>JAQFVV010006267.1:1261721-1816721 GCA_028023455.1 Epiperipatus broadwayi | reverse complement strand
CAGTAACCATAGCATGGAATGAGAGTGCTAATGAAGATGAGTGCTGCTTAATTACATTCATATATTAATCTCTTCTCTCACTAATATTACAATTGCTCATACTCACAATAGAAGCTCTACATGAAATTCTATAAACTCCATGGGCTTCAAGTGTTCTTTCCTCCTGAAATCTAGAGGCTCCACAAACTCCATATAAAATTTCATAAACTCCATGGACCTCAAATACAATTGAGTCCTTAGGCTTGAACAGAGAGTTACCAATTTGGTTAATAGTACATGATAACCATTACTATCGGTAATTTCTTTTTAAAAAATATCCCTCAACAGCTGGTATAGCTACAGCCAAGATTGGTAATATTTTTTAAAGAGCTGCACTTCCTAAAAATAAGATCTCAAAAAAGGTGGTCATAAAATTTAGACAAGTCCATTGTTATACTTTCAGCAGACAAAGATAATGTCACTGCCATCATGGAGAGTGTCATATACAATAATAAAATCCTAGCTGTATTTAATGATAATATCAAATGGAGATCACTTACTTATCTAGAATAAACAATTAAGAGTATTATTAATAAACCACCAATCAGAAAAAAAAAATAAAAAGCAAAATTATTCCACAAAAAACGTCTTGCATTTATCCCAAATTCTACAAATTCCAATAATACACAAAAGAGATATCCCTCTTCATTCAATAGTAAGTGTTATAAGATCTGCCACTAACATTTTTGCTAAGTATTTGCTTGATATAATAAAACCTACCATATTATCTATTGAATTATAGATAAAAGACTCGATACATTTTGTTTCTCTATTAACCTTTTGAACGATGATTATATAATTGGCCGAATGAGTTAAAAATCAAAACTTGTAATTGGCCAACTCACAACTTTAACAAAATCTATTGTTAAAATAGATCACTTTTAATAATATAAATATGTTAGTTTCGTTTGTAAAAAGTATATTACTGAATTTTAAGATTACGAAAGCAAACGAAAATCTTTTCAAAAATAAAATTTGATTTATAATTTAAAAAATATTCAATTGCGGTGAAATAAAAGTAACCGCTATTCAACCAACCAAAAAAGATTGCTGACGCAATCTTTTTTTTTTCACTTTACGTTATGATCAATATGTAGCAATAAATAAATAATTCTTGGTAATATCTTAACTATTTTTCTAAAATAATTTGATTTTTAGTATTATTTTATCAATAATAATTTGTAATTCAATTCAAATATTGTTTAAAATGTTGTAAACATTCGTTTATCATTTTCGTAATAAAAATCAAAACGAACATAACTTTTTACTTTTTGGCAGCCATTACCCTTTCTGACAGAAGTGGGACAGCCAATAAGATTCAAGAAAAGTTGGTGAGGAGGCGGTGCTTTGGTTTTGTTTGACATATATGGTCATTTTTATTGATTTTTTACTTGTAAAATAACTCTGAAGAGGGCACCATCTTACAGAACTTTTGATTTTCTTTCTAATGACGTATCATATGTATACGTAAGATAAAAAGTAGCCGATTTAGAGTGATGTCAAATCTTCTCGTTTTTAGACGAGTCATGCATTATAAGAGTTAATAAATTTAAAGAATGATACAAATGATGTTTTTATCAGCTTTGACTTTGTTTCTCCATTTACAAGAATTCCAATTGGTGAAGTGTTATATGTGACCTCAATATTGCATTTTACCACACCATATTATTGCTTTGATACAGGCAAAACTTTCCATACAGTACTGCCACTCAGTGCAAGCCAGAGTAATCAATGGATACCAGAAGGCTTGTGCATAAAATCCCCATCTAGTGCTTACTCATTCAATATCACCAGACTAGTTTCTGGCTTGTGGCCTTTGTCAGTGAGGAGTCTTGGATCTGAGAGCACTGCACATAGATCTTAGGATCTAATGCAACTCTCCAGCAGCCACCTTTCATCTTGTAACTACAAAACTATGAGTCTTAAATTGAAAACACAATAATATTTTCAATCCAAGCTCATTAGCTTATATAGTCATATAGGTCTAAACACAGTTCAGTATCTATACATGTTGGTGTCTTTGGTTCTTTTATAACCATAGCCACCAATATCCTATTAGGCAGGATTGATTTTAAGCCAATGAACATCACATGATCACCATTTCTTATGCTTGCTTATAACTGTTATTAAAACAGGCAAACTAGCATTGCCATTCAGTGCAAGCTAGTGTAATCATGGATGCCAGAAGGCTTGTGCATAAAATCCCCATCTAGTGCCTACTCATCCAATATCCCTAGACTAGTTTCTGCCTTGTGACCTTCATCAGTGAGGAGTCTTGGATCTGACAGCACTACACCTAGATCTTAGGATCTAATGCAACCCTCCAGCAGCCACCTTTTATCTCTAAACTACAAAACAATGAGTCAAATTGAAAACACAATAATATTTTCAAGACTTCTCACTGACTAAGACCACAAGCCAGAAACTAGTTTGGGGATATTGGATGAGCAGGCGCTAGATGGGAATTTTATGCACAAGCCTTCTGGCATCCATTGATTACTCTGGCTTGCACTGAGTGGCAATACTGTATGGAGAGTTTTGCCTGATTTAATAAGTTATAAGCAAGCATAAGAAATGGTGATCATGTGAAGAATAGATGTGTTGTTGTTTTTTAAATTGTAACTGTAAAAATTCCTACACAACAATAGGGCTTAATCAGACTTTCGATTTCTTAAAAAAAGTCTTTACTTTTATTATTAAACATTTTTATTTATTTATTTATAATACATATATTGTAATGGAATGGGGAAGATGTGGTAGTTGTACCTGGTGCCATGACAAAATATCACTAAATAAAAATAAAATATTTCAAATAACAATTTATGTAATTTTTAATTAAATAATATTCAAAGGATGATATTAATATTAAAGTATGCTAATGATATTAAAGTAATGTTTAATATCAAAAATATATAACAGATATTTATTAAAGAGAGCATAAGATCCCAAATTTCTGAGAAATCAACCAGCTATTTCTCAGTGCAACTAAAAGTATAATTATAACTTCAACCAGCATTATCAATAGTAAAATTAAATAAAAGTAATACTCAAAAGAAACAATCATCCATCGTCATAAATAATCCATCAACCAAACTATATCACAATAAAATCAATAGTCAATCTGGTGAAAGAAACAATCATCCATCGTCATAAATAATCCATCAACCAAACTATATCACAATAAAATCAATAGTCAATCTGGTGACTTGTAGGCCAGGACAATTATTTAACATCTCCCAGCATGGGTAATATTTAAACACAATTTGGATGCACCATTTAAGTGTTCATCCATCAGAATACATAATCATAAAAACAATAATGCTAGGACATTAAAACATGCTGATCATCAATCAAGGCTCTGGCCACTTAGAGCCATTAATGCACTGGCCAACTATAAACTTCATTTCTAAGATTAAACTAAAATAAAATGTAGTGCAGGGGCTTTGAAGAATATAATCCTCATACAGCCAGGACAATGTATACTGGCTACCCCTAAAGCACTAAAATATATCCCCATATAATATATCAGACCATTATGCTCGAATTTATCTCAATGAACATAAGATCTATAACTGTTACAATGATCAAGAGATGCTGCAAACATAAAATATTCTAAACTTGAGAATTAAGTTACTGAAATAATTTTAACAATGAAATATAAGTTTATTAATAACAATAAAAAAAAGTTAAGGTCTCTAGAATAAGGCTACACATATAAATAAAGCCTTCTGATTTTGATTAACATACAATACAAATTTATCATATTTGTGATTTACAAAATTATTAAACACAATTCAAGATATTACATTATGATTTACATATATATATTCCATATAGACAAACAGACACATGTTTTACTATTACATGAATATATTTATATTAACATTTAATAAAATTAAAAATAATTAAAATCTACATGTGTCCATCTGACATGCATTGATATATATATACACAGATATTGGCATTATAATACCTAGACATATTTGAATCATTATATGTTTAAAATTTCACATATATGTCATTGCATGTACAAGGACACTGATGTTTACATTCTTTAATTTAATACAATACAATTACTAAAATTTATTTTCATAATTATTCTTTGTTGAAAATATATAAATTTCATTCATTATTTTATAGTAAATTCCATTCTTTATCAATTAGTTTCTTTTAAATAATGCAAAATTATTTGTGTTTAAAGTTTGTATTTTTAAATGTCATTTTCCTTTTTATAGGATAAGATTTAATATATATGTGTGTGCATTTGACCATCCACACACACCAATAAGTTTGTTACAATAATAATGTTATATTTTTCATAGTTAATTTCTTGGGTAAAATACATTAAATTCACACATACATGTGTCTATCAATAAACTATAGACATAATTTAAAATTAATTATCAAATTCTATCTTTAATGATTACAGTTTTTTTCTTTCTTTTTAAAAAAAAATATCAGTTTACAAGTTCCTTTTTTTCTTTAACAAAAAAACTATTATAAAGTTTTTATTCATTTAAAAATAAAAAGTCAATAAATTAAATCTTTACTACTAGATTTTTAATCCAAGCAAAACTATTTGAGTATGTTTCACTTTTAGAATGTCTCTTTAGTATTATTTTTTTAATCAACAAGAAATAAAATCATTTTATATATCTCTAACTGTTAAAATGTCATTTCAAAAATGAATTACTTAAAACACCTCACATTATATATATATATGTGATACAGGCATTTGTCTGAGGTTTGTTGCATGTGTACATATCAGCATATATCTACCAATTCTTTGGCAAGCTGATGGGTAAAGTATCATTATCAGAAGAGGCATAGTCCAGACAATTGTCAGCATCAGGAAAGGCATAATCAGGTATGTTGGCATTCAATCAGTTCCCTACTGTCTCGGATTTGATATATTTCAGGCCAGCAATCTTGGATTTTATAGATGTCAGATAAGCAGCTGTCTTCTTAGCATACATCTGTAGCTATGAATTTCAACATAAATGAGTGGCTATTGAACTGTAAAGCAGCTGCTTCCTTACAGTCGTATGCCTTCATGCTGTTTTCTGTATAACTTTGCTAACCATCTCTGCAGCTAGCTTTACTGTTGCCACTCTCTGCTACAGTAACCAAAAATTGCAGCTAACTCTTACAAAAATATTAGCCAAACTATATTATCCAACTCTCTTTTCAAAAACTACTATCCAGGCTTCGCAGCTACACAATTTAACCTATTGCTTCTCAAAAATATTAAGGCCAACTTTCTTCAAAAAAAATACAGCTAAACTATTCTAATCTTTTTATCCAAACCTTTTATAGTCTGGTGAGGTGATAAAAACACTAAATTTAAAAAGTGTTTTTTATCTCTCTTGATTAAAACAAATTTTAATTCTTTTGAAAGCAACTTTGAAATTTTTATTAAAATGTGATATACAAAGATTTCTACATAAATAGAAATTTACCAATTTCTTACTTAAAAACTTTTTTCCTTATCTCTCTAATCCCTTTGAAAGCAAGTTTGACAGTCTTATCAAAACATAATCTACAAGGTTTTCAAAAATAGATAATAAACATGTATACCAGCACCAATAAAAAAATAAACCATGCTTGTTTTTAAATTCAAAATCAGAATTACAAACAATAAAAATATTTGTCTTTTTTAACTATTTATTTAATAATGAAATTTTTTTTTCTTACTATAATTATTTTATTCCAGGAAGATAGAAAAATATCTACAAAATTTCTGTCTGTATTTATCTCTATTTTTCCTTTACTTTATACATATATGCACTCACATGACTATGCTGTTGTGTGCCATGTAACCCAACTGGTTACAATATATACATTTTTTTCTTGAAGAAACATTTTAACATGTGGTAACACACACACACATATATGTATATGCCACAATATATTTGGTAAAATTATATACCTACGTAAAGATTTGCATCCAAAAAATCTTAGTTATTATACACATTTTTATTAAAGTTAGTTTGTAAAATCAAAAAATGTTTCATAAACCATTTTTTTCTCAAAACCATTTTATATACAGTACATAGCTTTTTGAACAAAAAATATAAATGTAGTACACAATAAAAAATATATTTTGTGAAAAAAATATTAGCTAAGAATAACAATACTTTTTTTTCCTATTAAATATGTATGTGATGACCATTCAATATATAAATTTTTCAAATCTGAAAAATTAATAAAAATTTTAGAAAAAAAAACTTTACATTAGCCATACTATATTATTTGACTATTGGGAATGGAACTTATTTTCAATATTAATGCATTGAAACCAATAATATCAACATCTTTAGTCATACCAAATATTAGACCCTTATCCAAACATTAACATGTTTATAACTACTTTTTGAGAACAAATTTTGTTTTCAAAGTTGTAAAATTTGTTTCTATATCAGAATCACAATTTATTGTGCCAAGGCCAATTTGGCACATGTATATAAAATAATTTTGTCTAAAAAAACTATTAAAATAAAAAAACAATCTTTCGTAAAAGAGTTTGAAATAAAAGATTAAAAGTGGGAAGGGTTTTTTCTTAAAGTCAAACTAAAAGTGTTATAAAAGAAAGTAAAGTTTTTCTAAATTATTATTCGTAAAAATAAGTAATTTAAAATTTTAAAAAAATATAAATCTCTTTTCATTCAAGCTTATTATAATAAATTATATATGTGCATGTGAGTGTAAATAAATGTGTGCATGTTAGAATAATGTTAAAAAAGTATATATGTAAATGAAAGTTAAAAAAAGAAATTATATTTGGAAAACACAGCGATGGCTATTAAGTTAAATAAAGATTTAAAAAAACCACACCAACAGCGGGCTACTAGTTAAAGATATAAAAACAATACGTTTATGAAAGCTACTACTAATTAAACAATCGTCAAAAACATGTTGTCATAGGATTAATTACCAATGGAATTTCGACAACACCTATTGCACCTATTTCCAGATGATATTAAAACGAAAACAATTCGGATACATAAATAGCCAGATTTTTTTTATCGGAGTTCAGTTTTTTCAGTCTAGTTTGAAGTGAGTCTTGCTTCAGTTGAGATAACAGTGCATTTCTATTATGTATTCAGAAACAAAAATGCATTGTTGAGCAGCTTTTAGAAATGTACGCTCATGCTTCAGTCTTTTTAGTCCAACAAGATCATCAAAACCTGCCTGTGAAATAATGTCTGCATAACAACTCAGAAATCCTCTGTCAAATGTTCAACTGTCTTCAAGAATAAAGCCAATGGATTTGCATAAAATCTCTTCAAGAAATGTCCAAATCTAACTGGTTAGATATAATCCATCAGAAGCGGCAGAAGCAGCCAACAACAAGCAATATCCACATTCCAAAAATCCTAGGTAAACATTAATTAATTATCATTTATACGTAGTAGCCACCACTGTAATTCATCAATCCTACCGAGTAAAGTAATTTGAACTCTTAAGCATGCACAAAATGAACTATTGATGTGCAGGTGTGTGAATGTGAGATAATTTAATGATGTCACATATTATTTATGCTTTTCACCAGATATGTGTTATAATGTGTTACTTTACAAATGCGCGTGTTAAATTAGATTTATAAAGATGTTTAAATTTAGTCAATTAATGTTGGGTAATAAATTATTTTTAAACTTAATTAATGTTAATTAAAATAAAATGTCTTCAAACTTAAACTTTATTTGTCGGTCAATTTTTTTTACCAACCTTTTTATTAATTCTTTCCACCACTAATTTTGTATAATTTTGTTATTGAATTAAAATTAGACTGAGCTAGTTTTAGGGAATGTTTCGAGCACTCCATTATGAGCCTACTGCCCGGATACATTAGTCATCAGACTAGCTGACACCCCAGGGTTTACCCCGAAACAAATAAAGTATTTGGATAGTAGGGGTTTGAATCTAGCAGCCAAAATGGGCCATTGTTGATAGTTAAAGCTATCAATAAGATCTCCCATTTTGCTTGAACGTGCCGGTTCGTCCACGTAACACTTATAAGATTATAAATGTATTAGGAAGGAGTTTGAAACCGGACAAAACTTTTATATACGCATAAGTAAGTGATTTCTGCAGTTCGACCCGGTACATAAATGGCTTTCCTAACGTTTAAGGCTGGACCTAAGAAACAATAGTAAATACTTTGTTTCTTGTTTAAAAAATTTTTTTTCTATACAAAAGCTAAATTACGTATGTTAAAGTGTTTTAATTTTTAAAAAAAAAAAAAAGAATTGACCAAAAATTTTGTTTTCTTTAAATGAAAAGAGATTTATGCTATTTACGTTATCTAAAATAAATCATTATATTAAATCAGAGACAGTTGGATGTTTGGGCAGAGTTAAAGCATTAAGATCAGGTGGAGAAAAATGAACAAAGAAGGGGCGGAGTCAGCGTGTATTTCCAGTTTAGTAAGAAATAAATAAAATAACAATTAGTAAACTTATGAGCATGAATAAAATATAATATTAAAGAAAAATAATATAAAAAAGTAAAGTTTAAAAGTATAAATATGACAAGAAATAAAGCCAAAATGGAGGCTCAAGGTAAAAATATAGAAAATAGCCCCAACAAGGAAAAAAGGGAAATCATAGCTTTACTAACCAGAATTTTTGAAAAACAAAAAGAAACAGCCGAAGAATATAAAAAAATCACCGAAGAGCTTAAAAACCAAAATAATGAAATGAAGAGTAAATTGGAAGGACAAGCTGAAATGCTTGAAAAGTTAAAGGACCAGATCGAAATGGGCCAGAATAAAATAAAAGAAGAAATTAGGGAAGAAATAGAAGAGATTAAAACACAAGTAGAAAATCAAATAGAGACTGCTTACCAAGTAATAGGAAAAAATAAGATAGAAGATAGAAAAATAATTGAAGAGATAAAAGTTGAAGTTACAAATTTAACTGTAAAAGTCAATCAGATAAATCGTAGTCAAAATAGCCCACAAACTGAAATAAAAAAGCCAGACCAGCAGAGTGCGAACATGCACATTACAAATGACTCCATGAGTCATTCTCAGAAATACATTTATAAAAAAATTCAGATGATTTACAAAAGCCCATATAGTATAGTCCCTCAACTGACTTCAATGCCTTTGTGATAGCCAAAGGAAATATAGAAAAAGGAACATTTAATGCTAGGTCACTAAAGTTATTTGGAGGGCTGTATAATAAAGAACCGCCAGACAAAAATTAAAATATGTAATCTGACGGATTAGCCAGCTTGACCTAGTATATAATGACCATGGACGCGGAATAATGGAAAATGTTACCAAAGTTTAATGAAATAAATGTAAAAACGAGTATCAAGTTAGTTTGAATAATTAAAAATGATTCAAGTTAGTCTTAGTAAAATAAAATAACAATCTTAGAGGTTTTAAAATGTCAAAGCAATGATAAAAAAATTTATGTCAAATGCCCTCGATTATGTCTTATCAATTATGTTAAATCCCAGCTCATATGTCTAGAACATAGCGGAGGGTGATACCAACGAAATAAATGTGTAAAATCAAAAAGAAGGGAGAGTAAAAATAACACTTTAAAAATAAAAATGAAATAAATAAGTGTATAATGAAAGTATTAATGAAAATAAAACATTATCAAATAAAATTAAAAAAAAAAAGTGTATTAAATTAGGATTGAGGTGTGTGCGAGTATTTGGGCAAAGAAATTAAAAGTTGGTTTAAATCAGCACAAAATATATCTGTGTGTTTGAATTGTCTTATACTTTGCTGTCTACTTCTCTTAACATTACATTTATTACCTAATGATGAAAATAAAAACTAAAAATGCACTGTAAAAAAATAAGAATTTGAAGTGGTCAATACTTAGGAAAAGTGAGCAATGCACATATTAATTTAAAAAAAGGTTCATAAATAAATAAGTAGGTCAAATAGTTAAAATAAAATCGATAAAATCAAGTTAAATAAATAAGCGTAAATATATTGTAGTAAATAATAATAAAAAGTGACTCGTGATAAACTAATAGATTTTTTTTTTTTTGGAATACACACACGGTAAGTAAAGGAAGTAAATAAATGATTTAAAGTCAAGTCAAAATATATATACATATATCAGTGTAATAATAAATTGTAGTAAAGAAGTTGTTTTTGAATATACGCAAGTTAATAAAAGTTGAGTAAATAATGAATCGTAATAAAGTAAAATAGTTTTTCTGAATATACACATATAGATAAAAAAGTTGAGTGAGGGTTGAAAATAATATTCGAGATTAGATTAATATAAATAAATATGAAAACTGATGTCCGTGGTAGTTTAGAATAATATTGTGAGATTAGATTAATACAAATATTAGAATAATGTTCATATGAATTTAAAAATAATGTTGGAAGATTAGTAATAAAAATATAAAGTCAATCTAAGGTGTATTAAGAGTATGTAAGTATACATGTGTATATACATGCACATACACTGGTAATATTCGGTAAATACGATACCTCATGATGCGTATCTGAAATGTATTTACCCAGATATCCTTTTAGGTTATTTTCTTGGCACTGCTGCACTTCATGATGTGTGTAAAAAGGGATTTATTTATTATAGATTCCCTGTAAGCAAGCCCAGTAATAACTCTATATCTAGAATATTAGTAGGTGTAGAATTATGCTGCACGTATACACATGTGTAGGAATTTATCTAGAGCAAAAGAGAATGAGGGTAGTATAGAAATAAATTTAGTTAAAGATACGTTTAAAGCTGCCGACTGGATAAGTTTTAGTACCCATAATGTACTTGTCAAGGATCATTCCTCTTTCCAAAGCGTAAGTCGAAAATGGACAGTTGAAAATTCCTGCCATTTCACAGTGACCCTTTCTTTTTCCAAGTCCAATCAAGAGAATCAGCAAATGAAGTTTCGATTTTATACATGTGTAAGTCGGTGTAAGTCAGCGAATCTGCTTCCGTGTCATTTGCAAAAGATCCCTGTGCCACAAAATTAGTTTGTCCCGGTGGTCATTATCCATGATTTAGATCATTGTGAGCAATGTATTCGGCATAGATAAAAGGAAAGGATAGTCAAAACAGATTGCCATTTGTATGTTAAGTAAAAGATATTAAAAAGCTAACTTAGAAAACTAATAAATTAATAAATCTTTAGAGTCAAGAATTAAAATTGCAAGAGATAAAATGGTCCAAAAATGACGCATTTTACTCTAAAACGGAGGGGGGTGTAATGTGCCAAGGCCAATTTGGCACATGTATATAAAATAATTTTGTCTAAAAAAATTATTAAAATAAAAAAACAATCTTTCATAAAAGAGTTTGAAATAAAAGATTAAAAGTGGGAAGGGGGTTTTCTTAAAGTCAAACAAAAAGTGTTATAAAAGAAAGTAAAGTTTTTCTAAATTAGTATTCTTAAAAATAAGTAATTTAAAATTTAAAAAAAATATAAATCTCTTTTCATTCAAGCTTATTATAATAAATTATATATGTGCATGCGAGTGTAAATAAATGTATGCGTGTTAGAATAATATTAAAAAAATATATATGTAAATGAAAGTTAAAAAAAGAAATTATATTTGGAAAGCCCAGTGATGGCTATTAAGTTAAATAAAGATTTAAAAAAACCACACCAGCAGTGGGCTACTAATTAAAGATATAAAAACAATACGTTTATGAAAGTTACTGCTAATTAAACAATCGTCAAAAACACGTTGTCATAGGATTAATTACCAATGGAATTTCATCAACATTTGCACCTATTGCTGGAGGATATTAAAACGAAAACAATTCGGATACATAAATATTTATCGGAGTTCAGTTTTTTCAGTCTAGTTTGCAGTGACAGTCTTGCTTCAGGTGAGATAACAGTGCATTTCTATTATGTATTCAGAAACAAAAATGCATTGTTGAGCAGCTTTTGGAAATATACGCTCGTGCTTCACCCTTTTTAGTCCAACAAGATCATCAAAACCTGCCTGTGAAATAATGTCTGCATAACAACTCAGAAATCCTCCGTCAAACGTTCAACTGTCTTCAAGAATAAAGCCAATGGATTCGCATAAAATCTCTTCAAGAAACATCCAAATCTAACCGATTAGATATAATCCATCAGAAGCAGCAGAAGCAGCCAACAACAAGCAATATCCACATTCCAAAAATCCTAGGTAAACATTTATTTATTATCATTTATATGTAGTAGCCACCACTGTAATTTGTCAATCCTACCGAGTAAAGTAATTTGAACTCTTAAGCATGCATAAAATGAACTATTGATGTGCATGTGTGTGAATGTGAGATAATTTAATGATGTCACATATTATTTATGCTTTTCACCAGATATGTGTTATAATGTGTTACTTTAAAAATGCGCGTGTGTTAAATTAGATTTATAAAGATGTTTAAATTTAGTCAATTAATGTTGGGTAATAAATTATCATTAAACTTAATTAATGTTAATTAAAATAAAATGTCTTCAAACTTAAACATTATTTGTCGGTCAATTCTTTTTAACAACCTTTTTATTAATTCTTTCCACCACTAATTTTGTATAATTTTGTTATTGAATTAAAATTAGACTGAGCTAGTTTTAGAAAATGTTTTGAGCACTGGATTATGAGCCTACTGCCCGAATACATTAGTCATCAGACTAGCTGGTGCCCCGAGGTTTACCCCGAAACAAATAAATTATTTGGATAGTAGGAGTTTGAATCTAGCAGCCGAGATGGGCCATTGTTGATAGTTAAAACTATCAATAAGATCTCCCATTTTGCTCGAGCGTGCCGGTTCGTCCACATAACATTTATAAGATTATAAATGTATTATGAAGGAGTTTGAAACCGGCCAAAACTTTTATATACGTATAAGTAAGTGGTTTCTGCGGTTTGATCCGGTACATTATATTGCATCGAAACAAATCTATATTGTGTAAAGCAGTGGTCTTCAACCACTGAGCCGCGGACCGGCACCGGGCCGCAGAACTTTCTGGAGGTCCATGCACTAGACTGGGAAGAAAGTTTATAATAACAAAATACAGTAATAAGATTTTAAACTTTTAATTAATATAAACAATTTTTATTTATTTTTTCATCGCATTTTTACCCGATTAAAAAAAAAAAACAGAACAAAAACAAAATCTAATCCATCATATATAAATTAATTTGTTTTTCTATTTATCACAGACGTTTATGGGGGGGGGTAGAAAAAAGTTTTTTATTATACAAATCCTCAGTTGTCTTTTGATAGCCAATCACAGCCGCTTGTCAGCTTTGTTAAAATAATAAAATGTAACGTGACTTTTTTTGATCTCTTAAATTTTTTCTACTCTCTCTTAATATTTCATTTTTAGTGGTTTTTTTTTTTTGGCTATACAATTTTTTGGGGGGATTTAACTTTATTTTTGAAATCAATTTTTATTACCTTTTGTTAAAAATAAAAACCAAAAAATAAGTTCTGTCTCAAAACTTTTGACTTTTTCAAGTTTCGTTTTCTTTTTTTTGTTTAAAAATACGCCCACTTTTTTTTGGCCTATAAGGCGATATTTTTTTTGGCTTCATTTGTATATCGATAAAATACTAAAACTTTTATTCTTAAAACCAATCTCTGTTTTTACCTTTTTTAAAAATAGAAACAAACAAAAAATAACTTTGGTGTCTATCTTTTGTCTCAGTGATGACAAAGTATTTTTCAACCCCCCCCCCCAAATAAAAATAAAATAAGATCAAAACTTTTGACTTTTTCAACATTCAGGTGAATAACATTTTATTCCTGCATATTTTAACAATGAAATAATAAATATAAAATGCAAGCACATTAATGAGAACGATTGTTATTGTACTTGTTTTCTGTAGCAGTATGACTGTGCAACTCGAGAAAGAGTGTTCAACATGTGAAGGTAAGCAACACCATTACAATACATAATAACTAGTATGCTGTTTTGGTCAGTTATAACAATTATGCTTATCTAAGGCTAAGCAGGCTACATCTTTAAGAAAATTTATCTGGTAAACTTCTGCTGGTCCGTGAAATCTTATTCTTATTTTTGCCGGTCCACAGGTGTGAAAAGGCTGAAGACTACTGGTGTAAAGTATTTAATACTTTAATATTAACATTCAGAAGTTAATCAGAGGGTGTATTCTATTTTGCTCACCCCAGCACTCCTTTCAGAAAGTTTCTGCTTTAGTCTGCTTTTCTTCTGAATAACAATTTATTTATAAAATGAATGAATTCATATTTTAGTTTTTGTTGTTATATGTCAGGTCTAATCAGGCAATAAACAGTGTGTTGAAAATCATTCTCTGTACACGGTCACAATAGGTCTTTATCGTCTGTGCTTGGCAAACTGAAAGGCAAATTTTACTTTAATTTGGAAGCTTAATTTTACATAGTGAATGTATTTTTGTTTATTTTAATGATATTTTTAGTAATGAAAACAAAATATATGTACTGATGTTTTTTTGTTTTAAAAAACAAAAGCAACCCCATGCAAGAACAAACTAATTAAGGCGAGAATGTACGGCTATTTTCCTTTATTTCTCATTAAAAATTGAAAAAAAAAAAAAAAAACAATTATTTCACTTCTTTTATATATATTTACTACCATTTTTAATATTAATTATTATAGAAAATAATTCAAGGACAAATTAAATTTAAAACTAAAATCTACATGTATGCAAAATTAAAACTAATATTCAGGTCTAGTCATAATTAAATTTAACCAACTATGAAAATGACTTGTTTAAACATATAAATAAATTATAATCCAATTGAGAAAACACTTTGAAAATAAAATGCATCCCACCAATAAACCAACTGCAGCTACATTAGGGTACTGAACAAATGTTTTGGTCTTTTGCATATCTGAAGAAAATTAATTTGCATAAATGCGTGATATGAAAGCTCACTGGTTTATTTTATATTATGACTATAGAGAGTGATAAGAATGCTTCCATTATGTATATACAAAAGTGTGGCAAATTTAACAGAGTATAGTGGAAGTTTTCTTTCCATAACCACAGACACACACACACATATATATATGCTTAAGAATATTAAAATCGCATTTATAAATTTATATTATAAATTAAACAGTAGAGCTTTTTTATGCATATGTTTTAAAGAAAGATTGATAACAACGTCATTTAAATATTGCAAACGCTTTTCGGTCAAGATTCTTACCATTTCTCTAATCTAATTAAATTCTTATTCACATTATTCCCCTAACAAATCTTCCTCGTGATAATTAAAAAAGATAAAATGACAGCCATGTTTATGAGCCATAAAACTAACTAACGGACATTATTTGTTAAAATCAAAATTAATCCAGATCCCTTTTAATAGAAATTTAAACATTCTTAGTAATGTTACTAAACTTGTTGCTGTCAGCGAAACATTAAGAACAACTACGGTAAAATCAAGAGGCTGCTTGGCATGCTAAAAGATCTCTGATCAGATTTAATTGCCATGTCTCTATTCAGATCACCAACTTCAACAAATGAATGTAATAAAGCCATCTTTCCAAATAAGATACCGGAGATTACATTGGAGATTAGATACAGAACAGACAAATGAATCTAACTGACCGCTTTGTTAAAGGACAGTTACATTGACTACAAAGTGATGGTCATTTGTAATAGAAATATTTACTACTAAAACGAAAACTGCAAAATCCAATTGTAAAAGAAAAGCAAATTACTTTCATTTGATAAAAGTTGAAAAGTTGCACTCACAAACTAAATTTCTCTTTATATATAAAATACAGAGCAAATAGTTTTAAAGTATTTAATTACTATTTACAAGTTATGTCATTTATGGCTTATCGCTGACGAAATGATAATACAAAACTTTAAAGTTCTACGAGTAAATTTGTCTGAAACTGAAAAACAATAATTTTTCAAAAACTTAATAACCATTTTATTTCTGTCATAGGGCTGGCTAAAATTTAGGATACAGCTTTAAATATTTAAATGATATAAAGGGGATTGAAGTAAAAATGGGCTCATAGGGCATGAGGTTCACAAATCTAATGTGTGACATCTATAATTAACCTTTTCACTTTCCCTACTCTTTTAGTCCTCTATAAAATGGATTTATCTTTTTCATACCATTGTTATTAATTTTTCAATTCTCTTTGTTTACAATTTAAAAATCTTTTCCATATAATTCATTATCTTACTTCTATTGCCTATGTTTATTTTTTTAATATTTTGTTAGTAATATGTATGTATTGCATGGCAAGACTATATAAGCAATGGTTCCAGTAAATTTCAATTTAAGAGGAAGAAAGCAATTTTAGATACATTATCATCAGTCTAAACTCTTATGAATCACTGCATAGAGGTCCTTTAGATTACTTACATATATTATATCAAAAACATTATGAGAATAGTAAGACATAGCACATAAACATTAATGGGCAATGATCAGATGTAATGTGTTATGGTAAACATACATGGATTAAAAAGTCAAACAATTTTTGAAAGAATATGCTATAGAGAAAAGCCCTCTTTTACAGCCCCTCAAGGGTGGTAAGAAAATGAGTAATTTTCTACAGTAATTTTACATTCCAGCTCAGAATAGCTTGTATTGGATAGTTAGCAAGCTAAAGTGACTAATACTCAGTTACCTGGGGAAAAAATTTCAACAAAGGAATAAAATCCAAAGCATTCAATACAAGATCCTCACAATTATATACAACGGCAGTAATAATAATGTTAATAATAATAATGAACGGGAGGAAATTCTTCAAGTAAAATTACATTATTTTACTCAGGTTGCCTTAAAAAAAATTTGTATAGTTTTAAATGTTAATAACTTAAGATATATAAACAATTCAGAATTAACAAACAACAATAAGTGCAGGTATTGTTGAATTATAACAATTCACATGTAATATACATTGTAAAAGTGAATGTATAAGTAGTTTGCAATCATAATACTAAATACAGTAGTTATGATGCACCATACATAAAACGGCTATAAACACTATAACAGGTTGCTGAGATGTCTAAGCAAACATCCTCTTCTACTACTCTTATGTGTCTTTGAAATCCCCAAACAAATTCACAATAAAGCTTCAATACCTATGCTATCAACTTCCATAATTAAGCTTTCAGGTATTCAATGCATGTTTAAATTTTTATGCAGAATATTTCATAGAAACTAATAAATGTAAAAACATTTTCCATTAATCAATTTCTCATATTATTATTAATCACTAACAATTCACTTAGAGAAAAAGATATTCTAAGCATAATGACAATAGATTAAGTATGTTGCTGTTATTACTGTTATTATTATTACTATTGTTATTATTATCATCAAATTTTAGTATCAAGATGCATAAAGCAAACCAGTTAAGCTTATTATGGTAAAAGACTATTGTATACACTGTATAATATACAGAATAACACCTCATATTCAAATGAGTTGGAATATCATGCTTTATGCTCACAGACCATGCAGCTGTCCAAATTGATTTAAAATTAGCTTTTAATTATAATTTCTCTTTACTAAAAAAAAAAAAAAATGGTTCCTAACATGCATTTCTTGCTTTTATTAAAGATTGTCTTCAGAATTATAATTTATAGAAATATCTGTACTCTGCCATCATTCATGGTAATAACCCTCAAGACTTTCTAAACAAGAGCTTCTTATATAAATAATAAAAATAAAATCAAAAATCAATTCAAACACCTCACCCCCCTTCCTCTTCATTTTATTTTTTAAATATTGGGGGGGGTTCCCATTCCCCTCCAAAACTTTGTTATAATTTGGGCCCACCCCCCACTTAAAAAACCTCTCAAACACCCCCCCCCCCCCCCCCCCCTGGGTTGGGTTTTTGGCCTCTTGGGGGGGGGTGGGGGAGATTTGGATTATAAGTTTATTAGCTGCCATAAGTAAAATCACTGTCTTACCATAGCCAATCAAAGCTTTGTTATATTACTGATTTTTGGAGCAATGGCAAGGTTACTTTAGTTATAGAACAACATTCAGAGTACCGGTATAGTAATAAAATCTACCATTATTGAAAAAGTCACTTATTTGTTTTCCAAGGGTCACAGTCATTTCTGTTTGCCTCTCAAAAATCAAACTCTGCCAATAAACAAATTAACTTATTGATAAATTTTCAAAAACATCTAATTATCCATTATTTATATTAAGGGATAAAAGTAAAAAAAAAATATTACTGCTAGTTGTTGTTTACTGTAGTATTTGAATGTAATAAATTTGTAAACATCTGACAAGAGTTGTTAGCCGAGAAGTCAGTGCAGCCGACAGTTACTGCAGGCTTGCATGTAGACAGTTGCAGGTTTGCTTCCCGGCCAATGCTATGACATATGGAAGAAAAAAAAAGAAACTATTTTTAAAAGTCTTCATAATACCGATAGGTGATAAAAAGGTTTGTATCTAAGTTGTTCCAAGATCTTTTAACTTAACATAAGAACTACAATACTTAACATCACATTCAAAAATTCACACTTCTTAACAACGCCATCACAATAATCAGTTTGTTTCATTATCACTTACTAGTCATAGCTTTCTCAGTAGCTTTAATGATGCCATCATGATTTCTAAATGAGTTGAATTAAGATTTCATTAATTAATATTTTATAAAAATTAAAATAATCCAAAACTAATGTATGAGTTTACATTTTTTTTAAATCTCTCAATTCATTCTAAATAATTGCTGCTCCTCAAACACATAGAAAGTTTTTGTTTGTTCTGTTTTATCAGTGTTCTTTATTGGTTGCTTTGATTTTAATATAGATATATTTTACTAGTAAAGTATAAAAATTCTGCATTTACATGAATTATCCAATATTTTTCTCATAAAGGTGTAATGTGTACTTGAGCAGCTCAGGAAAAGTACACAAAGTAATTATCTAGACAAAACCATGACAATTAAAAGCCAAAGCTTAGAAAAAAATAGGGAAAAAGTTACAGAAGCCCAGCAGTATCCAGTTGCCTGCTGGTGAGAGCAATAATGCAGAACTAACACTTCCAAACATTTGCAGAAAAGTTAAAGAAGGATACTAATACTTCCAAATGGCAAGGTTTCAGAACCCCATATGCCAATGGCTTTCAAATGGAGCAGGGGGTTATGGGCTTTGAGACAAAACTAGAGCTAGTCATCAGAGGTCATGAAATCAATCGGAACAATGCAAAGTATGGGAAAACTAATCATGCTGGCATCTCCCATGAGAATAAATCTGAGAATGGCTTAATATATCATAATATTGAGTCAAGTATGAACAACTCGGTTCAGAATAGAAATAATTTAATTCCAGAAGACTTTCAATCAGTCAAGGATGAATTTAATAATAGAATTCCTCGGAAATTATTTAATTCCTTTCTTAGCTTCCAGAGTCAGTATACACCTGGGTCTCTTTTTACATGGACTTATTTAACACTATTTTGAAGTTACGCGATTCATGTTTCACCGGAAGTCGAATTCCAATAATGCGCTATTACTTTAAATAATAAATTTCGCGCACTTATGTTATATTGAAAGTAATAGCACATTATTGGAATTCAACTTTCATCTTAGTAATTTCAATATTTTCAGTGTAAAGATTTTATGCAATAATGAAATTAAAATCATGATTTCCACATTTTATGTATACACACATTAAATTTTACAAGATTATAATGTAAATTTGTTCAAACATTGTGCGTGTTAATTTTGCATTTTAAATCACATTCTGTTTTTGCTTTTTAAAAAAGAATGTAATCAATTATTAATCATTTAGTGTCCGCAAGTTTATTTTTAAAAGGTGAGTAATAGCAGTGAAACGAAATTGGATTTTTAAATGGACTTGAAAATTAAAAAATTAAAGGCAAAAATAAAAGTTTAGATACAGATGAAAATGTAGAAAAAGATAATGAAACAGAAGTAGAAACTGTTCCTTTCACTTCAAAAACGATTTGAGGTCTTCAACTTTCTAATCAGTTGGCAAATTATTTTCTTACTGATGACACTAATCACGAACGTGCTCTTAAATTCCAACGAGAGCTAAATGGTTGTATGTCTGGATATCACGAGCTTCATAAACAATAAAATCATTGTCTCAAAGATTAATTACTAATTATGTTGTCACTAGAAAACCATTAACACAACAACATGAGAGTGAAGTTGGCACTAGTTGTAGTTCCTCTTGTGAAGAATCTTTACCAGCTTGCAAACGAACCTATTTATCGGCAAATAGCGTTAATAATTAAAACGTGTATAAAAAAATGTAAATTAATGTACTGTAAATTATGCATAAAACTATATTATTTTGAATAAAATTAAATATTATAGTTAAAAAAAGTTTGTCTTGTATCAATTTTTTTTAAATTTGAAATTTTTTATTAGTCATATTTTATTTCCTTATTTTTTTTTTTTTTTTGCGCGAATTTTAAAGTAATTTTACGTTGGTGCTTTGCTTTTACGCGAATTTTGAAAAATCACAGACCGCATCCCCCCTTTTTCAATGTAAGTTACGTATATTTTTGCACGATTTCGTTTGCGCATGTTTTCTGAGGAACATATCTATTGCGTAAAATGAGACCCAGGTGTACTTTAACATTGAGCACAACGAATAAAAAATGTGAACCTTTCATATTTCCAATAAATGAGACTATTTATCTTAATCAAGGACTTAAATATCATTGATTCAATAACAAGGGTCTACTATCACCCTAACAAAAAATATGTCACACTAGAATTTGAGAACACTTTAGCCAAAGAAAGATTCAAAAGATCTCAAATGTTTCTAGATGGAAAATATTTAGTGAAAATTGACCTGGAAAGACCAAAATTGATAACAGGCATGGTGCAGAATTGTCATGTGACATTTGGAAAAGATGAATTGCAGGGACTATTAGTACAGTTTGGCTCTATTGAATGGTTCACTTTCCTAATGGAAAGAAAAGCAGGGATTCAGCTGCCATCCAATAACGCAATATTTACAATGAAGCTGACTAAAGGTATCAGTCCACTGGATATACCATCTATTCTTGAGCAGAATAAAAGCCTGATATACATTGTTATTTGAGGAATTCAACCACAGTGTTATGGATGTGGAGGCACTGGCCATTTAATTAGAGCCTGTCCAAAAAGATTATGCACAGAATGTGGGGAAAGCTATAGTGGATTCCACAAATGTACAATAACATCGAGCAATCCTTCACTTATAAATCAACAATTAGAACTGGAATTACAAGAATCTCATTTAAAAAATAAAGTGAAAACAAATAAGCTACATTATAAGAAAAATCAAGAAACCTTACACAGTAGATTTGAAGATGGGACAAATGCAGGTCAAGCTAGAGATACAGCCAAAGAGATAAAGAAATAAACAGCACAGGCAGAAATGACCAACTTTGAATCAATAAAATCTGAAGAATCTGAAGGCACATTAGAAAAAATTGGTCAATTAAAAAAAGCTAACATATTCAGTGATACAGAACTAAGTGAGAACAGTTCAACTCAAATGGGTAAAATGACACAAGGTGCAAGTTTCAAAAGGAAAATAAGAATGGCTCTGGCTCGCAAACTGATGAGCATAGTGTTGTGGGCTCAAACACTGAGCTATGTGGTGAACAAGAAAAGAGAACTGAGGGTCTCTCAAGGAGAAAGAGAAAAAGGAAAAGAAGACAGAAGAAGAAGTTCACTCAACAGAAGTCAGGGGATGAGATGGAAACTGAATCAGAAGGTCATATAGTCAATGATCCAGAGGTAATGAAACATGATATTTTAGCTCATCCCATGATCTTCAAATGTATTGTTGAATCTAAATGGGCATGGGCATGTCTTTTTTGGAAGGGACATGTATGTAGCATGAGTGAAGTAGGGCAGATAATTTCAGAAGAGGCAGATAATCCAGAGGGAAAAAATCAATAACATAGAAGAGCAATGGAATGATGAGGCTTGTAGTGACAGATCCGGAAGCAGGCAAGGTGAAGTAGTGCAGGTTATCTCAGAAAAGTCTGATAAGCTAGTGGAAGAATTTGATAATGTAGAAGAGCAATGGAGCGATGAGGCTCATAGTGACAATTCCAGAAGTGAGCAAGCAGATGGCTGTCCAAAGGAAATGCAGCGACAAATTAATACTAGTCCTGTGTGTACTGATGAAATGGAAGAAATCACAGGTGATGAAGAAATAAGCTCACAAGAGGAAAATTTTGAAGAAAATTCAGAATAGGAAAGCAATAGAAACTCAGAAACAGGTTAAAGTATGAATTCCGTAGATGTGGTTTATACAAAGATATGACAACATGGATGAAGTTTTAAGGATCTGTGAATTAAAGTACTTGGCAATTCAAAGACTCGTATGAATCAATGGAGAAGACTAGGGTTATTGACTCTAGTATGATCTCAAGATTTCTTTTAAACAAATGTATTTACATCATGTAGCGGGGGATCAGTCATCTGCATTTTTTTGTCCTTAGTAAAAAAAATGTGTACTTGAGCACAACACATGTGAGATAAAATATTAATAGTCACTCCGAAACAACTCCAGCATTCTTTTCTATTTTGAAAACAAGATAGATTACATCATACATATTAATATTTGAAAATAAAAACGTGTTTACTAAATAAAATGATAAGAAATAGCTGAAATTATAATCTGTGATAAAGTATCTATTATATATAACTGCACTTCTGGTAATTCAATAATTGCTATTTATGACATTTAATGTGCTTCGATGGTCATATTTGTAAATAGAAATTCTTTCTAAGCCTCTTCTTACACTTTAGAAGCTTTTGTTAATTTAAATAAGTCCTCATAGAAATATTTTTTTAATTCATTACACATAGATGCAGCCAAAATTAGTTTTCATGCTTCTTATACTGTAAATTATATTGACTATATACTGTTTCTAGTCAAAATAACAAAACACTTATTGCACCTGAAATTTATGTCTATGACTTGCAACTACCACTCTTCTTTGTTTGGTGAAAATTTTAAGCAAATATTAACTCCAGTCATTGCAGTTACATGGCAGCAATTGTCTAAACTCTAAGTTTATTCTCAAGTATCTGATTAATATTAAGGACAATACAAGAACTAAAAGTAGATTACAACCAGCTGCATAATTCAATATAACAAGATGACATTATTATGAAAATTTTAAAACAAGCTAATCCTATCTATGACAATATTACCAAAACCAATAATAAATTTTGTAGTCAAAGATAGGATAATCAAGTACTTTTTTCATAGCTGTGTTTCTATATCACTACTTTTGTTGAATTTTATCCTACAAGGGTATAATTTTCTTTGCAACATCATTTTTGTGTTAATATTTTTGATAAATTTATTTTTCAACAGCTTTTTTGTTGGAAGATGGTCTATCAATTAAGATATAGTTCAACTCTACATCCACTATTTCACAGTGGGTATACTTTCAGAAATATATGATGATCCTATCTTTGACTACAAAACTGAAGCATTATATGTAAAAAGAACCTTAGCTTGCCATTTTAATATATTAAATACTTCCTATATGACTGCTGTAAAAAGTTTTGAAGATATGGAATCACTCTGTGGTGCACACTTTTCAATGTCCATTTTTTTATTCCTGTTGCATTTTGATAAATATTCTTCAGAATATGATAATATTCCACAACTATTATTTTTAATGATCCAAATCTTTAATCACAATAGAAATGTTTATACAATCAAATATCTTTTCATAATCTATAAATATAGAGCATAATGGCAACTAGTATTCAGTTATCTTTCTATAAATTCTCTCAATACTTGATTGTGGTAAAACCACTTTGAAATTCATCTAATTATTTTAGTTAATTAGAACCCAAAGTTCACTGTAAATGATTTGTAATTATCTTTCTAAGGCACAACTCTGTTATTTAAATATTTGGCGTACTGATTTGGAAAAAAATTATTGTTTCTTCATTAACTTCTTTTAAAATATCAATAATAACTCCATCACTACCTGGATTTCTTCACTTCAAAGATTTAAATGCATGTTTCACTTCTTCAATTAAAATACTTGGTAATTCAGAAAATGTAGTGATTGTAGGAGATACTTTATTTTTGTATTATTATTTTATAATTCTTTGTAGAACACTTCCACGCTCTTCATAATGTCCTATTTTTAATAGAAGTTCCATCTTTTCTTATTTTTGAAAAAACTTTCCTTCAGATTACTTAACTTTTACTGATTTCAGTCAAGTATGAACTATCTTCAAAGTCTGTTGATATTTTAAAATGATTTTTAAATTCTTATTTAAATTAATTGGAGAAGTTTGTAAAAGTTACAAATACTAACTGTTATATCTTTCTTAATAATTTTTATTTATCTAGTTTTACATTAAAATGTATCTTACATTTCAATAATTGTTGATCACTTCCTTTATTAAATCTATGAAGAACATCGCAATGCTGAAATGCACACATTTTCTATAAATCTAAATATATATAATCCAATTCTATTGTAGCTTCATCTGGGTGTTTCCATGTCAATTTAGCATTTTTCTCAATGAGAGATTCTGAAAACTTCACAAATCATTGCCCTCTCTCATTTTTATCACCATAAACAAATTTACCCATGATACTTTCATTTTTCAATTGTTTAGAAATTCTAGAATTAAAGTCTATCCATAAGACTTAAAATATTACTTGTTCTGATCAAAAGCAATATGTACACCCATATAAAATATTTCTGCTTTTTTCATTACAATAAAAACTTGTTTGGGCATAAACATGAATTATTTGAATTTGTTATTTTCTATTAATTTGAATAATTAATTTTACAATGCTGTCTGATACATCATCAATCTCCACAATGATAATTTTTCCAGAATTTATTTATAATGAATTCCACTCCAATTCTGCTTTCAATATTTGCGCCTTTTAAATAAATTGCATGTCCAAGTTTTAAATTAATTGATTCTTCACTTTTTCTTTTCACTTCATCAAGACCACAAATGTTCACAATCTATCTTATGAATGTATTGTAAGTACTTAAAACTCATTAAATGGTAGTCCAGGTCTGCAATATGAAGATTTTTGACACTAATAGTATTCAGCCATGATTCACTGCCTTGGTTAGTGATTTAATAGTCTCCTGAGAATAAGGGCAATGATTTCATTTATCTGTCATCATTGTAAATATCAAAAATAAAAAAAAATCATTTGCATATGTATTTATCATGTATTCAAGAAAAATCAATTAATATTTCGGTTAAAAACGATGTTTTTAAACATAGAATTCAGGATAAAAAGCCAATAAACTCATCATGATTGGCTGTTTCATATTGTGTGTTTACTAAATGAATGACAACTATAACAAAAAAAAAATGTATGGAGTAATCATTAAGAATTTGGTGTGCTCAATTTTTTTAGGGAACAAAAAAAGCAAAATCCTTTCTATAGCCATGACAATTATACAGCATTCAGTACTTCTAAAATTGAGCAAACTTTTGGTTAGAACATTTTATGTCTTTTGGCAGTGCTAAAAAGAATCTGATTGCCAAAATAATGAAATAAACACTGTAAAGCAAGTGATTATAATGACATTTCATTACATTATATATATATTTCAGATGTACTTTAATATAACTTCTTCATCATCATAATCATCAATCATTTTCAATCCACTGCAGGAAGAAGGTCCCTCCAAGTTCAATCCATCTTCTCCAATCTTTAGCCTCTCTTCTCCACATCACCCCACCCACTTTTTTATTTCATCCATCCATCTCACATGTGGTCTCTTTCTGGGTCTTTTACATTTTTTTAAAATCCAGTTTAAGATTTCAGTTATCCATTTATTATCATCTCTTCTAGCAATATGTCTAGCCCAACCCTACTTCAATCTTAATTCTTTCAACGATGTCAGAAAACAGCTGTTCGTTCTCTTACCCATGAATTGTGTTTAGTCTCTTCTTGTTACTCTAACATACATCTCTCCATACTTCTTTGAGTGGCTTCAAATCTCTGCCATATTTATTAAAAACCTTTTTCAAACACCTAGGCTTATTTCCTTTTAATATTAAGTTATTTCTATCAAAAGCACTCCAACCATGTTAAATTTCATCCAGTATGTTTTTGTCAATAATAATACTCTCCCAAGGTATTTGTAGTTGTTAACTTCTTCTAGCTTATCATAATTAATCTTTATTTTTATCTTTTGAGAAAATCCACTGAACCTTACTTTAGTCTTTAATATTTATCTTTAGTCTACTTTCTTACTTTCATCTGATAACTCTTGTAACATTTCCTGAAGCTTTGAAGCTTTATTTGCAAAAATAATTAAATCATCTGCAAAATCTAAATGACTTAAATAATTTCTACTTACTTCTGCTACTTTAGCTTTACAGTTTAATCCATAAAATATTTCTTGCAGCACTGCCGTAAAAAGTTGGAAATATGGGTTATCCTGTCTTGCACTCTTTTCAATGCTGACCTTCCTAGTATCATTACTTAATCTAATTGTTGCCGTTGCATTTTATAAATATTCTTCAGAATATGACAATATTCTGGAATACCTTGATGAACCAATGCTTTAATCACTGAGGAAATGCTTTCAGAATTAAATGCTTTGTCCTAATCTACAAATCCAAAGCATAATGGCAGCTCATATTCATTAGTTCTTTCTATAACTTCTCTCAACACTTGGATTATGATCTACTGTACTAAAACCACTTTTAGATCCAGCTTGTTTTCTGGGTTGATGGAAATCCAATGGTCTCTGTAGACGAGTTGTAATTATCTTGGTAAAAATTTTGCATTCTTCAAATCAACTGGTACATCTTTATCATTTAGACATTTATATAACTTTACCTGCTTCTTTTAATATAATGATTATAATTCCATCATTACCTGGAGTTTTTCCCTTCTTCATAAATTAAATTGCATGTCTCATTTCTTCATTTAAAATCCTGGGCAATTCAGAAGGTGTAATAGATATAAGACATACTTGTTCTTTATTATTACATAATTCTTGTCTTTATTACTGCATAATTCTTGATAGAATTCTTCTACCCATTTCACGATGTCATTTCTCTTTTGGTAATAGTTCAATCTTTTTTTTCTTATTATAGATTCGTTTCATACCACTACCAAAATATTGCTTTATACTCTTGAAACTTTTATTCTCTTCTACAGCTTTCCTTGCTAGTTCACAATTATATTTTTTTATATCATTATCAACTCTTTTTTGCATCATTTTACAAAATCTGAAATATTCAATCCTTCTTAATACATCATTTTTATATATTTTAATATTCTTTTTTCATAAATTCTTCAGTCTAAGTCAAAATTTTATTCACCAATTGCTGCTTTTTTCTACCATCTATCTTTGTTGCAGTTTTTAAAAGTGTATCAGTTATTTTCCGATTAATTTCATTCAAATCTGAATTATGTTCAAAATTGACTAATACTTGAAAACAATTTGCAAGTTCTAATTTAAGTTCATTTGAATGTTTCTAAATATTAGAAATATCAACTGTAAATATTGTTATTCTTAATAATTTTTATTTATCTAGTTTTGCCTTAACATGTATCTTACATCTTACTAATTGATGATCACTTTCTGTGTTGAATTTATTAAGAACATTACAATCTTGAAATATGTATTTTCAATTAGTCAAAATACAATCAAATTTTGCTGCCCTTTCATTTGGATACTTCCATGTCCATTTCCTTTTAACATTTTTCTCAAAAAAAAAATTCACAATATAAATTTTTTTATTTTTCTGCAAACCACAAGTCTATGTCCTCTTTCATTTCTATTACTATAACCAATTTACCTATAGCACTTTCATCTTTCATTTGTTTAGCAGTTCTAGTATTAAAGTTTCCCATAACAATTTTAAAATGTTGTTTAGCCTTTTGTACATCCATATAAAAACTTTCTACTACTTCATCACTATAAAAACTTGTTGGAACATACACCTAAATTATCTGCATTTGGTATCTTCTATCAAGTTGAATAATGTCACTGTCCCTATAAACCATCAATCTCCATAATGTTGTTCTTCCATTTTTTATTTATAATGAATACTACTCCATTTGTACTTTCAATATTTAGGCTTTTGTAGTAGAATACATGCCCATTTTTAAAATCAATTGTCTCTTCACCTTTTCTTCTAACTTCAACAAAGTCAAATAATGTCTCATCTAATATAAGACAGTTCTTCTAATTCTTGAAATCTTCCTTCATTTGATGCAGTTGTAAGTACCTAAATAAAAAGTCATCATCAAATGGCAGTCTAGATCCACAATCAGGAAATTCTTATCACCCTCCACCTTCAGCAACCAGCTGCTGCCTTGGCTGGTAATATATATATATATTACTTAATCAATAGTTAAAAATAGTAAAAGTATAAGAATTATTATCAATTACATATACATATCAATGTGATTTGTATACCAATCAACTGCAAGATTACAATGAAAAAATGTTTTATTCTGGAGAAAATCATGATTTCAGCTATCAGCATAGAGGCGATATAGCCATTGATTGTTTTTGCTAATTTTTACTGCAATTCATCTCTTTTCCTATACACACACAATCAAACATATTCATGTTATATCTATTTATTAAACTTATGAAAAAGCTTAAACGATTTGCTTTGAGTAAAGATTTCCAAGTTGAGAAAAATATAACTGATAAAAGTGGACAAGTGTTTTTTTTTAAAGATTAAATTAGAATCAGTTAAAGTATGCAGTGTAAAAAAATAAATAGAAGCTTCGATTCTCAGTTTGCTTTTATGTTGCTTTATAGTAATATCGTTAGATGCTTGTTTTTCTTTATGTTCAGAAAAAAATGTTTTTAATTAAAACAATATAGCATTATAATCTCAATTAACATAGTTATAAAACAAGGATTATAATTGTAAAAATGAAATATTTAAATAAATAAAAATGTAAATTGAAGATGCTGTGGAAGAGAAGTGAATGAATGAGAATTTTGACCACGACAATAAAAAAAAATTAAATGTAAAACATGGCTTGACCTGCAGTTGGCCGAATGTAATAGGATGACTATCTCTCTCTATCATATATATATATAAACACAAGAATAAAACATATTTCATTAATTTATAGATCCATTGTGAAACAAAAGCGCTCATGAGGTTCAGTTTAAATGCAGTTTCTGCTTCGGTCAAGTAAGCAAACATTGTTTAGCATTGCTTATCAATCATGCTAACACAAACCATTATCAACTGCTCAAAGTGTTCTAACTGGAACCACGATCTTAATCACTAGTGTATTTTTCTATGTAGGTGCTATATAACAAAGTATAGAGATACATAAAATAAATCGGCACAATTATTTAAATATTGTTTTCTTTAAAAAAGTGATTCAAAAATTAATAAACAAAATAATAAATAAAATAATCTTTTTTTTTTTTTGTTTCTTGATTGAGATATAAATTCTAACAAGCTGAATTTCCAGTAGGTATCTCAACTCCTCAGAGAGCCTCAGAGAAAATGTTGATGAATCTCATCTCCAGGACATCTGATTGCTTACTAAAAATTATGAAGTGAGCTTTCTAACATAAGGGACTAATTTTGAAAATGTCAGATAACTGGTAATTACAAGAAAAACTTCTAAAATTTATAAAGAAAGTGTCAAGTCTCTATTGTTATAATACAATGTGTGAATTATATTTCTCTTATATAATATATATATATATGGAAGTGTCAAGTCTCTATTGTTATAATACAATGTGTGAATTATATTTCTCTTATATAATATATATATATGTAAGAATCAAGTGATAATTTCCAAGTACTATTAATAAATTATTCAACTGATGTGTCATATATATATATATTCAGTATAAATATTATTTATCATTATATATTTATTAATTATATAAGTACGCTCTACGATAATTTGTTTTTAACAGATTAATATGGATGGAAAATATTTAATAAATGATGAATTCCCTTTTTATTGAATATTTTCCACTCTCTTTCTATATATATAGTATTTAGATATTTATTATATAAAATATTAAATATGGATTCTAATATATTAATTTCACAGTGGACGGAGCTGGATTTCTTAAACGTGGGATGATTTAATATTTGGATGTTCATTTCAGTTTAGCATTAACCACTGGGATTATTTATATATTATCAAACGCCAAAAGCTCAATGAAATAACACATACAGTACATTAAATACATAAAATCAGAAGCTAAAATAGACTTTTCAAAGGCTATTCAAGAGCAAAACAACACAACATAAAACAAATATATAGTTTACCATTCTATCTTTTCATAATTCCAACTCACATTCCAATTGCCTTTAATAAAAATTTATACTCTGAAACTATTATCTTATTTAAAAGTTCTTTTGACATTAACAAAAACTGGGATGTGAGTTGGAATTTATGAAAACATAGGGAAAAAAATAGGATAGTATACATTTCTTTTGTGTTGGATTGCTTTGTACTTACTTGAGAAGTCTCTCTTGGCAGGGAGACCATTGGTAATGGATTTGTAATTTAATTTAGGCTAATGATTTAATTATGAATTATTATTCTTAATATATATATATTAAGTATCAATAATCTTAGTTTGATGATATATAATTAAAATGGAAATAACTGTACATCAGTGAATTATGAAAAGACAGAATGATACTATAATTCTCTAGACTTAACAGTATTTAAGTTTAGTTCATTATATTGTTCTAAATCAGGGAGATAAAATCTGTCTATTGTTTTCATTTATATAGGTGGTATTATTCTATTTTATATAGATCATTGGAAAGTGCAGTTACTTCGGTTTTAATTATACATACATATATATATAACCATTAGAAACCAGACAACACATATATTTCTATAGCACGTACATGTGAATTCAAATGTAGAGGTAAAAATGGTAAAATAGTCTTTTTAATAAATAATCAACTGCAGAACAAATACTTTTCCAACAGCCTCTTATAGATGAAAAGTGAAAGAGAAAATGATATTCCCCAAGCTAGCTTAGACAATTGGTAAAGGTGAGAGTTTAAGCAGTTTTCCATCCTTAATTTATGCTCTAGCTAGGGGCAGATAGATACACATTTACCAATTAACGTTGGATGATTAACTGGGTTGACTATTAGTCACTACTTGAGAATAAAATCCTAAGCCTCTTCAATAGAATTTCAACTGATCTGGATATGAAGTCTTATTTATAAGCATGGAATGTGTGTGCAGTCAATAACGTACATTTGTAGATATATCCAAAATGGTAGAGTAAATTGTATTAAGAGGGTGAAAAGCAAAGAAAAACTAGCACTGACAATGATCGAATGTTATCACTTGCTTTGGTACTTTGTTGCTGGTTATTTGTTCTTTCTCTGATAAAAAAAAAAAAAAAACTATTTCTAAGTAACCAAAAATGAAATAGTATTTTTAAATAATTATACTAAAGATAAAAACAAAAACTTAAAAAAGAAGGAACCACTTTCAAAAAAGGTAGATCTAATTTAATGAATATTTAACATAATTATAATTCTTTTTGTTAATTAAAAAGAATTAAATCAAATAAAAGTTGGCAAATTTTTCAATGGGAAAAAAAAACTAATATAACTTGAAAGTTTGTGATGAAGGTATTTTAGTTGTATTTATATACTGGGCCATTTCCATCATCTAATATAAGTGATGAATTTTTATTTAAATATTCCAAATACTTTCAACTATTAATAATAGTACACAGGTTAGTATTTGCACATTTCCAAATATATTATTTCCCCCTCTTCTTCAGGTGTTGCTGGCCTGACCAGTGATACTAGCATGAGAATTAAATCTGGACCCTTAGATTCTTGAATATTAATTAATGTTCTAACCAATTGAAGCATCCTGCCAAAGACAACAGTCAATAGAAATTTCATATACTTATCTATGAGGTTCCTCTTGATGTCTCTATTTTTCCTAAAAGCAAAGTAGATTAGTGGTTTCCATACATTATGTATAGTCACACTCGGTTGACTTATGGTATTGTTCACTATTATCATGTTAGCAGTTTCTTTAAATTTTCTTCTTTGTACCTTTTCTTCTCTATCCAATATTTATGTATTTTCCCAATTGAATGTATATTGCCTGATACATACATGGTCTGCTACCTTAGACACATCTGTTTTCTCTCTTCTAATCATCAGTTTGTGCTCTTGCAAGCACTTTTCAATGCGATAACTGGTCTCATCAATATACATTCTTCCACATTCACATGGTATTTCATAAATGCAGTTTTTTCTTTTCAGCATTACAAGTTTAGGCTTTGTAGTGTACCAATACATGACAAAAATAGCAGACAAGTTAAGGAAAACCTGCAATCAGTATAATATCAGAACAGGTTTCCAGAGTCATACCGCACTGTGAGGAATTCTAACATCTACAAAACCTAAACTTGAAATGCTGAAAAGAGAAAACTGCATCTATGAAATACCATGTAACTGTGGGAAAATATATATTGGTGAGATCTGTCATCCCATTAAAAAGCACTTGCAAGAACACAAATTAATTATCAGATAAGAGATAACACACGAGTCTAAGATAGCAGATCATGTATGTACCAATGAACATATGTTCAATTGGAAAAGCTGCGCACATAATAATGGTGAACAATCCCATAAGTCAACCTAGTGTTACTATATAATATATGAAAGCCATTAATCAACTTTACTTTTAGGAATAAGTGGAGAAGTCAGGAGGAACTTGATAGGTAAGTATATGAAATTTCTACTGACTGTTGCCTTTGGCAGTATGGCTCAGTTGGTTAGAGTGTTACCTTAAAAATTCAACATTGAAGAAGGGACCAGGTTTGATTCCCATGCTAGTACTATCATTGATCAGGCCAATAACATCTGAAGAAGAGAGAATACCTTTTAAAACATTGTGCATATACTAACCTGCATGCTATTATTCTAGCAGTTGAATGTATTTGTAATATTTAAATAAAGTTAATTTTTCTAAAGACATTCTATACTTATATTAGATGATAGAAATAGTCCAATATATAAACACAACTAATATAATTGAATAAATTAACTAAGAATAATAACAATAAAAAAAGTGTATGATCTTTTACAAAACTGAATAAAAAGTTGTCAAAAATAGAATAACAAAAATACTTGAACCAGGAATAATTATTTAAAAACTAAATAACTAATTATGTTATTATCCACACTGTTTTTAATATTTATGATTTGAATCTTTGTCTCTAACACTATAGGTTCATTTTTAGCTTATTTTGAGCTATTCTCTATCAGCTTAATGAGTTCTAATCTTCACCATGTAACACAAATAGTCAAAATAATAAATACGAATTAATAATTAAAGTTATAATAATGAATAATATTAAAGTAAATAAAACATAATTTCTATCACTCTTTATAATTATTGATATTTCATTTTTCTAGCTTATTTTAATATCATAATCATTCAATATTGGTCAGTAAAAAGGTATGTAGTTATTCTTAGATAGAGAATAAATAAGTACGTGAAAACACTCAAACCCTTGTCACTCTACATATAACCAGTTTAATGAATAGTGATTAACCTTCATTGCTTCCCTATAAGAGGCTTATTAATGAGTTTTCTATCTTGAAATGAGCTATTTAAAGGTTGTTTACCTGTTCTATCATATTTTATTCAGCATCATTAAGTTAATTTAACAATAGTTTCCAATTTGTATCTTCTACTTTTTTAATAATTGTTAAAATTAATTGTGGAAAAAATTGTGAGTTAGAAGTGGTATAAAATAGCTCACTATCTTCAGATTTCGAATAATCTTCATAAGATTTTTTAAAAAACTATACTTTTACTATGTATTTTTTACTAAATTTCAACTAACTATTTTATAACAATTTTGACTGCCTTAGTAGACTTCCTCAGATCTCTTAATAATATATCCTTTCAATTTATAAACTAACATTTTTTTTCCATCTTTCATAAAGAAAAATTTATCATATTCTTACGATAATTACTCCAACTTAATCAAGCTTTACTATTGTTTGATTTAAGTTTTTCATAATATCTGATTTTTCAAAATCTATATTAGGGAGGAGCAATAAAGGAATTTGGTAAAAAGCAGTTGATTACTTTAAACTGTGCAGGGGAAAATTCATACTCATTTATTATACTGACAAATAATATGTGCAAAAATATAATGAATAATTATTCTCATTTTACTATTGAAATTCTTAATAATTAAAAAAGCAAGTCATATATAACATGACATTACTTTTAATGAGCTTGTAGTTACAAAAATGCACATAGAGAGCGTACCAATAGCTCAAACAAGCTCGTTATTAGCAAGTGCGGTTATGAGAAATATTTAAAATCTCTATCCAGAACACTCTTATCTCCAGACCATGGTTTCTGGCTTATGGCCCATGTCAGTGGAGAGCTAGAATATTTGGACACTAGACCTAAAATATCAACTCAAAAAACCAGCACTTATTTCAAACGTATATTTAAGAAGAAACTCTGAATTTTTTGGACATGAAAATGTCTTTAAATCCAGCTATCTAACTTAAATAGCTATATGGGACTGAAATAAATTCAGATCTACCATATTCTAATAGGCTCAGCATAGCCAAAGCCTTAAAGGTAAAATTATAGTAATTAAAAAAGCAAGTCATATATAACGTGACATTACTTTTAATGAGCTTGTAGTTACAAAAATGCACATAGAGAGCGTACCAATAGCTCATACAAGCTCGTAATTAGCAAGTGCGGTTATGAGAAATATTTAAAATCTCTATCCAGAACACTCTTATCTCCAGACCATGGTTTCGGGCTTATGGCCCACGTCAGTGGAGAGCTAGAATATTCGGACACTAGACCTAAAATATCAACTCAAAAAAACAGCACTTATTTCAAACGTATATTTAAGAAGAAACTCTGAATTTTTTGGACATGAAAATGTCTTTAAATCCAGCTATCTAACTTAAATAGTAAGGCTTCGGCTATGCTGAGCCTATTAGAATATGGTAGATCTGAATTTACTTCAGTCCCATATAGCTATTTAAGTTAGATAGCTGGATTTAAAGACATTTTCATGTCCAAAAAATTCAGAGTTTCTTCTTAAATATACGTTTGAAATAAGTGCTGGTTTTTTGAGTTGATATTTTAGGTCTAGTGTCCAAATATTCTAGCTCTCCACTGATGTGGGCCATAAGCCCGAAACCATGGTCTGGAGATAAGAGTGTTCTGGATAGAGATTTTAAATATTTCTCATAACCGCACTTGCTAATTACAAGCTTGTTTGAGCTATTGGTACGCTCTCTATGTGCATTATTGAAATTCTTATAAATAAGCAGAATAAAAGTAGGAAGATATTTATCAGTCAAGAACCAGTTCATCCCCATTTTGTGAGTCTGAAGATTCAACTAGATTACAACAATTTTAGTGTTTTTCATCTCAACTACACCACATCAGAACCATCCATTAGTGCAGAAGAGTTCAGACCATTTTCTCTCACTATGCGTGTATTTTGTGAACAATCTTCATTTTTCAGGAATGATAAAGATATCAAATACCCGAATCTTCACATCTATATCAAAACCTTAATATTTTTCATCATTCCATTCTCATGAAAGGTAGGGACTTATTTTTTTAACATTTTGTGAAAAAGGAAAGATACTTAGCCCTTTCCCTTTACAAAGCATTTAATTCATGAACAACTTTCATTCTTTAGATGAGTGAAATGTATCAAAGGTTTCCATGCCAATGATGCTAATTTTATACATAGGTATATATTTATTATCATCATTATTTTCAATTATCATTGATCCAGCACAGGTTGAAAGTTTTTCAAAGTTTAATCCAGTTTCTCTAAATTTCTAGCCTCTCTTCTCCTCATCACACCAGCAAACTTCATTATTTTATCCACCCATTTCTCATGTGACCTCTTTCTAGGCTTTTTACAAATCTCTTGGGATATAGTTTAAGATTTCAATATCCATCTATTATCATCTCTTCCAGCAATGTGTCCATCCAAACTCCACTTGAGACTCTTAATATTTTCAATGATGTAAGTAATACATGTTTGTTCTTTCACCTATTCATTTCATTTTTGAACCCTTCTCATTTTTTCCTAACATGCATCTCTCCATATATAACTATATGAATGCTCAAATTTTTCATTGATAGTTAATTTGATGTTGACTGTATTTAATGACCAATGATGCTTTTTGTGATGCAATGCTAACAATAATTTGGAGGATTTAAGAGCTCATGATTCGTGGCACCCAGCTCAACTATTTCTTTAGTGCTCAAACATCATATTATCTCTTAAGAAATAAATTGAGTATTCTTATACATTAGATGAATAACTAATACTAAAACATTATTAAATAAATGTTCACAATTACATGGATATCAAAACAAATCTCATCACAGCTTCCATATATACAATAAACATTGCATAATGTTTGTGTTGTTTCAATTTTCTTTACAATTATCTGCTTGATGCTGAAACTAAACTAATTCAATTTATCATCTAAACATACAGAAACCAATAGATATTACTTATAGTGAAGCCTTTCCAGTGCAATCCTACTTATATATAAGTTCCAAATGTGTTGCTTTCATCAATTACAAAGCTTTAGAACTTGGATTGATTTAATAAACATTACAGCAAGTGGCAGAAATGCAATGTGGGCTGATGCCATGCAATGTCTTTAAAAAGTTTTTTAAAAAAAAAAAATACCTGGTTTCACTATGAACGTAAACCCAATCATAAGCATGGAAAGCTAAGGTAATATCTTTAGTAGTATAAATATGGTTTGCCTTATTTATTTTATTGATCATGGTGACAAGCTTTACACAACAGCAATTTTATTTTTAAAAAATGAGAATAATGAATTTTTTAAAACACTAGGAAGGAATTAAAAAGTGTTAAATAATATTATTGCTGAAAATATATATTATTTGTGACCACAAATGAATCATTATTGACTAAATTGCTAATAGTCATTTACTTACAAAGTATTGTTAGTTTAGCATTTTTAATGCTTTATGGTTAGTATTAATAATGTTTGGTTTGTTTTTAATATTATTTGAAATAAGTAAAAAAATACATCATAATAAATGAATTTGGCAATTTTTCATGTACACTTTCATTAGTGATTGAACTGGCTCTAAAATGGTATCTTCTTATATACTTAGAATATATGCCCAGGAATTCTGTTACTAAATTAAAAACTCCCTTATTCTGGAACAACTATATACTACAATGAATTTAATGGTAAATATACAAAGACCTTAGAAACGAGCTTTCATAGAATTCGACTTATAAATGTCTATGACTTGTAATAGTCGAAAGTTGGCTAAGCACAATCCGGTTTTAAAAAAAACCCAGACTTTATGAAAGCTTTCTCTATACAGTCTTCATATCGTTATGATTACAATAGTCTGAGTTAAAGCTTATACTTTTATAATTACAATGAATTTATTTATTTCTTAATCCTTATTTTTAATTAATTTTTCTAATGCTGATTCTTTTTTTTTCTTTTATTATATGCTAATAAAAGCTGTTTTCACTATTCAATCCTTATATTTTCTTATTTCACTATAAAATCTTAAACAAAATAGTACTTTTTTTTAACTCTTTGCTCTTCTTATTTTTAAATTGTTCCTTCTTTTTAACATCATATACACTCTAAAAATAAATATTCAATATTCATTTTTCCATCTCTATTTAAAGAGCTACAGGTTATGGGTTTTCTACACTTTCTTTTCTAATATCCAAAATTCTTGCTCTTGTACTAAAAACAGCAAACTTCTTTTAGTGTTATCATACATCCTTATATATTTTCCATAATTTTTATTCTTATATAAGATCCCTAACAATTTTTTATTAATATTTAATCACCATAACTCTAATTGTTTCTTCTCTAACCTACTTATCTTCTCTTAAAATTTATGTAAAGCACATTCTCTATATATTTATCACTTCATTATCTATCTATTAACTTTGCGTACTGTATAATTATTTGTTGCCCAATGTGTTTAAATCCTTGTCCATATAATTTAATTAATATTATTTTTGGTTGTCGTCGATGAGCAACCATATTCCACTGGATGGCGCAGTTATCACGCTAAAACTATAAAATATAATCATTCACAGGGCGTTAATTATAATCATTTTGATGTGTTTTTTGTAATGCGAAAATAAAAACAAAAGAAAATCGTCTTTTTTAAATATTATTTAATTTTAAATATTATTTTTTATTAACGTATACAAATTAAATGATAATAATAAATGTTAAATAAAATAAACAAATTACAATTTGATTCGTCTTTTTTAGTTTTCTTTTTATTGGAAAAATCAATTTTCTATTGGAGATTTTTTTACTGGGGTTACAGCTTTTTTGTTGTTGTTGTTTACCGCTATTTTTTATTTCAAACAGAATGATAACTAAAAGTAAAAGTTGTTACGGTTAGGTTTAGGGTTAGTTTTAGGATTAGTTTTAGGGTTAGTTTAGGGTTAATTTTAGGGTTAGCTTTAGGGTTAGGTTTACTGTTAAAATAAAAAATATCAAAATCGTATTTTTGTAAATATTTTTTTTACTAACATCTATAAAATAAATGATAACAATAAACGTAAATTATATTCAACAAAGTATAACAGTAGTTGGAGAAAAGAAAGAAACTAAAACTTTTTTAAACAACAACATATATATATAATATTAATAATATATGCTTTTTATGACATTTAAAAAAACAGTGTACAATTGTACTTTTCTTACTGGATATTTTTGTGTTAACGCTCTTTTTTATTTCAAAAATATACACACGGTACAATCTTAAAATGTCTCGTGGAAATGTTACGAACAGTACATTACTTGACGCGTTACCTAATTCCAATTCACTTTATACATATATCTCGTCAACATTTACTACTTAAAACTTCAATACACTACGGTGTAAAAAGTCTGTTAATTATTACTTTACAAAATCTGAACATTTCAATACTTTAAAATAAAAAAAAATCCAATGAAATAACATTTCCATCCAATTCAAAAAAACACACCCTCTCCCCAAGCCGTAACCATTTTATAAACTGTGCGAATTGGGAAAATGTATTTGCTGCGTAAACATACATGCTGTACTGCGACGCGACATAGCGGTCTGCAATCTGTAGTACAACAAAAAAGTTGTATTATAGAAAACACGGATTCGAATGTGTCGGCCGCGGAAACGGCATTTTAATGTGTTTTAGTGCAAAAACAGCACCATCCAGTGGGATATGGTGGCTCATCGACGACAACCTTATTTTTTACTAGTCTATTTTTTATTCGTATGCAGTGAAGTTATGAATTATGCTATGTCAATATAAACTACATCAATTATCTGCTATCATCCCCCCCAAATGTAAATAAACAAAAAAAATATATAAATAAACAATCAAGAAAAACATTAAAATTAATAAATTTTACAAATAATTTTAATCGCATGTAAATGATTTTTACTGCTGATTAAATATGTAATGTTGAGAAATATAAATATTTCACAGAAGAATCATATCTGAATATGTATTCTAACACAATTATCCTATAAAATATTTAATATATTTTATGATATGTCAGCAGTCATTTTCCTATCTGTGAAGCACTGTACATGAACATTTTTTTTAGAAAAAAGAACACACTAAAATTTGTAAATTTATAACATGGCAGAAGCCTTTTTTCCATCTCAGAGTGAAAATTCTTTGGTTTACATTGAAAAAACATATATTTCATTTCTTTCTTCAAAGTCATTTCCAAAATAAGACATTTTCTAAGTTGCAATGATAAAAGTTTTATGAAATTTAAGAACATCATGATTGTGTAAATTTATATAGCGAATTATCTGCATTTTTTGATATGATGTAGGTTTCGGTCTAGTATTTGAATTAGGTAATATGAGATAAACATATTTTGCAAATATTATGACCTGATTTAGATTTTTGTATAATGTCTTGTCTGCATTTTAATAATAATAAAAATATGCAAATGCTAAAAGTAAATTTTGACAGTATATATATAAACTTAGGCTGACTGTAGACTACTGCAATGTAAATTTCAAAGCTGCATATCAAATGCAAAGAGAGGTGGCAGTTGATGAAGCTATTACTAAATTTATGGTCATAGTAGCATAAAACAATATGAGTCCTCAAAACCTATAAAGATAGGATAAATGCTACTACATTGCACTGACTCTAAACTACTAATTTATGTACCTCAAGGTTAACTCTATAATGAAGTTAGTATTTCATTGACTTTTTATTTTATTTTATTATTTTATTTTGTATATAGTGACTATTTTAGTAGTACTTTTTAATAAAATACAAACTGTATTGAAGTTCTTTATTATAATATTCAAATTATACTAATTATTGATCAATATTAATTACTTGTTATTAGGTATGACATGTTCAGTGCAAACCCCTGTATGGAAATACGTTTTGAAGGGATACTAGGGAAAATGAAAGATACTAATGCCTTTATTCTAAGAAGTATTCAAGTGATGGATTACCTTAGGTAAGTGTTATTATATATTAATTTTTTATAAATTTTATGCTGAATCCAACTAACCTATTAATAAAAATATAATTTTAAGCTGTATGCATGATAATTTTGAATTTATGAAATATTATGAAAATCATTAGAAATATTAATTTTTATTACTTTGAATATCAATGACTATATTTTTTTCAGCTTAATTACATTATTTGCTGTTCTGTGTATAAAACAATATAAGTTATGATAAAATTTGTGGCTTAACATAATTTTTTAAATATTCAATATGGCTGCTTTTCCAGGCAAAAAGTTAAAAACATCAAAATAAATAAAGAGGTCATAATCAACTGAAAATAAGACTGCTATTTCATTTTGACAAAAAAGGGTCTTTGCCTAAAGCATATTCAATTACAATCAAAAGGAAGATATTTCACTATTCATTTTATTGGGGAAAAAATAGATACAGTACAATTTTTTTCCCCTGTTATTTTTATTTTTATATACAAATATATATGTAAATGTGCCTCTTCAATTTATTCTTAATAACCATATTATTTTTTAATTTTGTTTATATTATAATCTTAATTTATATATACAAACTATATGTATATTAAAAAATTCTGTGTTACATATCAGCACATGTTGAAAAGTACTGTATATTTAATAAACAATATGTATTCTATTATCATCAAAATTTATCAATAAAATTTGAGCTATTATATGTGATTTACAATGTATATGAGCCAGGTTTAAAACAAAATAATGTGGCTCCATTTGGATTGCAATTTTCCCTATATTTTTAATATTTTCTTTTAAAAAAAAAGTCTCATTTGTTACTAACAATTTCCCATGCAAGGCATATCTACCTATTTTTTTTTACATTCTAAATAAAAAAAACATGCACAAAAAAATATAATAGCTAAATAGCTGACCTTTCAGTATAATAACAAATACTTTCCTCTTAAAGCTTCTTTCTCAAATCATAAGATTGTATGTGGTGAGATTTAAAATCATAATTTTTTCTTTCTTTTGATATTTTCACCTCATTCTTAAATTCCAATGGTTGAGAAGTTTTAAGAAATATTTTAAACTCCAATAGCTTTTTCCAAATATTGTTAATTTTCTTTAATTCACACTTTTCATTTATGCTCTTAGGCCTTTTAAAAAAGCTCTATAGCTTTTCTCAGCAGTCTAGCCAATGCAAAGCACTTTAAAATGTTAAAGCAGGCTCTATTACCTTATTCCACTGCAATCTTCATGGTAATTGGAAATCATTTATTATAAGCTTGATTATCATTGGAAAGTGGATGGTGAGTTCTTATATTCACATCCTTGACTATTTTTTAGCATAAAACCATCAGTGAGGATTTATATTTAAAGCTGGAATACCATTAACTTCTTTATAATATTCAATAAAGCAAGTCATATATCGCTGTGACTTTGCTTTTTAAGCTTGTATTACAGAAATGTAATATATATATATGCTTTCTCTTCAGAACTTGTCAATAAAAGCTTCTTAGAGCTATTGGTACGCCCCCTATACTACATTAACTTCTATATACGATCAAAATAATTTTTAAATAGGGGTAGACACTTTCACAATACTCTCACCTTTTTTTTTTCAGATAACCAGCCCATAACTAAAATTAATAATATTGATTAAATGGACATTTATTTAAATAAAATATTATACAACAATATCCACTATATTTAGGATTGACTCAAATGAAATTAAAAAAAAAAATGCTAATGAAATTAAAGAGATTCTCACATTTACTTGTCAGTTTTTCAAATTTTGAAGAACAACACTAGAAATAAAAATATGAAAGGCAATATAAAAAATCGCATTTGATACAATAATATATTGAAACAAAATAATCACACACACAAAACAAAAAGTAATATTTCACAATACTATCCATAAAGTGTCAGTATTTTTTTAACAAACAAACTTTCAATGATAAAGTTAAATGAGAAATAAACTATTGAAATGAACCAGACAGGCTACTTGTATAGAGATGGTTCCCAGGGAATCCTAGTAAATGCTTAATCATTATATAAGTGATTAAACTATAAAGCATTTGCAAAGTAAAACATTAAATGATAAATCATTGAACACACAACTTTATTTTGCACTAAATCATTCAACTGATTACTTTCATTAAAATGATGTGAAATCAATTTCAAAATGTCATTTCTTCCACAGCAAAGTTTAGTCAAAAATATCGAGGGAGTGGGGGGGGGGGATATAATACCTTGGTCACCTGTCATACTTTTTTTTTAATTTTCTACTTTTCCCCTCTTTTATGCACCATTGCTTTACCTCCCAGTGAGAGATTCCATCCACAAAAAAGCATGAAATTAAAAAACAACTCAATCTAATTGATACAAGAGATGTTTTAATTACCTGCTTGCCAGGTGATCATTCACAAACTAATTACACAGATAAAATAGCTTCTGTATTTGATGAATCAACTGTTTATGGAAGTTGTTTATTACAAAATAACATTTATTACAAATTAAAATTAAAATCAATAACAAGACAAATATATATAATAAAGTAAATATTCATATCAGTGTGCTATAATGAAGAGATTGCATAAAATAAAGATTAACAACCTCTCTACTAAATATAAACTGATTTTAAAATGTCAGATAATGCTGGACTAACTTAAATTCGCAAAATGAACTCGAGTTGAAATCAGAGTATAGGGACTTAATATATCTGAAAACTAAGATATAACTCTAGAGGCATGATCTTTCATTGATACATTATAATAAATATGTAAGTATAAGCAAGTTATATATTATCTTAGAATTATATAGTAAATATGGTAAATAAATAAATTTCAAAACTTAAACCTATATCTAGGAAATCAAGTTATTTGCTCATGTCTTAAAATGTGCTTGATACTAAACAATAATGCAAAAACATGAAATGTACTATATACATTTTTACTTTGTATAAAATGATGCCATAAAGCTCTTTTACAATATGCATTTTACATACTCTTTAAAATATTACTAAACATAATAATTAAATGGTTTCTTACTAGAAAATATATAAGAAATTCAAACATGGGAAGTGACTGAATTAGGTCATGAATCATGGACAATGAGCTCCAGTTTCCCTCTCTACCACTGCATCAAACCATACAAAACAAAAATTATTTTATTATTAATGCATATAATGCCATATTTTCAACAAATGGTGAAGTTTGGCGATAAAAGTAAGAGAAAACAATATTTTGTACATAGACAAAATTATGCCCGCATATTATAATGCCGGCATAAACAAATGTGTAAATAAAGACAGATTAAACACATTTACAATTTTCTAAAAACGTAAACAGTCATTTTTTAGAAAAATGAATATTAAAAAAATAACTTTCTCCTGATGGGGATATTATTTAATATTCACTTTAAAAATTGTTTTCGTTTTTAGAAGATTGTATATGTCTTTAATTCGCCTTTATTTACACATTTGTTTGTGCCAGTGTTTTTCATCACGTTCGATCTAATACATAAGTACCACCCCAAAAACATTAACTGGCTACTAAGCAGAAGCAATAAATTAATCAAATATTTTTAATATTCAGAAAACCTTGAAACATTTAATAAGTAAAATAGAAATCTGTTAAATGTCAATCAAAGCATTTGAAGCTCAATTTATTGTATAAAAAAAAAATCTATAAAAGGCCACTGTTACAATAGCAGAAATTTTATATAAATGTTCAAATCATATATTGAAATGGTGGGGGGGGGGGTGTCTTAGAATATTTTCTTCTATATTATTATTTTTACTAAAAATAATACGCCAAAAATATAAAAAATCTGTCTTTTTTTTTCTTCTCAAAAATTTGTTTATGTTTAGTTGTATAACAACCTTCTAATTTATAGTAAATACACACATACATTTCTTTTAAAACTTGTTATTTTATTACTGAATCATTAATCCACTCCCCCCCCGAATGTTTTCATATTATGCATATTTTTTAAAGTACTATATATATATGAAAGACTTAAGAAAACATTCTCAGCAAAAATAACTAACAGTATTACATATATATATATATATTCTTACTTACTTCCTACCCCCCCCCTCTTTGTAAAAATAATAATAATAAAAATCCTAATTTTTGAAGATGAAAATATGTACATCATCTTTTTTAAGTATTACATTCTGACTTTAATTAAAAAACATTTTAATCCCATTTTCCTTTTTATAAGTTCTTCCCTGTCTTTATTTAACACTTCTCAGATTTAAAATGCCTTTTATAAATTAATCTTTATGAATTCCATTATCCTTCCTTCAAAATCTTATTATTTTTATTTTCCACATCAATAATTATTGATTTACTAACAAAAATCAAGTTTTAGAAATAAATGTATATATATATTTGGATCATTTTAGAAAAGAAAAACTCATAAAAAAATAAATAAAGAGATTAACCATCTTTTGCATGAAAAGTACTGCTTTTAACTATTTATAGAAGTGTATTGGATTTTTTAGCTTAGCTGTAATGTTTTATTTTGCCTATCTAATATTGTATTTTGAGTATTACTGAAATACCACAACAAAATGGTACAAATAATTCCATAACATTTCCTACTGAAATATTTGGATCATAGTGTGAATGGAATACATTTTTAAAAATAAAGCAATCACAATAAAAAAAATGTATTATTAAAAGACAAATTATGAAAACAAAGGTAGTATAGTTTGAATTTCTTTAATGTGAACTTATATAACTTCTTTTAAATAGAAAAGATTTCAATTCCTAACAGAATTATAAATACTAAGACAATATAAGTGAAATTATAGTGAAAGAAACTACATAGCACACATATTACATTAAATAAAATAAGATTTCAATTCCCAACAGAACAAAGGCTGCATTTTTATCAATATAAAATTCAATTAACATAAAATAATAAAAATAAATTAATTTATGATAACAATATTTTATCTATATTATGATCATAAATTAAAAAATCATTTAAATAATGTAAAGGCTATATATTCTTTAAATTTATTAGCCACATTTAATAATTAAAACAGCAGCATAATTTCTTTAATATTTTTTTTATGTAGTATATATAGTTTTAACAATAATGTTGCAGTGAAAGTATTATATTTTCACATTAAAAAAAACTCAGTAAAAATGTATTTTTAAAAAACAATAAATTAAATTTTTGTAAAGAAATATATAAAAAAATATATTTATTTAATGTCTAAATCAAATTTATAATAAAACAACTTAACAAAGTTCATGTATCTATAATAAAGTATTTTATTTTTTGTCATATCCAAAGTGACATTTTTTTTTAATTTTATAAAAATTTAAGTTATTTTTTAAAAAACAAATATGAAATAAGAATTTTATGATGATTTTAATTTTAAATTGCTTGTGCAATGAGATTTTCAAATAATTCATGAAACCAAAAAAAAATTTTGATATCGTTTTTCTTTTAAAATAATAATATAATAATAATTTTAATATAAATTAGAAATATTTTTTAGTTTGGTTCAGTTTTGAATGATAAACTTTAGAAACTATCTTTGTTTAAAAAAATATATGTTTGCAATAAAATTTTAAGTTTGCTATAAAACTTTTAGAAGGCACAAATTTTAAAACTAATTACCACTTTTGAAATCTTTATTTTTTTATATATATACTTTTAAATCTTTGTTATTATTCTAAAATAACTTTATTAAAGTAATAATTAAAAGTAAATAATTTATGTTTACAACAAATACAATTGGATATTAAAGTAATAAATTTATGTTTACAACAAATACAATTAGATAAGAACAAATATTATATTTGAACTATAGCCATAATTAATAATTAACTGATAATATAATGATAAATAAGACAAAACTTAATGAGTAAATACATGTTAATCTAGGAAACTGAAAAAGTTTCCAACTTTCATTGTATAGAAATTTTGTAGATAAGATTCTGTCTCTAGTTTTTTAAGGGTTTGCATTAGTTTAACCCCCTACCCCCATTTTTTCCTCTTTAAAAAAAAAATCTTTCAAGCTTTTCATCATTAGATGAAAAGTGTTACTTTTAATGTGAATGCAATTATGTAATCATGGAAAACTGAATGACATTTATGATAAAATTACAATCATTTTTAAAAACAATATTAGTTTCCTAATCAATTAAACAATTTTATAATATTTTCATATTACTTTAATTAAAAAAGCATTTACTCAATAAAAAGACAAATCTTCCATGCTTATTAATAAATAATAGTTGTTCAAAATTTGAATTTTAATTAAAACTGAAATTTAATATTTAAATACAAGTGCAGTATATATACTTTTAAGCTAGATGTAATTAGAGGGGGTTTGAACATAAATTTTCAAGCTCCTTTTAGTCATCTACTCCATCTCACACAACTGATACACATTAACACATACATATGAAAAAGATAAATGATTTCCAATATGTATTTCATGCTGAACCAGCAGTCATTTGGTCCAGATCATCATCTCTCCCCCCCCCCACATATATATATAATCAGTGCTCAATTTATGTTAAGATCTGTCCATTAAAGTTTGAAGATTTGCTATTTTAATATACACTGAACAATGATTATATAAATGTGTAAGTGTGGGAGATGACAATCCTGACTAACTGATGAGTGCTGTTTCAGCACAAAATATGTATATTGGAGATCATTTATCTTTTTCACATGTATGCAGTTGTGTGTATTGGTTGTATAAAATGGAATGAATAACTAAAGGGAGCTTGAAATTCTGAGTCTGAATCCCCTCTAATTAAAACTGACATTGTTTTATTCATAATTTTAAAATATTATAAATTATTATATTAAAAAAAAAAATTAGAAAAAATGTTTATTATCCCAGATACCACTATCTCATAGGAAAAGGGAAATAGAAACATAATACCCATCTAACATTATTTAATATAATATTTATAACATACCCAAACGATGTATTTGTCAATCTCTTCTAGATATCTGACAGCAATCAACGATTAACAAAATGAATAGTGATCTACAATTCTGAGATAAAGAATTGAGCCAAGGAACTATAAGTACACAATGTATCATAAGCACCAAGAGATCTATCTCAATTTTGACGCAATTAACTATCACAACCCAGAATAAGAATGCAAAAATCTTTGCAAAGCCCTGCTCCTTAGAGTCTTAGGGCTGGAAATATAGAGAACCATGCCTTGCTCCTTTTCTGGAGACTTAGAGGCTAGGATCATGGCAGGACTATGTTAACATGAAGTACATTTTCATAATGAAACATTTGAAAATATTGTATAATTATTAAGTCTAAATGAAAACAACAAAGTATTAGTTGTCTGAAGGTTTTTCATGATGATACTTTACATATAGTTATGTGAAGGACAATGATTAAAAGGAAAAGACAAATGCATCTAAATGGCGGACTTTATATGTGTACCAATGAACTTGGTAGAATGAAAAAAAAAATACTGGAAAGGAAAAAGTAAAAAAAAGAAAGAAAATCAAACTGACTAATTTTAAACTTAAAAGAAAAATAAGGAGAAATAAAAATAAAGCTCATAGAAACGTGTAAAATTTCTACTGACTATTGCTTTTGACAGAATGCAATGACTTTAAACAGTCAAACTAAAAATAAATTTAAAATTTATTTAAAAACTTTATAGTTTGTGTAAGATACCTTAATGTTTATAATTTTTTCAAACAAAAAAAATAGCAACTTACAGCTCTATAATAGCCAAAAATTATTTTACATATTTTATTCATAACATTTTACAGATTACCAATTTAACAGAATCTATTTCTTTAGCCCAATTTCAGTTCACTCATCTTTACTTTGTCTTTGGAGAGATAATACAAATTTATATTCTTTCTGTTCTAGTTGCCAATTAATCATATTATAAAAATTCATTTTCAATTTAATTCTTAAATTCTAATTTATAAAAGTCTATATAGTGGTGATGCTATTCTCTACTTACTCCATGAAGCACTTATTTTTGCTTCTGATTTCTGTAGCTCACATATTTCATGGCACAAAACCAATATAATGTAGTAATTAGTTTCAATCAATAGATGAAACCTTTTGTATTTAAAAAAGAATTGTACTTCTATAATTTCAATTAAGAGTATATGTAGAGAGACAGAAATTAAAATGAAACTCATTTATGAAAGAAGCTAAAAAATTGTATTTTTTATTTATTTATTTATGTTAAATAGTATTACATATTAATGATATGAGCTTTATCCAACTATACACTAAATTATTTCAGATATATGATTTTAATAGTCAAGCATACAATAATGTTAAAAAATCAACCAAGCATTCTGCAAGACTTTCTAGAAAAACTGCATTGATCTGATGTTTAAAAGTGTAGCTGATTTTTTCTATCAAAACAATAATTTTATTCTTATATTATTATTATCATAGATTATCTTGTTTTTAAAGCATACACGTTATTAAAACATCCACAGCCGAGTTACAATAATTCAATTTTAACAAAATTTAAATAATCAGATTTAAATATGTAATTAAACAGGCTATTAAATAATATAATCAATTGAAGAGATGCAAAATCACATATATATATATATATATATAATGATAAATTAATGATAATCAATACGTCATATAATAGTTTTTAATCAATTAATAAAAAGATTGTATTTCAGAAACGTATTCTTTGATATTTTCTGAAGGTTTGTGACGATGGTGTTCTAATTGCATTTTTATATTGGACTATTTCCATCATCTAATATGTGTATTGAATGTCTTTAGAAAAATTTAACTTTATTTAAATATTCCAAATACATTCAACTGTTAGTAATAGCATATCAAACAGGTTAGTATATGCACAACGTTTCAAGAGGTATTATTCTCCCCTCTTCTTCAGGTATTGCTGGCCTGACCAGTGACAGTACTAGCATGGGATTCGAACATGGATCCTTAGTTTCTTGATTATTGAATTTTAAGGTAACACTCTAACCAACAGTTGAAGGTATTTGGAATATTTAAATAAAGTTAATTTTTTCTAAAGACATTCAATACGCATATTAGATGATGGAAATAGTCCAATATAAAAATATTTTTTGGTAATACAAAAAATTGAAACTATATATATATATATATCATTTTCAAATATCGATCCACTGAAGGATGAAGATCTCATCAAATTCAGACCAGTTTCTATGATCCATAGCTTCTCCATATCACAACAGCAAACTTTCTTATTTTATCCACCCAACTCACATGTCCTCTCTTTTTAGATCTTTAACAATCTATTAGGACATAATTTACAACTATAGATATCCATCTATTATTATGTTGTCTATATCAAACCCAGTGCCACTCAGTGTCTTAATTCTTTCAATGATATGTCAGAAATACCTGTTTGCTTTCTACTATGTATTTCATATTCAATTTCTTTTTATTGCTCCTAACATACATACTTACATATTTCATTGAATGGTTTGAAGTCTCCAAATTGTTCTTCTGTTGAGTGTCCAAGTTTCAGATTCATAAAAAAGAACCAGTGAAACACATTTATTAAAAACTTTCCTTTTCAAACATACTGTCATAATTCTTTTAATATTACATTTATAAAAACCACAGGATCAAAAATCGATTCTATAAGGAATTTCATTCATAATTTTCCACCTGTGTTATTAATTGAATTAAATCATTTATAATTGTTTATTTCTTCTAATTCATGATTATCAATATTATTTTCTTCTTCTAAAAAAAATCCACTGAACATTACTTTAATTTTTTTAGCAATTACCTCTAATCCTAATTTCTTACTTTGATCTGATAACTCTTGCAACATTTCCTAAAGCTTTAAAACATAATTTACAAAATGCCATCTACAAAATCTAGAAGAATTAAATAATCTCCACTTATTTTTACTCTTGTAGCTTCCCATTTTAATCCAAAATACTTCTTATAAAACTGCTGTAAAATGTTTCGGAGATATGGAATCATCTTGTCATATATCCTTCTCAATTTTGATCTTCTTAGTATCATCATGCAATCTAATTTGTATATTGTTAAATATTGTACAGAACATCCTAAATCTATATCTTGATGATACACATTTTTAATGATCATGCTTATAGAAATAAATTTTTCTATAGTCTACGCATCAAAAATATAGTGGCAACTCATATAAATTGGACTTTCCTATAATTTCTTTCAATACTTCAACCAATACAATGTCTAAAACCACATTTAATTCCATATTGTCTTTTAAGTTGGTTAAAATCCAAAGTTTTCTGTAGATAGGTTGTAATTATTTTGATAAAAAGTTTGCATAGAACTAATAAAACACTGGTTTGTAATTTCTTATATCTTTTTTTAATCACCTGTCTTAAATATCAATATTACTACTGCAGTCTTCCAATCATCTGGTACAATTTTCTTATTTAAATATTCTTCAACATTAAAATATCAATAATTTACATTTAATTGCATGTCTTATCTTTTCATTTAAAATAATTTGCAGCTTAGAAAATGTTGTAATTGTAGGGGTTACTTTCCTTATTTTGTTCTTTATTATTCTATAATTTTTTATATAACTTTTGAACACATTTCACGATGTATTTTCTCTTTTCAGTAATAATTCTATCTTTTCTTTGTACTGCTAAAAAACTTTTCTCCAATACCAAGATGTTGTTTTATACATCTGAGACTTATTCTCTTCTATAGCTTTCTTTGCCAATTCACAACTATAATTTCTTCACAATTATATTTTCTTATATTATTAATTAATTTACAAAATTCTAATTATTCAATTATTTTTGGATCATTTGAAAAAAAAAATTCATATTCCTTTTTTTCTTCATTGTCTTGTCTCAGTAAGATATTTGTTGGTAAATTACTATTTTTTTGTATTAACAATCTTTCATGCAGTTTTTAATCAGTATATCTGTTTGCTTGCTTTTACTGTTTTCAATCAAATGTGAACCATCTTCAAATTCTGTTAATATTTTAAACAGATTTGCAGTTTTACTGAAGATTAGGAATATCAATTGTTAATATTGACATTATTAATAAATTGTATCTTCACTGCATCAAACCATATTTCACATTTTCCTGTGTTAAATCTAATAAGAACATTACAATATTGAAATACATATTTTCTGTTACTCAAAATATAATCCAATTCTGCTATACAATATTTGAATGTTACCATGTCTATTTCCATTTATTACATTTCTCAAAAAAAAAAAAAAAATCCTAATAAACAGTCTATATCATCTTTCATTTCTATCACCATGACCAAAGTTACTCTCAGTACTTGCACTTTCAATCATTAACACTAAATTCTGCCATGATAATTTTAAAATTCCATTTAGACTGATCAAAGGTAAATTTGTACACCCATATAAAAATATTCTATTTCTTTATCACTATGACAATTTGTTGAACATAATCTGAATTATCTATTTTTGGTATCTTCCGTTAATTTGAATACTTAATCTTGCCACTTTATCTAATACACCTGGGTCTCTTTTTATGCGGACTTATTTAACGCGATTTTGAAGTTACGCGATTCATGTTTCTTTGGAAGTTGAACTCCGATAATGTGCTATTACTTTAAAAAATCAATTTTGCATACTTACGTCATATTGAAAATAATAGCACATTATTGGAATTCGACTTTCATCTTAGTAATTTCAATATTTTCAGTGCTTTATAATAGTAAGATTGTATGCAATAATGAAATTAAAATCATGATTTCCACATTTTATGTATACACACATTAAATTTTACAAGATTATAATGTAAATTTGTTCAAACATTGTGCATGTTAATTTTGCATTTTAAATCACATTCTGTTTTTGCTTTTTAAAAAAGAACGTAATCAATTATTAATCATTTAGTGTCCGCAAGTTTATTTTTAAAAGATGAGGTAATAGCAGTGGGCACACTTAAATTTGACAATTAAAAATTAAAATCTGATTTTTAATTGTAATTAACAATTTAAAAATTACTTACGGCAACTTGAAATTAATGTGATGTGAAACATAATTTGATTTTTAAACGGAGTTGAAAATTAAAAAATTAAAGACAAAAATAAGAATTTAATTTTTAGTTGTTAGTTTCATAAACAATTAATAAAATCATCATCTCAAAGATTAATTACTAATTACGTTGTCACTAGAAAACCATTAACACAACATGAGTGTGAAGTTGGTGCTAGTTGTATTTCCTCTTGTGAAGAATCTGATTTTTTACCAGTTTGCAAAAGAACCTGTTTATTGGCAAATAGCGATAATAATTAAAACGTGTATAAAAAAATGTAAATTACTGTACTATAAATTATGCATAAAATATATTATTTTGAATAAAATTAAATATTATAGTTAAAAAAAGTTTGTCTTGTATCAATTTTTTTCAAATTTGAAATTTTTTATTAGTCATATTTTATTTTCTTATTTTTTTTTTGTGCGAATTTTAAAGTAATTTTACATTGGTGCTTTGCTTTTACATGACTTTTGAAAAATCACAGTCCATATCCCCCCTTTTTCAATGTAAGTTACGTCTATTTTTGCATGATTTCGTTTGTGTGTGTTTTCTGAGGAACCTATCTATCGCGTAAAACGAGACCCAGGTGTATATCATCAACCTCCACAATATTACTTTACCCATTTTTTATTTATAATAAATACCACACCATTTGTGCTTCCAATATTTATTCTTTTGAAGTAAAATACATATCCACTTTTTAAAATGAATTTTCTCTTCACCTTTTTTCTAACTTCACAATGTTCTATTTAATATTAGACAATTCTTCTAATTTGCACAATCTTTCTTTATTTCAAAGTGATTTGCAGTTGTAGATACCTAAATAAAATATTATCACCAAATGGCAGCTTGCATTCACAATCTGGCCACTCCTAGCAAACTCTGTCTTTGGTTGCCAATTGTTGTGCTGTGTTTATAATCTTCTAAGCATCCATAATTTAGTTTTTATTGTTATGACTATAAATATCCAATTTAAAAAATCATTAACACACACATTCGTCATGCCTTCAAAAAATCTCAATTGATATTTCAATAACAATTTATTAGGCATCCGCGAAGAAAATCCAGGATGTTTCTTGATCTTAAACTGAGAGGTAAAAAGCAAGTAAACTCACCATGCTGGATATGTATTGGGAAGCTGCCCATTCATGTTCATTTAATATATGAATAACATAGTAATAACAACTGCAATAACAGAAGTGTATAAAGTGAACATTAGAAATTTGCCCTCCTCGTTGCCTTTAAGGCCTCAAAGAGTAATTTAAAAATTTATTTTCAATTAAGAGCAAACTCTTTTCTGTAGCAATTTATGCATAAATAGCAGGATAATTCCTTACCTCCAAAACCTTCTACAGTAATTTTACAAGAAATACTTTGTAGATTAAAATAGAAAAGCTATGGGAGTAAAAATAAATGGAGATTATTTAAGACATTTCCAAGTTGCAAATGATGAGGTACTTTGCAAATAATACTCCAAATTTTTTTGCAAGAGTTATCAAATAAAAGTAAAATTTCTTGTTATTCTTTTCGTTCTTGTTTGTAATAAGTTGACTAAAATGTTTCTCATGTTGGTTAAAATAACGGTTTATTATATGTACTTTTTTTTTAATTAAAAGTAGCTGAGTGTGCTTTTGATTTGGAAAACCAGATTCTTACCACTCATGAGTTGACTGGTAAGCTGTAGTATTTTGATGAAGTATTAATTTTTTTAATTAGCTATTTAAATATTCCACTTGCTTGAAAGTTGAATATTGTTTTATTTTTTGTTAATGAAGTGGTTGTTGTTAGCGATAAACCAAGAAAACACCTACAGAGACCTGAAATTTTTAGATCTACATTCTAAGAAATAATAATCAGTTACATTTCAAAATAATCATAAAAACCTTGAAATTAGAGGCACAATTTCCTCTCAATCTCTCATCACTATGACACATAAACTCACCAAAATAAAAGGATTCTTAAAAAAAAAACCTTAGACTTTGTAAATATGAAACAGATAGAAAAGCAAATGTAGTCCTACATAAATGATTACTGCACAATACGTTATGACAAAAAGACTTTACTAAATACAATTAAAAATTTTATAAAAAAAAAATAATAAAAAAATAGTCCAATTCCAGAAAGAAAGAAAGCCATGGGTAAGCATGCCATGTATCTCAAAACACACACACACACAAACTGTTCTACAGCAAATAAGTTTCAGACCTCTCCCCTCAATCTAAACAGATTATTAAACAACACCAAAGATAAGCTACTCCAGAACCAAGCACCTCAGATTGCATACAAAATTAAATGCAGGACAGCACAAAACAAGGAAGTTTATTATGGAAAATTGACAGCAAATATTGACACAAAGATCTCTCAATATAAATATTTATACAAGGGAGCAAAAACTAATCTCTGAATATAAATCAGTTGTTCAGAAGCATGAGCAAAAATTGGCCATGCCTTTGACCTAAAAGATATCAATATTGTTTGCATGGAGCGGGATGCCAGAAAAAGAAAAGTGAAAGAGGTGCAGTTTATTGGTTTATTGCTACCAACAATCACGTCATTAATAAAAGAAAAGTGTATCCAACTCTCGAGGAAATGGAATATTTAAGTAGCTAATTTAAATTAGTATTTCATCAATAAATACTGCAATATAAGCAACCAACTCATGACTGTTATGAACATGGTTTTCCAAGTCAAAAGCTTGCTCAGTTATGTTTAATAAAAATAAATACATATAACAAATCTTTTCTTTAGCCAACATTAGAAAGATTTCAGTTAATTTATTACAGATAAAAGTATGAAACTAGGATTAAAGATAAATTATTTTTTAAAAAAACCTGTAATAATGTTCAATGGGTTTTTTACAAAAGGGAATTCGAAAAAATTAACAACTATAAATACAATGGTCAGATTATTAATACAGATGGAAACATAATAGATGAGGTTATTATTAAAATTAGACTTGGATAATACTTTTGGAAAAAATAACTTGATACTAAAAGTAAATTATGCCTATAAATCTGAAGATGATTTGTTTCACCAGTTATGGTTGTGGATCTGAGATTTGTACACTTACTGGGAAAGCAGTACAAACTTTATATCATTAAATAAAATATGCAGATATGTATGTCAGAAATAGAAAAAAAAAATCAATGAAACAAGTTTCACTAATATCAAGGAAAAAATTAAAAGATTGAAATAAGTTGGGATGGTTATATTTCTAAACAGTCTGCTTGTAAAAAAGCTGATATGGAGGGCTCAAATAAGGAAGTTTGCTGGGTGGGGACTGGAGAACAGAGACTATGAATTGAAAAAACTGGATTAAACTTGGAGAAATCTTCAGTAGACTGATAGTGGTTGAAAATAGTGATGAAATAATACATAATATAATTAAATATAACATTATTCTTATTCACCTACTCCTAAATATATATATATGTATACTAGGGGGCTTCGCCCCCTATGCCTTCAGCACTGACTACAATCCATTATTCTTTTTTTTTTCCAAAGAAAATAAAATGCTGACTATAATTTTTTTTTATATTTAACTATATTTAAAATGCACATTCTACATTTTATTCTTATATTAAATGGGCATGAGCAAATTTACTATTAAATAAATAATTATTAGTTTTTTTTACTACAAATGCTGTGTTTCTGCTTAAAAGTTTTATTTTACCCACACTTAATTCTGAAATGTTATATATCAGAATCTTATAAAAGAGTTACTTTAAATGTTTACAATAAAGTGTTGTTTGCCTATGAGGAGAAATTCAACTTACATAAGACTGTAACTATTTCATAAAATGCAACTTTTTTCTTTAATATATATTTATTTGTGTCAGAACAAGTTTATTGTGATACAATAATAATTAATATTTTTTCAGAATACTGTATTATTTACTACAGATGCATTTTTTTTGTCATACCAACAATATTTTGTTCTTTTTTATAAGGTTGGTCATTTATTTGTTTAGTAACAATTTACATCTGAGATTTTTAACGAACTACATCATTTGGTACTATTTTTGTTTAACTTATTTTATAGATATAGAATAGTTAATACTTTTAGTCATGATTTTGATCAATGTTTCTATGTTTTTGTTTTCAATGTAATGATATTTAGTTGCTGGAATACTGGATAAGACATAAAGAAAAGCAAATAATTTACATGGTCAATGAATTACTGGCTCGCTTTTAGAATTCTGTATTTGGGGTGTTGTGAGGCTGTGTGAAACATGATCATTGTCATTATTGATTGTTGTATGTAATGTACACAATGTAGCTGTGAACTATGCTGCATCTAACTCTGATTTCAATTATATGCTATTCAAAGAAAAATATAAACAAACAAAAATGTAAATAAATGAAGAAAATTTTTTTTATGATATTCAAGCAGCTATTTTTCTTTCTTTGAGTGCTAACCATGATCACATTAAAATAAAAAAAAGGAAAATCTGTAAATAAATTTTACAATTGCCAATAGCTGTTTTTCTATTTTGGAATAATATCATACACAATTATATTTAGAAATAAAATGTCTTCAGTTTATGTTGAAAGAACATAGATTTTATTCTTTCTTTATTGTACTCTCCAAATTTGATGTGCAGTATCTTGTGTAATAAAATATTTCCTGAGCATAATACTAAAAATTTTACAAAATTTTAAAACATAATAAAAGTTTATGCTAATTTTAAAATGTCAAAGTAATTAGAAAGATCCAAATTTCTTGATAACCAGACCACTATTGTTTCTATAAGAAAAAAGGGTATTGAAAAACAAGAATATCACCCATAGGATATTTAATAGTAACAAAAATCACTATTTACTTTATTTTAAAAATAAAAATACAGTAATTAATTGTTTTTTTCTTATTCTTATTGCTTCAGTGAATGTATGACTGAATATACACTAAATAAAATATACGTAAATGTATCCGTCAATTTATTATTAACTACATCATTATTTTAAAAAATTTTGTCTGGATTATAATCTTAATTTATATATGCAAACTATTCATATAAAAATGTCTATACACAAGTCCATTTGGAAAAATACTGTAAACTTGCAGTTCAATAAACAGTATACATTCTAATCTAATCAAAATATCAACTATTATATGCTATATATGTTTGTACATGAGAAAGGAGGGCAGGACTTGGAATAAAATATAGTGAAATTTGAACCTCCACTGCATATGTATATTTATATACATTATGCTATATTTACACTGGAGTATTTAACTTAAAAAGTTAATTCAAAGTCTGAAATTTTGCTGACAATGTAGATTTACAAATAGTTTGGATAATTCTAATAATTATAGTACTATTTTCAAAGTAGAGATTTTTTTTTTTTGGTTGTAAAAATAATTTGCATAAAGATTTCTGACTTTTTGTACTTTGATTAAAAGAAATGTGTATGTCAAAATATAACATATAGTTAAATTTTGAACATTTAAGGGATTCTTTTATATATTTTCATAGATGAATTTTAACTATGATATAATTGAAAGAAAAGTACCAATCAAGAATAGACATTGCTAGCTGAAATCAGGCCATCTAGCTAGAAATAATATTGTTTTGACTACTTTAAACCAAAAGTGAATTCATTTTAAACTTAATAGCCAATTTTATATAAGAGTTGTAGGCTAGATAATAATACTTCAAATGTATGGAAATTATACATATAACTTCCTAAATATTTTCACAATTAAATTAAATTCTTCTTTAAAGACTTATAGATTTACAAGAAGACTTTCATAGATGTATTATGGGATTTCTGTTTATTTCTATTGATAAATTTCAGTTATGATATAATGAAGTAAAATATCAATTAAAAAGAGACATTGCAAGATGAAAAAATGTCACTTAACAGTAGCATTTATTTGAACTATTTTAAACCCAAAATTAAAATCAGTTAACAAATTTAAAACCAATTTACTTTTAATTTAAAGTAGTTAGCAAACACTATTGCTAAATAGTACGGTTTTGGTTTACTATGAGTGTTTTAATTAGTAATTTATTTCATTACATCATATTTGAAATTTATCTACAAAAACTATATAAAGAAATCCTGCAAATTATTAACATTTAATTACTGTGGAAATATTTTAATCAATAGTGGTACGTTGTTAGTACAATGCATGACCTGCTATCAATCCAATTTTCAAATACTAACACTACAATCAGGTTTAAGATTTTTGTTTCATGTAACTGGCCTACAATCAATTCCTCTAACTATCTTATAATATTTGTCTTTTAAAAAATATTTACGTACTTTATCTAAAGTTTAATATAAGGATAAAAAGTTACTGAAACTTTTATGACTCCGTATTTGAAAAATCTAATGAATAATGCGTCAAGGTTGCTTTAAACAGGGGTCCCCAACCTTTTTGTACTTAAGAGCACATTCTATAATACCGGCCAGGTGGCGGGCACCATTTATTTTTTCAACCAGGTGGCAGGCACCATTTATTTTTTCAATGTAAATTTATAGTTGGATATTGTTAATAATACACATAATGTACAAAAAAATACTTATTTCAAAAGTAAAATTTTAACATATAATTAACGTTTATATTTTTACACTGTAAAAGTATAGTATGCCCTACAATTTGATTACAATATAATACAATAATTTATAAAAAATTTTAAAAATTAAATTTATTTGTATCAGATAAATAATTTTTTATAGTGTTCGGATAGTGGCGGGCACACTTAAAATGGTTTGCGGGCGTCATGGTGCCCGCAGGTATAGGGTTGGGGACCCCTGCTTTAAAGATGGAAAGATGTTGAGCCTTTTATAGTCTGGTAAAATGTGAACATTTTTTCAAGTTCCAACAGGCTTATGGTTTTTTTTTCAAGAACAGTCCATAGACACTCTAATTGCTTTATCTAATATTCATTTATAAATGATTATGCAGTTATTCCTAGAGAGTAAACAAAAAAAAAAGCAAATGGCTCAAACCCTCACCACTTGTGAGTTAATAAGCATGATGAATAATGCCTTCTATTTCATTGTTTCTCTAAGGTAAAGAATAGTATTGAAGAAGAATTTGTCCAGCATTTAGCTACTTAAAGATAATTTTATATTTTGCCTTGGTATATACAGTAATCCATCCATGTCCCCAGACTCACCATCCACAGTTTCAATAACTCATGGTTTAAAAAATAAACAAAAAAAAAAAAAATCAAGTCAAGCGTTGTTAGCCGAGAGGTCATCGCAGCCGCCTTTCAAGCAAGTAGTTGGTTGCAGACGGTTGTGGGTTCGCGTCCCGGCCGTTGCTATAACATATGGGGGAAAAAAAATCAATTTCACATATGCACCCACTTAGGTGTTATTAAAATTATTCTTAATCACATATTCATGTGTCAATTTATATCTCTCTAGATTTTTTTTATTAATTATTTTTGTTTATGCCTAAATGTATACATTTTAAAAATAAAATTATATCACAGATAAACATATATTGCTCATATACTAAACGTATAAATTATATACATTCATTTTGTGCTTTCAGATGACCGATGAGAAGACGTGAAACCAAGTGTTAGAAAATAACAGGGATTACTACATTATTTTTTTTTTTTTATCTAAGAAGAAAAAAAATCTTAACTTGAACCTTTTTTCCTTTAAGAAGTTAGAACTTTATCTAGTAATCTGTCAACATTAAACAAAAGAAATACAAAACAAAATTCCTTCAGATAAACAGCATTTAAATTAAACCACTTAACACATCTTTAGTTCTTTTTTTTTCTTTATGTTTTGCTGAGGGAATTTGAAGTTAATATTGTTTTACACCAAACATGAATAATTCAAACTTCTTAAGAGAAGATTGTTAATATTCACAACCATTTAGTTCATAAATGGAATTGAAGTTTTTAGATGGTCATATCTGATGGGTTTAACACATGTAAATTTAATTAAGCATCTGATGAAAAGCAAACTATCAATTACGGAATATTTTTCTTAAGATGCCAGTTAAATACTGTCGCCTTAAGGAAACATTTCAAACAATAATGTTATGTATATAGACAATTTACAACAATTTAACTCACAAAAAAAGAGGAAAAAATTAAGTAGAAAAACATTTTAAGCAATCTCCTTCCCATTAAATATTAAATAAATAAAAAAATGAAAAAATAAAGCTAGAAGATTTATATGTAAAGCTTTTAAGTTAAGGATATTTTTATTATAGTACATCATTTTGCAGTTTTAAAAAGGTGTACCGTACTGTTTCAAAAATTGTGGCATTAAAATAACAGAACGATTTTTTTAAAAACGTAAATCATATAATAAATTGCCCTAGCGGCTTAACGCAGAGATAGAGAACTGCTCAATTCTCAATAATGTATTTAAACATAAGACTTCTTTAACAATCGATTAATTGATTACTAATGATAGACGATAAAAGATTAAAAAAAAATGTATATAGCTCTATTGCTTGGGACTTTATAAGAAGTTCGAATGCCAGACCTGCAAACGCTAGAATCGATCCGGAATATAAAAATATACAACGTAGTAGGGCACGTAAAGAATTTCAAATGGAATTTTTCAACAGAATATACCCCCCCCCCAAAAAAAAAAAAATACTAGTGGCAATTTCAATAAAAACAACAACTAATAATAAGTTCAAATACTGGAATAAACTCCATCATGGTCTATGAATCCTGAGATCCAGAGTCTACCATTCACCATTTGCATTATGTCATGCACCTGTCTTTCAATAAAAATATAAATTAAAAATTATTTGACACTTTTTATTGTAATTGTGTTTACATTTAAGTACTTTTACATTTAAAGGCCAATGATGGTGTGGCAGATGTCATTTTCATCATAAAAGCATATGTTATTACATAGATTGAAACGGCCTTGTAATATGTGCCCTATAATATTATCTTGTAAAGATTTTAATGTTATATGATTTTTTAATTTATTTCATATAAAATATATATCAATATACTACATTATTAGATCATTTGTGACAGTTGAAAAATATACATTTTTTTAGCCATAAAAAAAAAAAAATACTCCAAAACCATATGAAGAGGTTTTGGAAATAATGTAATTGAATCATTTTAATATAAGATAATTCAATAATCAATCTTTTTACTTATTTCCATATCTTATTGATAATATTTTCAAAATAATTTTAAGATTTTATATTGTGTCTCACATTTTACTGTATTTTATGCTTAACAGTATACGTACATGTATATACACTCCTGCTGTACTGCCACTTGCCCAATTTTAAGAATGGTGAAAGTGGTTTCTGTAATAATTGTCAATAGAAAGATAAAAAATAAATATGTCATTTCAATCAATAAGAGCAGTTGGCTTTGCCTATATTTCTGAAGCTTCAACATCTCTTGACCTCATGAGTATCTAACAGATCATGATTAGATGTTATTTTTAAGTTGTTGTTTTTTTCAATTTGTATTCATAATAAAGTTAAATATTATTTTTTCCAAACTGACTGACATAGTAAACATTAAACAACTAATACTTAAAAGTTACTATATAAAATCATAAGAGTACAAAACAGTAATCTAGATACATTGCACTCAGAACCATGTTCTGCAGATAAGAACACCTTTGATAGTTATTTACTTTTAAGAACGAGAAGTTAGCTGCAATAGCAGAATGACTTTCTTAGCTATGCCAACACTAAAATATAGTCCACTATAAGAAAGTTCCATCACTTAATACTGAGTTATACTTTTACTCACTGTTAAGATTTCAGTGGTATAATACTAGAATCATATGTGTTATATCTTAAATAGAAAACCTTGCATGATAAATAGCATAATACTGACATTTTTCAGATAATTCCTGTTATAACATTACACATCATGATTTGCAAACAATAATTTATGAGAATATTCAAAAAATTACTGTTCAACCACTAAATGAACACATAATGATCTATTTAAATTTGACAGTCTATGAGCTATTTGGACCTAGTAAAGAGATTATGATATGAAGTATAATAAATTTATTTCCAGCCCATATATTATATTTTAATAAGATTTTTAACTGGTATGACATGTTAATTATTATTTTAGAGTAATGATACTATGTTTTTGGGAAATGTGGATCATTTCTGGAAATGCATTATTATTACTACAGCCTGAATAATCACTAATCTTTCAATAAGTGAACAATTCATAACTTATCTCTTTTACCTTTATTTGATAACTTTGAACCTGAATAGAGATTTTAAAGAATCATATCCTGTCAAAAGTTACATTTATCAATGCAATATTACATAAAAAGTGCTTTCAGAAACTAATCAATATTTGTTACTGAATATTTTATGATTATCCACTTAATTTTTAATGGCATTTATTTATGTTCTTCAATATCAATCATATTTCAATTGGAATTGAGCAATTCTTTATCCTTCCTACCAAATGAATTCATTTTTCTCTATTAGAGATAAATATCATAGTAACAAGTTAGACTTAGATGTGAAAATAAAAAAATATGACTTGCAATTATTATACAAAGCCATATTTACTTCATTATTAGTTATTTCTATTCCATTATGTGATTCAAAGAATTTTTATTACTATATTAATATATATAAAACACTAATATGCTTCAGTATGTTCCATATATAGAAATAAAAATAGTAATATACACGTTAAATTGTTACATTTCCCAATCTTTGAAGAAAATCTTGACATGTATACTGGAATCTTTTGATATTATCAATGGTTCCTTGATATTTGTTTCCCATTAAGCAAATTCAAAAATTACTCTAAGAACTCATATTCATTATTTATTACAAAACAATGATTCTAAAAATTTTTCAATTCATTCAAATTTCAATGTTAAATTATTGATTTTTTAAGTTTTTATCATTATATTTTGTAATAACATAAAAGTATTTTAAAATTCATACTCATACACATATATATCTAATAATTTTAATAATCCTATAAATAAAAATAGTTACTAATGCACATACTCATATTCACACATACATATCTAACAACTTTAGTAATCCCATAAATAACCAATGATTATTAAATATAATTTTGAGAAAATATAATATTTATAGAGTAATAAACTCCAAATGTGCATACCATAATAATAATTTTCATCTCAAACTTTCTAAATCCTTTTAATAAACAGACAAAGGTACTTGGGTACTAAACCTGCAACAAGGAGCATGTATTAGACCTTTATGTACCTGTTCACATTCATATCAATCCACACCGCTTGTGATATGACCAAAACAATGTGCACACAGATCTTTCTTTGGCAAAAAAATAAAAGTCAACAATTACAAAGTTATTGGAAGGTTGATACGAATGTGAACAGGCACATAAAGTTCTAATAGATGCTTCGTGTTGCAGGACTAAAAATAAGTGAATAAATATACATCAAACAAACAATAAATGATTTTAAAATATATTATAAAATGAAGCCACTTGATTGCAAAGGATGCTGGGATTTTCATAAAACTGCTAATAAGGTCGATTTTTTTATATAAAAAATTTAAAGAAAAAACTGCTAAATAAATGTCAATTTTACATGACACATTGATTGTGGGTATGAAAAGGTCATATCTCCCCTATCCCCCCCCCACTATGTTGCAGATTTAGTACTCAAGTACCCTAATGAATAACCTTTCATGTATCAATATCAATTATCCAGAAAAGACAAAAAGTAGTTTACTTTTAATATATCTTCCACATTATTACATGGATAATAAATAAGTGAAAACTTTGGTTAAGACTTTTCAAATCACTAATTATATAAATATTCAAAATCATATTTTAGTAAAGTAATTAGGGATGAATAGATAACTAAATTCCCATGATCAATCTTGAAAATAGAATACATCTACATTAAAATTAAATAATTAATTGGAAACCTGAATGTATCATATAATGAGCTATTGCCTAAGATAAGGACAGCAATTAGAAACTTGAATGTACCATATAATGAGCTATTGCCTAAGATAAAGACAGCTACATGAAATTATGCAATGAAACCATATATATACAATTCATGTACTGTACAATGATAACTACAGAAGAATTACTGAGAAGAGAATCCTAAGTTATAAAAATAAAAAAATATTTACTTGTTGTTGGAAGCCATGCAACACCTTATTATCAGTTATAATCTCTCCTGACAGATCAGTTAAAAAACATAATAAAATTAGTTTGTCAGAATATTTAGGCTGCATTAAGACCAAAAATAAAGAAACTCTACAATAAAATAATAATAAAATTATCATGCTGTGGAGTTTCTTTTACCTTTAATATTGCTTTGTAATAGAAATTAAATGAATGTATATTAAACATGGTCAGACAACTTTGCTTCAAATCAGTCTTCTCTGAAAAATAAAGCTAGAAATAATAATAATAATAATAATAATAATAATAATAATAATAATAATAATAATAATAATAATAATAATAATAATAATAATAATAATAATAATAATAATAATAATAGATGAAATACACAGGCTTATATATACCTGTGTCTATATATGTAATAGACAGGGTACGAGCACAGACTTTCACATAACCCATCACTCTCCACACTATCTCATCATCATCATCATCATCATCATCATCATCATCATCATAATAATAATAATAATAATAATTAATGACCCATAGTTTCATTTGCTTTAGAATAAATTTTAAAAAAATCTTGTAAATGTTGGGAGAGATAAATTACTGCTGTCTGAATCTAAAAACAAGAAATCATGTGTTCTCTAGTGTAATTTCCATACACCACTCTCATGCAAAGTAGACAATGGTTTCTATCCACTTTTAACATCTTAATGGAGGGATGTAATCATAAATATATGACCAAAGTCATTTGGAAAAGAAGCATGATCCCAAAGATTCACATTTTGTGTTGTGTTATTTCAGTATATTTTATAATTTCTGCAACTAAAGATAACTACAGTTAATATAATAGTGAGGCTAGTTTATATAACATGTAGTCAAGGTGAACTTGTATTACAATTGTTATGGAAATTAAATTTTGTCAACTGTTTGAATCAGAAATTATCTTCAAAAAGTACTCACCAGTCAGATTCATTGAAAAGGGTTTTTAAATAGAAAAACAAAACAATAAACTAGAAAAGACTAAAAATCTATTTTTGTAATATCATTTGAAATCACTGATTAATATAAGCATATTGGTATTAAGAGAAGCAAAAAAAAGTAACCATTATGTAATAAGGTATGCTATAGTAAAATTTCATCTATTAAAAGATACAAGAATTATATAAAAACTTGAGATTTCAGTTAAGAAGGCAAATCTATAATGGAAATCTTGCAATACAAACAAACCTAAGATACATTATGCTAACATTTGATTCTGTAACAGTAAATATATCATTTCAAAAAAAAACTAGCTTAATATATTCTCATAAAATACTTTAATTTTATTTTGGATATAATATAGCTATCATTTAACCCTTAAATAAGAATCCATATATCATTTCAGTCATATTACATCAGCATATGTTCTAGAAATCCAAAAAAAGTAATTGCAACAAACACATACACACAAATATCTAAACAAACTAAATAGAAACTACAATCCAATTACAGTATTAGAGACCAATCATTCTGTATAATATATATATATATATTTTAACAGTCTACCCACGATCCTATTCTAATAATCCAAGTGGGAACAGAATATTAACCCATGCTTCGAGTAGATATATTTATGAGCATCGAACATGTCCAACCTGAAGTACCAATCTTATCAATTAATAAGAATTATACCCCTTGAAAACAAAATAAAAGATTCCAGTGGACCTTATCGGGTGCCTTATCCAGACTAGCTCAGTCTCAAGGTCTGGGAGATAATGTCTATCAGGAGAACGGAGCCTAAGTTACTTAGAAAGAAACGTCATTTATACACTTTTATAATTTCCTATCCGCCCTAAGAATATTTTTTTTCTTTTAGAAATATATGGCCATGGATATCAGTAAGCTTTTATAAATAATAACCCAGAAGTTAGAATAATCTCATAATTCAAATAAATACACAAGTTATAGCTTAAAATTTTAATATTTATTAATACACGTATATACTAATATCTCAAACATATGACTCATTCATTCCGATACATATATATAATATCAGTATACACATTCACGAAAGAGTGCAACTATACGTCAGAGTTGTATTTATTAAATAATTTAATCTATTTCTATAATTCCTTTCTTTAAGTTGGAACAAAGTGCATATTTCTTAATTTATTATTATATTATTCTATGTTCATTTAATATATAGAAAGAAAAGTCATAGTTTCCTCCTTTGAGGGCGAACGTTTGTGTGTTTAAGGCAGATGATCTGTAAGCTTACAGTATTACAATGGTGATTGACCTAGTGAGAATTGTTGGTCTGGACGATGATGAAAGATTCCATAACATTTTCACATATGATAATCCATTCTAGAGGTTAGGCAGGTGATTCTAAAATTGAGGGCACAAAAGTTCTTGCTGTTTGGAGTTCCACGATGGCAGGTAGGTCACAAAATAGCTGTACACTGGGCCAGTTTAACGAATCCACATGATTCTTTTACTCCAGCATTTCAATGGAATCCATTCTTATTAATTTTTATTAATTAATAAAATTGCTTTATTAAAATTTACTTTCCATGCTTCTTTCTCTATAACGGTCGCTTTTCCGAATCACTCCAAAATCAAAAAAAATAATATAGTTCTTTTCTTTTATCTTTCTTTCACCTCACTTTTTTTTTTTTTTTTGCCTATCCATATGCCGATGACCACTATCTCAGGAACGCTTTTAGCATGATCAGGTTTCCATTGTCCCAAAATACTAAATGGCCAGTTCTTGGAATTCTGGCACAAGTGACATTACCAGAAATTGCCCGTGGCACAACTTGCAACACCCTTTTATTACTCTCTCCAGCCTTATATTTTAATTTGCTTCCATTAAAAAACATGCACTACTAATGATATTATTTCAATAACTATAACTTACGGTAATAAACAACAAAATATATAAAACAAAATATAAAATACAACTCTGTGCATAACCACTCCTCTTCATCTTCACATACAAATCTATCTGTTAGTAACTAATTCTATACAACACAACAACATGTATAATAAATATATATGTATATGTTCACGCCTTTAAATGGTTAATGTATTTCACTCACACTCTTTTGTAACAGGGTTCGAATATATATATATATATAAATTTTCCCACATCTATTAATTCAATCCATAATAACAACTGTAATACATACTCTTTTGTAATCATTAGTGCCTTTTACTTCCTTTAGTAACCATATTAAAACACAGCTACTGTTACAATATATATATATTGAATAAAAAAATTTCCATTAGCTGCCTAAGTTGCTGACAATTTCCTATGTAAATATAATAATATATAACAGTTGAATAGCTGTATTCCTTGGAATTTTGTAAGAAGTTTGAGTTATTGGAATCAATCCCAAGGATCTGACACTCTAACACTACTAACTCACTCTAACACTACTAAATCATATAGGGCAAAAATAATTGAATGGTTTTTGCTTTATTGCTCATAAATTCGTAAGACTTTTGGGTGCTGGAAATGCCAAAAGTGTAGTAAAACAATCTTTCATTTCACCTTAATAACTTACACACACCAAACTTCACTTTAAAGTTTCAATAATCAACATAGCAGTCTTTCATAAACCAGAATATCATATATGAATGAACAAACAAAGCAGAATCACATCAAATTGAATATACACCTAAATAATTACCTGGCAGTCACTAAAATATATATAAATTGAATTAATAAGACCATCTGCTTACACTGCTAAAATCACTCTTCATTTAAATGCTACACTATGTAAAAAAAAAAAGGGATCAATCACTCTACAGATATAACAAATCTCATCAGATGCATAACAAATGCTAATCTATATAAATTTAATCCGAGTGTTTCAATTTTAAAATATCAATAATCAAGGCAACAAACTTCTATAAATCAGAGTATTTCTAACAACGATTAATGTTTTAAAATTAAGAAAGTAATATTCAAGATGCTAACATGAAAGATGATTATATATTTGTGTAGGGGGTTGATAAATCTCTATGTATCTGATAAGAATTTCTTAATTTAGAATGTACATATCCTGTGAATGATTGGCTAGCCTTTTTACGTAATGTAGTAATCAAATAAAGAATTTTCAGAAATGTGATTGAATTTTTATGGTAATTCATTTATATACTGTATTGTAACCGGTTGGGTTACATGGTACACCCATAATAATAGTGTGTGTGCATATATATATATGGAAAATAAAGGAAAAGTAGAAATAAACACAGAATAAATTTTTGTAGACATTTTTTTTATATTTCCTAAAATATAAAAAATAATATGTAAAGGGTTAAATAATAACTCTGATTTAAAATAAAAATTGTTTTATAAATTAAACTTTTAAAAGGTCTGATAAATATTATTTGTAATTCTGATTTTGAAATTTAAATATAAGCTTGTTTTTTTGATAATTTTGAAAAAAATGTCTATTTTTGAAATCTTTAATTAATTTGTAAATTTTTATTGTCTAAATGAAAACATGTATATGTTTTTAAAAGGATTATCACACCTTTGGTCAAATTCCAAAGATTAAAGTAAAAACATGAAAATCACACTTTGATAGAAATTTCCAGCTTGTTTTCAAATGGATTAAAGTTAATTTGAAAACAGCCACTGTGTTTTTGTCACCTGACTTAACCAAGTTTATAAAAGACTGATTAAAAATATATCAGTTAGTCTGGAGAGTGATTTTAAAGAGAACAGTTTGGCTTGCAGTTTTGGAAGAGTTAGCAGAAAAGCTAGCTATAAAGTTGGTTCAAGTATTTTGTGAAGAGTTGGTAACTGTAGCAGAAAACAGCCATAGTAAAGCTAGCTGCAAAGATGGCTAGTATAATTATCAAGAGAATTGCCATGAGGATTTAAAAATGCAAGGAAGTGGCTGCTCTACATTTCACTGGAGGAGTTTGAATTTACATGGAGGAAATGGGTCAAGATTCTTTGTAATTCATAGCCTTAAAAGTGTTCTGGAAAACAGCTTGCTGACCTGAAGTTTAAAAAATCCAAGTATAAGTGGAACTGACTACAGAAAGGAAAAAGCCAACCATATCTGAATTATGTAATTTTTCCTGATAATGACAGTCACTAAAAACCAAACTCACTAAAAAAAAATCTGTCAGTTTGCTGAAGAATTAATTAAACGTATACTGCATCAGATAAAGGCAGAGGAACATGGATACACATATATACAGCTGGTGGTGAGTAGCGTTATATACGATAACGAAGTTTTAAATAATTTCCTTAGTAAAATGACAATTTTATAATTGATAGAAATATATAAAACGATATTAGTTTAAAATCGTTTATTACTTTAAAGTTATATTTATAATTAAAAAAAAAATATAAACAAAGTTCTAATTAATAGTCAAGAAAAAGATTTCCAAAAATCTTTTAGACTAGGAAAAAGAAAGACATTTTAAATCAATTAACTGTCAAAAATTTGAAAGTTCTTATTTTAAAGAAAAGGACTATATTCAAGATTAAATTGCGAAATAATCTTTAATAATTTTATTGTGATAAATACAAATGTTATGTATATAAATTAATGTCTCGCATGTCTGTGCAAATTATATATACGTGTTTCAATAAACCTACTATGTAAAATGTATTTCATTTAACTGAAACTTTCATTATTTATCATATTTTTATATAATTTAAGATTTTGATAATTACTTTGTAGCAAGTCAAATAGGTTATTTCACGCACGCACATGAATATGTACATGTACGTATGTTGTCAATTATAACACATATGTAAATCATTGTAACAATTTAAATGTTGAATAGTAATTATTTAAATCTCAATGTGATCATTTGAATTTTTGTATTATAATCAAAATCAGAAAATTCACGCACATATGTGTGCGTATATATGTCAATTGTATTGTAAATAACAATGCATGTCAGATAGATACTTATGTGTAAAATTTTGATCATTTTTCTAAATTAAATGTTAATTCAAACATGTTTATTTTGTATCAAGCCACATGCCTGTGTGCTGAATGGGTTTTAAATAAACCTAATTTATTAATCATGTATCAATGTATACTTTTCAAAATCAGAGCCTTATTCTATATGACCTTAAATATTAATTTTTTTTATTGTTATTAATAAACTTATATTTAATTGTTAAAAATTGTATTCCATCATCTCTTGGTCACATACAGTAATAGAGCTTGTGTTCCTGAGCTAGATTCGGACATGGATAAATGGAGATGTGTTCAGTGCTTTGGGCATCCAGAGATGATCATCATCATCCTGGTTGGCGCAAAAGAGGATACTCTTTAAAGCCCATGCACTATATTTTATTTTAGTTTAGTCTTGTTAAAAAAAAATTAAGTTTACAGTTGGCCAGTACAAGTGGCCAGAGCATTGATGATGGTCAGCATGTTTTAAATGTCCCAGCATTATTGTTTCAATTTCTGATTACTGTGTATTTTTAATGGATGGGCACTAAGCTGGTGCATTCAAGTCATGTTTATATAATTGCCCAAGCTGGCAAAAGGCTCAATAGTTAGCCTGGTCTAAAGAAGACCCATTTCCAATCCAGTCACAAGGTTGACTGTTGATTTATATTTTTTATTGTTCAAATCCAGTCACAAGATGGTCTGTTGATTTTATTCTGATTTATTGTACTAATTTGTTTATTCCCATCAATGATGATGATGGATGGTTATTTCTCTTAATATTTGAATTATACTTACTTTTACTTTATAATGCTGGTTGAATTTATAATTATGCTTTTACTTGCTCTTCTGAGTTAGCTTCTGATCTCTCAATGTCTTCAGAGATTCTCTAATCTCATGCTCTTACATCTTTAAATATTTACTTATATATATATATACTTTTATAATTAAATATTGATATTTGTATTTATATTTTGAAATGGGGTTGATGATGATATTCCATCAACCCAGATACATTTCAATTTCCTTCCATTACTTCAATACCCCCCATCCCATTACAATATATATACTTTCTAAATTCAACCCACTTTTAAAAATATGGACAAAAATGTATTTCTAGAAAATCTGACTTCATCATTTGGTTCAATATAAATTCTTTTAATTAATTAGTTACACATATATTCATTTTTTTTAAATCAATGAATCCTTCATCCAAACTCCAAAGTATCATAACCATCCATCAACATTTAGTGTCTGCTTGCCCCCTCTCATTTAGCATCCATTTCATGAACAATTTTTATTCATCAGGTAAGCTAGAAATATTAACATCAGAATTTCCACACCCATGCTCACAGCTAAGGTATCAACACTTGACTCCCCGCGCCTATATGTTCACAATTTGATAAATTTCAGTGCACCACTCTTACACAAAGTAGAGTGGTTTTATCAACTTTTTTAACACTTTGGGAAAGATAAACAATCACTGTGCTATGTGTACTTTCCAGTATGTGTATTTTCAAGTGTTATTGTTTTTTTATAGTGCATTCCTTCTCTCAAACCCACCCTATAGCAACTGTTCAGCGCAAAAAGTAAAAGATGTCTTTCAGTTAATATATGTTTTAAAAAATATTTAATGATTTGTTTGTAATATGTAAATTAAATATGACTTTTTGCTATTATTTTTTTTTACCATTCACCCACTCCAGATTAAAACAGGCAAAACTCTCCATACAGTATTGCCACTCAATGCAAGCCAGAGTAATCAATGGATGCTAGAAGGCTTGTGCATAAAATCCCCATCTAGTGCCTACTCATCCAATATCCCCAGACTAGTTTCTGGCTTGTTTCTGTATGGAGAGTTTTGCCTGTTTTAATAACAGTTATAAGCAAGCATAAGAAGTGGTGATCATGTGATGTTTATTGGCCACTCCAGATTAGTGTAGAATTGAAATGTATTTCTATATCTTATAATGAATATACGACTGCTACTTCAATGATGTGCATTTCAAAACTATAAACAAGTTATTGTGGATAATTAATTGTGTGAGGCGACAGATAGAAATATATATATATCTTGATACTAGCTACGTTTTTACTCAAAAACTCACAAATGATTTCCTGTCTGACTGATCCATAAAACAGTGATGATGATAAATAAGACAATGACAAAAATGGAACGTCAGATAGAGGTGACATATTTAAATGTGGCTAAGATGATAACGGCCAGACAGTAACAACTAGAAGATTAGTTTCAGCTCTGAAACTAATACAATATTAAACAAATGTATTTACTTTTTCTAAATTTTGCTCAAAACTAAAAGAGATAAAAGGTTAAAGAAAGGTCAGTGATTTGCAGCAGTATTATGTATTCATTTCATTACCGTATATCAAGAATGAAATATGAATTATTATACATACAAGAAATTTTTTTTTGTCACGTTTAAAAAAATAAAATCTAATTTAATCCTTCCTTTTTTTTCTTTTCTGCTGGATGCTCAATTCCCACCTACATGATTAAAAAAGAATTCACTTTGCGCAATAAGACTTATTTGATAAAAGCTTTTAAACATCATTGTTCTTCGAGGGGGAAAAAATGCAGTAAATTATTTTAAAATTTCATTAATGATAATGATAACCATTAATTTAAAATGATGGCTCTCAAAGCATATACTAACCTATAATAATCAGCATATAATTAAAATTTGTCTTGCTAAAGTAAGATGTTAATTAAATAATCTTGGTTATTAATATGATTGTGGTAAAACATTCATCTTTCTACTCTTGTGATTAATCACAATATAAATTTATGAAACAATGAAACCTTAATGAATTCATAGCAATTACAATTTAACACAGAAATCAATTAGGTTTTAATTAGACTGTATAAAAGAATGGTCGCTATCAGTATTAATTCTCTTTTGAGATCACAGTTTAACAGCCATTAGTAAACAGTAAATAATAACAACAATAATAATAATTAAGTTCTATATATATATATTATAGGCTCAGTGGTTAAGATTTGATTCAAATGTATAATTAAACTTATATTAGTGATGATAAATTTTCAGTTTCTTATCACTCTTTCTATGACGTTAATAAAAGAATCTAAGACTGAGACTTCAGTATAACATTACCTCTCAATTTGTATATCCTTGATATAAATAAAAAATAAACACCCCTGATAAGGAGTTAAATACGTAGGCAGCCGGATTATATATATAATTAGAAGATTTTTAAATAATAAAAAAAAAATTATGATTCTGAAGCAATAACTTGTTTAAAAGTTCTTTTAATATTAAGGGTGTGGGGGGTGTAAGTGGAATTATGGGTAATATTTAATATAAATTTGAGGTTATCTTTTAGTTCTTCACACTTGAGAAGTCTGCTTATAGCAGTGAAACCATTGGTTCTGTTTTATAGTTTATGTTCTTTGGCTATCTGATTTAGTTGTGAATTTGGATAATTTTGATTATTTTATTGACTAGTTTAGCTTTAGTTTTTAATGATTATACTTTAAAATATAAACATTTGTAATTTTAGTCAGGTGTATGTTTTTCCAGATAAATTTCAGCTACAATATAACCAGACAAACAATTAAAAACTACCTTTCCAAATACAAATTACACCATATAATAATAGGATTTTTTGATCTATTTTTAACATCATATCTAAAACAAATCACACTGTGTGATTAAAAAAATACTAATTTTGTTACATAGATATAACATATTATGTACTGATTTGTTAAATTCTAAAACATCTACTAGAAATTGAACTTTTACTGGGCATGTTACTGAAACAAAATTAACATAGAAATTGTACTGAACAAAATAGTAGAGCAAAAGCTTCCCAATATTATATAAAATATATATAAAAAAAAAAAACAGTAAAGAAGAAGGCAATAATAGTCAACCTGGTTAAATATTAAGGGTCTTTTCCTTATTTCAATATTATTTATGATAATTTTGACAATATAGTATTTAATTAACAATCTTGAATAATAACAGCTATGTTTTCATACTTTTAATATATATATATATATATGCCATAATGCAGCACTAGTAAAACTCTTGAATGTGTACTTAAAAACCTAAAATAACTTTTTCTAAACACTACCATTTTTAAGTGTTAAATAACCAAGCAAACATAAAATGATCATTTACAGTTGCAATATCAATTCTTATAAAAATGGTCAATCTAAGATGGTAAAAAATTCAAATCCATATAAGTTGTAAACTAAGTTTCTTTCAGCACAATTAATTTTCATAAGGCAAATTTCCATTTAACACCTTTAACAAATAAATAATCCTCTTGAAATATATAATATTAAAAAATGCAATATATAAAATTAATAAATACCACAATTCAAATCATATATGTAAAATCTGGTAATGACAATTTTTTCTAAACACTGACAATATTGTTTTGTGACTCTTATTTGTTAAATAATTCAGCAAATGTAAATGACTATTTACATTTACAGTCACAATTCTTATAGAAACTGGAATGCAATAAGTCATAATAACCTTTAACACAATTACTCTATCATTGACCCAATGACCTGAGGTCAACAACTTTATAATTTTCAATCAGCCAATTTATCTAACCATTCAATGATGATCAGTAAATGAGTACCTAGCTTTTTTATTAAGCAGAGAATAGATATCTAGTCAATCTGAGTTGAACTTATGATGACAAATATAAATTAATACATTGTACAGGCTTAACACCTGCATTTATATATGTAATATATGCGGGATTTGAATTCAGACTTTCACATGACCCACAACTCTCAGTGCCATCTTATATTGCTGACCCGCCTGATTACACACATGTTGAAAAGATAAATAATCACCAATATACATACTTTGTGCTAAACCAGCACTTATCAGTTGGTCCAGATTACCATCTCCACACATATACACAATCAGTACTCAGCTTTATATTAAGATAGCCAAGCTTCATACTGCAACATGGGCAGGATGACAATCTTGGCATTAACGTGGGCTTTGAACATTCCATCATCAGATTTTCAATGAAATGGAAGGCTGAAGAGTTGTGAGTTGGAGTAGTTTGAAGCCTGTCCATTAAAGTATGAAGATTGGCTATCTTAATATACAGCTAAATACTAATTGTATATATGTGTGGAGATAGTAATCTGGACCAACTGATGAGTGCTAGTTTAGCATGAAATACATATATTGGTGATTATTTATCTTTTCAACATGTGTGTGATCAGGTGAGTCAGCAATATAAGATGGCACTGAGAATTGTGAGTCATGTGAAAGTCTGAGTTTGAATTCCGATGACAGATATATTAACTCTAACATTAAAAATATAAGTAAAATATAATATAGGCTTCACAACTGCTATGGAAGTGAAATACTTCTATTGCTGTTGAACTCATACTTATCTTTAACTGCAATCATAAAGTTTCTTAATATGCAATGGATGTTATACATTTATTTTTTTGATAAAAAAAATGGCTAAAAAATAAAAATCACTTTATAGCAATTGAAATTCTTTGCCATGTTATATATTTACATATTAAATATTTAGTTAGTATTATCAGAAATGGAAAAAGTTTAATCCATTATGCTACTTTTTCATATATTTAAAAAAATCATATAATATAAAATATCATACTATAATACAGAAAAACTCTTTTCAGTAATTTTTGTACTTCTCACTGTGTTGGAACTATTTTACAATTTCAATCTACATTGCATACATTGTGATATCTATCACTTTTATATAAAATTAACTAGAACCTATTATAACACTAATACAATATGTACAAGGAAGAGGCAAAAAAAAAAAACCCTGTATAAACATATGCTATATAATTTTCCATTCATTTATCATTAGCCAAGTATTAGTTAAATTAATTGATGTTTAATACATATTCATGCAATTACGTTAGTTGTAATTAATACAATTGGTTTCATATATTTCCTTCTATTAAGTTCTTTAATATGGTTTAAAGGTTTTATATTTTTTACACAATGTAAATAATGAATAGAAGGATATTAAAATGAGTAGCAATTAACTTTATTTTGAGAAGTTATTTGCTGCATTAAATGTCATTTATTTACATCTGAATAAGGCTAGAGATTCATCTTCATTAATATCATCTGCTAGATTTATTGTTCTTATTAGAGCCAGAATCTAAATGTAAATATTCATTTTATGTTTGCAGCTTTAATTAAGGTAATAGTGGGAATTGCATTGATATAATCAATTTTACCATTCCCATATATATATATATATATACTGAAATAGTGTCTCAAGGCCCAGGCCATAGGAAATAAATAACCTTCATAAAAAATAAGTACTTATATATATTTAACATGTATAAAGATGATACATTATTATATAAATATTTAAAATAAAATTTACAATAACTTAAATAATATTTAAATACATGTATATTGTTAAAATTGAACTTAATGTAATTAGAAGGGATTTGTAATGGTTATATAAGATGGAGTGGATAGCTATAGAGAGCTTGAAAGTCTGAGTTCAAATCCCTTTTAATTACAATAACTTAAATATTAACTAAGTATATATTTCTAGATACATTAATTATTTAAAAATTTAAAAAAAAACTCTTTGATATAAATAAATTATTTAATTAATTCACTTTTGATTCTGACAAAAATAAAAACTTTTAATGTAATGAAAGAAAGAAAACTAACTTTGTGAAAACAAGTGTTTATTTTAAGGTACATATTTTATAAAAGTTAGTTTCAATATGTTTTTATTTAAAAGATTAAGATAATAATTTAATTAAGAAACTACTTGTAAAATTATTTTGTTTTATAAATGTTATTTAAACAATGACAACATCTTGATTTTATTAATAAAGAAGAAAAAATACTTAACTTTAATATTTCTGCTTTTCAATCACATCCCTTAGTTTGGCTCTAAATATAATAAGGAAGTTTAATTAAAAGGCCTACAGAGTCAAAAAAGCTGTTGCTAGCAGATTCTACATTGATTAACTAATACTATGTGTAATGCATAGAACACAATTTCTTCTTAAAATTAGTGATCATTATCTTCAATTTATGATAGAATAAAAATCATTTATAGCACACATGAGTACATTCCATCAATTAATTAATTATCCATTTTCCTTTCAGAAATTGCAATTTTTATTTCTCTACTATAAAAAATAATTTTCTGGTGATTTTTCAAATAGAACATCTTTTTCCATTTTTTTAATGCTTATGGTTTAATGTTCATCAAAAAATTTATAGCAGAAAATAATGATTTACTTAAATGATTCAAACAGGAACAGTAATTTTTCCACATGGGACTGAGATATTAAGCTTTCTTAAAATTTGTTGCTAGTCATTTGTCAGAGGTAATAGTAGTTATGGTTTCTAACAAAAAGTAAGAATTAACAAGCAATCTTTTTCTGTAAGTGCAGTGAGTGTCTTTACCACGTCTTTTTTTCCTGACAGATCAAAAAGAATTTTTATTGTTGAACATTTATTAAGATTTAAGTTTTCAATTGTTTTTAAGTATTTACTTTCTTCAATTATTATTGCATAGACAAATATATGAATAATATTATTTGTGATATTAATAAGTACAAGAAAAATGCTGAGCTGGTAAATTTACATCATGAATTAGTGCATTTTCATTGTGATAATAGGCATTTCATATAGATCATCAATTTGACCAAAAACAAAGACATTTTTATTTTTCAGAAAGTATGGTTCTTTTCGTATATTTTCTTATTTAAATTTAAACAATAATAAATAACTATGAAATATTAAAAGTAAAAATTGTGACAAACTTTAGGTCAATTATATGAAACCAACAATATATATATATATATGTGTGTGTGTCTATAATGTTATTCTTATTTGATATCTGTATTTCTTTGTAATTATATACGTAATCTTGTAATTAAATATCCATAAATACAATAACATAAACATATACAAAGAACAACTTTAAAAACTTTTATCCATCTAAGAGCACTTTCAACTAACTTTTTCAAACACACTTTCAAAGTCTAATCTTCCCACCATTCATTGACTTTTACATTTGCTCCCTATCTGCTTTTTAAGTTATGCTGGCATTTATATATTAATATAGCGTTCTTTATTTTCCTTTTATTATTGGGTCTTTCAATTTGTAATATTTTCACATTATTATTCTCCAAATTAAAACTATATATTATGATGATAAAATTTGATGTTAAAACATTATCATTTCCATTCAAATTTTATTTAGTGTTTTTGAACACCTTTTAATAATTGCAAGTGTTCTTTAGTATTTTTCTTCAATGTGCATCTTGATTCCTCCTGAATTAAACAAAATAATAAATAATTCAAAAGCTAAAATCTGATTCTTAAATCAAAATTGCATCATATATAAATGGAAATGGGGCAGTGGATATATATATAATGCATATGATCACCACAATGTAAACTTTAGAGCTGACCATCAGATTCAAAGAGAGGTGATAGCTGGTAAAACTATTAAGTAATTTATCAGTCAGAGTAACAAGAAATAATATGATCACTCAAATCCAGTAAACTGAGATTTTAAATACTGGCTTTGTGCACATAGTCATAATAAACTAGGGTACAAATTATGGATTTGTGCAGAGAGCCATAATAGATATGTGTGCTATATTGAGTTTATCATAGATAAAACTACAAATTCTGATGTCTGATTACTCAAGCTGTGCTCTTAGTAGTTTCATGATATTCAAAAAGAAAGTGTTGTGTTGCCTACATAAAGAAAGGGATGAAAGTTTTTTGGACATTGGAATGATGATTGGACATGCAGCAAAAGTGTTGAGAAAGACCATATTATTGCTTATTAACTGGAGCTAAAATAGGTAATGAATATCTTCAAAACCAACCTCACTTAGTTTTATTAAGAAGTGTTGATTGACGTGCCATCTCCACCATCATTTGCTTTGTTGATGCTTCAATTTTATGATCAGAAGACTTTTATATATATATATTTTAATTTTTTTACTTTGCATGGTTACAATACATTTAATTATTTGTAATCAATCACTTTGTAATAATCACTTGATTTTATATTTTAGATGGATACCACCTAATAGTAAAATATTTTTCACTAGATGAAAAATAAGACAGACAATAAAAATAGCACTATTATTAGTAATATTCTACATTGCACAAAATTTAAATCTTTTTTTCTGTTTATCTACACATGTATTAGGTCTGGGCCATTTATAACCTAAAAATTAGTTTACACTTTTTCTTCATTTATTATATATAGACAATAACAAGGAAGGAACAGCAGTGGAGTTTATAGGAAAAATGAAGATATCAATCAATGTCTCTATTTTTTGATGTATTGGATTAATGAATTGTCTTAGGTAAATCTTGTTATAGGCCATATTATTGGAAATTTTATAAAGAATATAAAAACCTGCTAATAATATATTTTTAAATTTTATCTGTTAAAATCTAGAATCTATGAAAAAACAAGCAATAATATTTAAAAGCGTTAAAATTTTAACGTTTGTTTTTATCATTTTGAATAAATGATTACATTTTTTCAGCTTTATTATATTTCTTGATATTACTTCTTTGATAACATATAACACTTGGGTTTTTTATAATATGTATATTAAACCAGTTTCCAAAAAATCCAACATGGCTAAGTATAAAGATTAAATATGAAGTAGCACAAAGACACATGCTGCCAATATTTTGTGGTCACCTATAGCTTAAATATGCATAGCCACCATCAGCTGCTCTGAAGTTCAAAGAGTATAGAAGAGAAATTGAATTGAAATCTATAAATAAATGAATTGTCTGTCCTGGATAACAAGGACATTTCTATAAAGCAGTAGATATAGGGAGTTAGTCTACTTGCATATACAGGCTGAGGAAGAAAATATGAATTCAGTAATATCTAAACATTAAGCTCTTCTACAGCCAAAAATGTATTGATGATTGAGAAATATCCAGCAGTTACATAAAGAAAGAATATCTTACTTTAAATTATTATAATGCTAAAGAATGAAAAAGAAAAATTATTTCTGTTTATTTTCCAAAAAAAGGAGGATTCCACTTATACTATACAAATTTGCTTTTAAGAGAACAGAAAAATAACTGAATTAACATCAGACAACTAATGAAAAAACTTTGCAAACAGATATTAAAAAGACCAGAGGGTTGGAAATCCCCAGGGGATATGAAATAATTCAAGTATAACTTCTTGGATATTGGTAAGTCATTCATTAAAAAAAGCTGTATTAGTATTATATTTAAAAAAATTAAAAAGTAGTGCAATTTGTTTTTTTTTATAAAGATAAATAAAAATTGTCAATTTGAAATAATAAAATGTTATAAGTTTAAGATAAATTAAAATTAATAATTTAAATATTTGTATAATATAAAATGCACATTTAACTCCATATACTGTACCAGTTGAAATTGTATGTTAACCTCAACACGATTCACAGCCTGGGTAAAAGTACCTTGAATCTAACCATATGCAAGATCAAAGATAAAGAATACTTATGGATTCTGCCCTGTTTACCCACTCTCTAAAACTGCTAACTATTTAACAACATTTTCGAGGCAAGCATTTAATCTTTTCCACACTCTGGCCCACTAGCATCAACGGTGGAGAATGAGCCTCAACTAATTCTAACATCTAACTCTAATCTTGATTTTAATTAGACTTATTCATTAACTTAAATATAGGAATGGTATATACGTGACCTTGAGTCATCAGATAGCAGCACAATAATTAATTAGAAATGCTAATTTTAGAATAGAATAAAGGGAGATGAACCACAGATAGCTTAAATTCACATATAGATTTAATAAAACCATTCATATAACTCTTTTAATGTCTCTGTTTTATTGTATTAATTTTTTAACATAAATTTTGATCCTGTCATTAATTATGCCTTGAGTAAGGGAGTGGTATAGATCATATGCCAATTTAAACAGATAAAACGATTAAGTTTCATGGTAGACGCTCACTCAAGTCTAAGATATACTAGACAAATATTTTAAATAGCCCTATTTTAAATGTACTTTAATATCAGTAAAAATTATTTTAAGAGAGAAATAATTTGATCACATTTTTAAGAATTGGCTTCGAAGAGAGTGACATGTTTAAATGTAAACAGATCGCGATATTCGCAACTAAATATTCACTGATTGTAAAACATAAATAAATTAATCAGACTGTAGTCAATCTGCCATGATGTGCTCAGAACAAAAGAAATTAATAAGACCCAGCATTTGACATTACATAACCAGTACAGACTGAATTGCCCTGCCCCATTCTAGTGATGCCAAGAAATACAGTACAAACTCGTAGCCTGGAGTTAAAAGAATCGAGTATATAAATGTGTAATCTATGTAGCATATTTACATTTAACAAAATATTGAAATTGTATCAAATCTTAAATTTATCCATCTGTGCAAATAATGTAAATTAAATTTACTCAGTAACCAATTTAGTCTCCAGAATTTTTCTTTTAATGTGTGGGTGTAATAAACAAAATGTTTTGTTTGATTAATTTTGACTGTAACTTATTTTTATATATTTTTATTAATAATATATTTTTAAAAATCATGAGTTAGAGAATTTTTAAATAGACATCCTGATATGATAATCTCAACTCTTCCGAGAATTAGTGACTGGGGTTTCAGTTCGACAATCGAGTAATCTCTCCTGTATGTATCAGCCTACTGTATAAATTTTCTAGATTTGAATAGCCTTGTGGTGCTCTAGTATGGCAGTTAGGAAAAGAGTCTCTGCCTGACCACTACAATATATACATATATATATCAGAACCTCTTTTGCTTTAAAGACCCCCGACAAAAGAGCTATTATGAGAAAAACTTGCTTTGCATTGGGAATTATCAATTAGTAGTAATCGATAGTTTCTTAGTAACATCAAAAGTTAAAATATCTATTTAATGGATATTATCTCCACATATATATATAATAAAATCCATATAAACATTTAATTCAATATATATGTATATATAATTAAACATTTTTGTAGCCTATAAAACTTTTTTAAAAATAACAGTTTCTATTCATTATAACTTTGAATACAGATATATTCATCAAATGGGACTACCTCAATAAAAATTACTTCCCACACAAATATAATCATTATAGCTTCCTTATAGTATATCTACAAGTTTCAACGCAACAAATAATTTGCTTATAATTTACTAATAATGACATGGCTTAATTATTTATGCATTATCACTTCTAATGCTCAAATGACTAAAAAATATTCAATTTTTTTTAAATTTGTTATTTAACCAACACTGATTTCATTATCTATTCAATATGATTTCTATTATATTCATATAATGTAATTCTTTATATCTTTCCTCCTCCCAATCATTTCCCAGATAGAAAAAAGAAACTTCTCAATTCAGAATGTCAGCCACAGACCTCGGCTTTCTCAGAGAAACAGATTTGGATCAATAATGCATATTGTCAGAAGAAAACACCTTTAATTGCATTATTCTTTACTGTATTGTGATTTTGTATACTAGAAGTTCTTTAATGTAGCACTACTATTTCAAACTTATGAGTATAATATTAGGTTTGTCACTCAAAGCAATTTCCACTAATAAATAAATGGCTAGCATTCAATGACATATAAAATGGTTCATCAAAATGAACATTAATTATTAAAGTTATCCCCCTATAACACTTAACATCAGTACAGAATAGCACAATCCATTTTTTATTACATTACTTTCCTTTTCTATTTTTATCCTGTAGATAATTTAATGTTCTAGAATATATATTCTCTCTTATCTCACCTTCATAAATTCCAAAGACTAGGAGTTAAATATGTAGTGTTGATGGGTTCCCTAGTGCTAAGATACATTTTCAAAATTCTTCAGCTCACATTGCAATCTTAAATATTTTCATAATATATGCACTCAGTTTTTTATTAGTTATTCATTAAACTAGAGGTTATCCACTTAATGACTAACATTACTGTAGTGTAATTTCCATTACATCACTCTCACGGAAGATAGGAACAGGTTTCTATCCATTTGTAATCATAAACATATAACAAAAGACATATAGAGATCATATGCCTTTTTCACATGGCTTTGCCATATGTTTATGATTATACACTTCCACAAGATATTAAAAGCAGAAAGAAATCTGTTATATTTATATATTGGACTAGATGAGTATTGAATGTCTTTAGAAAAATTTAACTTTTATTCAAATATTCCAAATACACGCAACTATTAGTAATATCACACAGGTTGGTATATGCATGTTTTGAGAGGTATTTTTCTCCTCTCTTCTTCAGGTGTTGCTGGCTTGACCAATGACAGTACTAGCATGGGAATTGAACTGGGACCATTAGATTCTTAAATATTGAATTTTAAGCTAACACTCAATAAGTCAACCTAGTGTGCCTATACATAATGTATGGAAACCACTAATTAACTTTGCTCTTAGAAAAAAATGGAGAAATCAGGAAGAACCTCATAGATAAGTATATGAAATTTCTATTGACTGTTGCCTTTGGCAGGATGGCTCAGTTGGTTACAGTGTTACCTTAAAATATCAATATTAAAGAATCAAAGGGTCCAGGTTTGATTGGCATGATAGCAACACCTGAAGAAGAGAGGAGAATAATACCTCTTGAAACGTTGTGCATATACTAACCTGTGTGCTATTACTAACAGTTGAATATATTTGGAATACTTAAATATAGGTAAATTTTTCTAAAAACATTCAATACTCATATTAGATGATTGAAATATTCCAATATATAAATACAATTAAAACACCATCATCACAAATTTTCAGATAGAAAACAGTTTCTACCTTGCATGAGAATGGTGTAGTGAAAATACACTACAGAAATATTATGTACTCAGCTATTTTTATTTTTGTTAGTGATCACAATTAGTTGTTTTGTTCTTTCCACTGAGTTGCAATTAAGTTGGATATCATCTGTATTTAATCTACAAAGTATTGTTCTAATAATTTTATTTTTATAGTTATTGTTGCTAATCATCTATAACAAAAATTAAATGCAAGTTCTATGAATTGGAGAAATAATTTTGTTTTACTCTTTCTCTCTCCTTTTTAATTATGAGTTTAATGTACGATACACACATTACAATTACTTAAGTTTTATAAATAGAATTTTGAATTAATTAATTTAAAATAAATATGTATTAAAAAATTAAGCAAGATGTTCGGTTAAAAACCAGGGGTGCTCTCTTATCTTAGTAAAAGATTTCCAACTCTGCATTGGAATATTTTTGATGTTGTGATTTAATTTCTTGTATGTGAGCAGTATGTTTACTACAAACAAAAATACTCTTCAACCAGCCAAATTATGTCAATGAAACATGACTAACAATCAGTAATACTCAGACTATGAAAGATTTTACAAGCTATTTATAAGTAATAACGTAAATACAGGTAGCAATTTATAGGTAATAACATAAATACAGGTATTTTATATATTCTTCATTCTCAATACTGAACATTGTGCCTATTTTGAACTTTTTTCTGAAAATCTACAATAAATGGGTCATAAATTTATTAGATTTATTCTTTAACAATTTTTTTTATAATTTTTTGAAAAACATGACAGCTCTAAAACCCATTCTCCTTCTATTTTGTAAAAAAAGACAACATATAACAGAAATCAAATTTTTGTTTATAATCCATAAAACATCCATAATAAAAAAATGAGTATAGTGAGGCCATTTTATTTTATTAATTGATTAATAAAATTTATCATTTCAAAAGTATACAGATATTCTGAGAATACAATGTGAAAGTTCTTTTAAATTTAGAAAATATGCATCGAGATCTGAAAAAACTTTGCTATGTGATTACACCACAATCTAAAAATCATATAAGTGCTGCAAAATCAAGCAAAAGACTTGATATATTTTAAATATATTCTCTTTGGATAATAGTTGGTAGATATTTTTTATCTATATATGGTCTGAGTAGTTTGATGATATATTTTTTTTCTGAAAGCCTACAGATTAATTATTCATTATTAAATCATGATTTTTCATTCTCGTTAAATATGAATAAAAAGTGCATGGATATATATCATAAAAGCCAAAACCTTTTATTGTCTACCAAGATTGTCTTGACAACAGATTGTTTATATTCTTTTGGTTTATTCAAATGATGAGATTTACATTTGATAACCAGTTGGCTATTAATATGGTTTATAATACAAAGAACAAAAAGTTGAAAATAAGTTTTGCAATAATTATACAACCCAATCCATAAAATACAAATATGCTTACATATGCTAGTATTTAACATCATACAATGCTGATTTTTAACTTTTTTGCATCAAATTTTTCTTTCTAAATGACTTCAACATCTTGCCTAATTGCAATTCTCCAATTGTATTCTATCCTTAGCCACATCCTGCCAATGAAAGAAATCAGTATTGACACTCTTTAAAATCCATTTTAATTAATGTTTATAATAAAAAAAAGATCTACATCTTCTATAAAAATAATGCCTAAATTCATCGTAAAATCTATTTTTTGGACATCCTTACAATAGTAGATTCAATAACATCAGACAAGATTTGGAATTATGATCTTGCTATTATGTTTTCAGAATCTTACCTTACAGAGCATTCTTAAATGAATTTTTTGTAATAACTTTGTGGAATCCAAGTCTTACTTCTATACAATAAATTAATGAAAACAACAGTTCTACAATACATATTAATTAATAATTATATCATAATGGTGACGTATCATAAATCTTTTAACTCTTTTTAAATGCAGCAATTACAAATTAAATCTTTGTTACATCTTTGCATCTAAATTCATCTTTCTTCCCAAACAAGCTGGCATAATATTAAAATTGATCCATATTCTCCAAGCTAAAATATTTTGCCTTCATTACAAAATGACAAAATAACTAAATTTATAAACATTACTAAAATAAAATTTGTATAGATTGTATTCAAAGCATGAAGAATATTTTGAAGATCACTTATTGAAATATCAAGAATTACATAATTATCAAAATGTAATATGGTAGTAAATATGTAAACCATAATGACAAAGTTCTTATTTTTGCTTTTAAATGGTTCAAATTAAAAACTCTACCAGCAAATCTACATTGCATTTTGATACCTGGTTTATGGAAAGGGCCTATTAACTGCTCTAAAAACTGTTGTCATAAAAACAGAAAATAAAATTGGAATCAATACATAACCCTATTTAACACCAATTCCCCTTTTAAAAATCTCATAAAGATGGATACATATGCATGCCTTTACAAATAATTTCTAGTGCAATATTTTATTTTAAACATGCAATTGTAGACATTTAAAGAAAAATGCAAATGGATTTTAATACATACTTTGACCAGGCAACCTCATTATAAATTTGGATTAAGATATCTCAATCTTTCCCAATTGATATCAAAGTTTATAAAGTTAAAAACTACATTCAATTTTTAATGAAATTTAAAACTTAAAACTGCAATTAATAAAAATGTAATAATTTCCAATCTAATAATAAATGTCTTAAAAACATTTGTGAGATTACTGAAAGATTTTTGCCTGAAGCACTGATTGAAAAATAAAGAATTTATTTTACACGCACACACACACACACACACACACATATATATCCATCCATGTACATAGGGAAAAAGCTTTGAAGTCAATCCAGAACAAAATAAAAAATGATAATTTGGTTTTCTGTAAAATTAAAGCCTTTGAATGCAAATACAAGGCTTTATGCAGATTTCTGATGGAATATTCTCCTATATTTTCTTTTAATGAAAAGGCTACATGGTGAGGTTTGGTGATAGTCAGCTTTAACTAATAGTGAGATTACTCTGGTGGAGGTTTGCAGCAATTCTGATGTGTAAATCGATTATCAGACCCAGGTATAAAGGTAAAAAACTAATCGAATTGGGTAATAACTGGCTTCCTCTGAAGTTTCTCTCAAGATAACAAAAATCCATAATGGTTTGTTATCCAGTAGAGTGAATGATTGAAGATTTACACAGTGGTGATTGGAAGTTTATATGGTGGTGGCTGGAGGAGGATCTTGTGCTCTTTCATATCCCTGCCATGCACACAATACATGTCTCTACAACATTTCTCTAAATTAAAGTACAAAAAATCATTATTTATCAAGCTTACCAAATGCCAAACGATGAGAATTTTAATGCATTTCTATCATTATTTACCTTCTAACTATGAAATATTCTAGATATACATATATATTTTCAATCAAAAAAAAACTTAATTACTACATACTTTCTTATTAAATTTGATTGAGTTTATACAATTAAAAATAATATTCCAATAGCCACTTCTTTAAAATCCTTCACTTATTTTTTACAGAATTAAAAAAATCAAAATTTTCTTGTTAGCAGTGCTTTTCCTTGAAAAAGATCATAATAATGGTTGAAATGCTGTGAACAAAAATATTTTGATATTTCAATATTTATTATGTTAAATTATGAGTCAGTAAAAAATAAAACGTTTTTTTAAAAAAAGTGATGGATTTTGTTTTTAATGTATATTTACCAAATAATCTATGAATGGCTAATAGGACTTGCTGTTGATAGTTAGAAAAACCCTATGCCTGTTTAACCTAAAAAAAGTTTTACCCAGTTTAAATTCAAACCATGGGCATGTAAAATGTGTTTATCACTATAGTCACTTACATACACACACATACACATAATATATATGTATTACTTATGTTAGGCTGGTATAAATATATCACTCATATTTGTCCTAAAAATCAAATTCATTTATATATATACACAAACCATAATTTGCTTACATGCACATACATATACACAATATATACTGTACATTTGTTATGTTGGTATACACATATCACCCTTATATTTATGTCCTAAAAATCAAGTTCATATATATATACACCTACAACTATCACATATGAACATATACGTTTTAAGATCAATGTGTATTGAATTTTTTCTGGTATCAGTATCACATTTAACCTGATTAATCATCGGTATTAATCAAATAAATGAATATGTAGTTCTTCTTAGTGTGTGAGGGGGAGGGGCTATCATCCATTGGCTGTAAATTTTTATTGAGATGGCATTTACTTTTTTAGTACTCAATATTTAATTTTATTGCTTAGAGTTGTGAAACATAGACCATATCATCAAAGGCTTGAATCCATTTTTAAAAAAATGATTGCATGGGTTATTGCTTGGAAGTTTATAAAAAGTTTGGAGCAGTGGAAGTTACAGGGCTGCCTTAGAATACGGACACTGAAATCCAAAGACTGCCATTCTATCACTATACTAAACCATGTAGAGCATAAATAAGTGAATAGTTTATTTACCTCACAGAGAGTTCTTAAAAAGTTTGAACACTGAGCTGAAATCCATGGATCTTGAGATCCAGAGGACTCTTGAATTTACTCATTTCTTCTGAATCTAAAAAGTTGGGAGGAGGGGAAGAGATTAACAGGAGTTAATAATTAAAGCAATGCTAAAGACCCATAAAAAATATATAAAGCAATTAAAAACGACTTAGTTAAAAATAAAAAAAATAAAAATTTAATTGCTTAGAATATCATATGACATTATGAGCATCGGAAATGATAGGTTGAGCTTTAATTCGGTAATCATTGCTCTGGAATCGGTTCAATTAATGTGCTAAGCACAGGACACGCCCTAAAACAAAAAACGACTATGAAAATAAAACATTTGTTGGATTATTATTATAAAAAAGTAACTCATAGAAGGCATTTATGAAGTCTCAAACAGAATTTTAAAATGTGCAAGATGCTCTTGGCAACAATAGCGTGAAAAGACATGGGACAGGAATGGAAGAGGTCCTGGGCTCACATTTGGCTATTTATGGCTAGTAACAAAAATAATGTCCTTTCCCATACAGATCACTATTAACTGATGGTGTCGTTGATAAATCTATATTTAAAAGTTCTCAAGGTTATTAGCGTCCTCTAAAAGATTATTTAAAATTTATACACGCACATAAAAATTTTATTTATAAAGATGTTAAAACAAAATGAAATACTTCTTTATTTGGACACAAAAAATACAATTGATTGTAGTTTTATATGTCAGAGATGCGGTCTTAATAAGCTTTTTCTCATAGCACAAAATCTCTACTAATCAATCCTCTGCTGTTAATATCGCATAAACACCAAATGAAAAGAATCAAAGGTAATTTGAAATTATTCTTAATAAACTCAAATTTTTGCAAATTAAATGTTGCTGTATATTCAATAGATTGTTGTTCCTTGGCAACGAAAGGCAGGTTACGTCTGGCAGCGGCAAGAGATGAGTAATAAAAGGCAATTACTGTTTAAGGTCTCCAAGGATTGCCCATAAATTTAGGATGTTTTTTATCCCCATAGCCACAAAAATAATTTAATTAATTTTCTATGTGTAACTACATTTAGAGCTAAACTCCTTTCATTTGACAGAATTCAGGATTCAACAGGCAGACATTAAAATGACAGTTTCACTGGAAATTTAAATTTAAACATAATCCTATCTGGAATTCATCCAGCAATTCACCATTTGTGATCTGCCTGAATAATAATAAAAAAAACAACCACAGCAACTAGTTAGTTGCAAATCGACAACAAAAACTTGTATCAGCCTAACAATTAGCTTGACGGAATACTCAACAAGTAATTTATAGGATTTTTTTTTTTTAATAGACAAAAAGAATTTAAATTACGAAGACATTAATTAAGACATTAAATAATAATGTTAACAACTATCAAATATTTACAATCAAATAGTTAACTGAAAAAGAAAAAAAGCTATAATAGTGAATCCCCCCCCCCCCATAATAATTAGTAATCTGAATTTGAGATAGCTTGAGAAATGAAATTTTTGAGTGAGCAGATGTGTCTTATGTGCTACCTTATAAACACGTATATATATACTTCATTTAGATAAAATTTTGTTTATTGTGTGAAAAAAATTTCATCAGGTCTGTATTATGAATTCTAAGAGACCGAATCACTATTCTCTTTATAGATTCTTGCCTCCATATATGTATATTTAATACTTTACGACGGTTTTGGTTTTTAAATGACAATTCAGAATCGGTTATATTTTTCAATATTAAATAATTATTCCGTCGTTTTAACATTTTATTAAACTTTGAAATTAATTTTAAATAATCAGAGAACAAATAAATTTATAACTGATTGCTTTGATACTCAGGAAACCACATGATATTCAAGCACTGGAAGTGACAGAGTTGAGCTGCAATTGAAGGATTTTCGTTTTCAAATCCACTACTCAAATCATTCTAGTAAAGCACAAAGTGCAGAGAGCAGGTTAGTGTAGATATCTCACTGTGAGAAGTAATTTTCTTGTAGACTAAATGTTCTCTCTGCAACCCTTCAGTTAAACCACAAGATTTGTAGAGTTTATAGACATTATGTTTCTCATTACATATAAAGAAATTTCCATGATGATTAAATACCTTTTGTTAGTGTATAAAATTAATTTATAAGTTTGCAATTAAAAATATTAATAATTTGTTGCTTTGAATATCGTGTAGCATTGAGCACAAGAAATGATAGATTAGTAGTCCAAGAATCATTAGCTCTCAAATTTATTTCTCTATTATTGTGCTCCCCAGCAGTTGTAAAATGTTGAACTTGAAAACTAATGGCTGCTGGATCATGATTCAATCTGCCATTTCTGCTTTTCAAAAATTATAGAATCCCAAATGACTAACCATTGAATTATTTTACTTATTTGCACTTGTGAGATTATCCTGTTGCTCATAGTCAAGTATCCGAAAAAAAGGTTAAGTATAACAGAAACTTTTAAGTTAGATTGCACATAGTATTATTATCATAATAAATTTGCATATTGTATGCTTAATTATAATGTATTAAAAACAAGTACACACAAAATATACTTATTTATTTTACACATGGACGATATTTCCTAAAATTATTGTAAATATATTTGCATAAGAAATCATTCAATAAAAATACAAAAGTATATTATTGAAAGATATTCTGTTAATGAACATTCAGTTATTGGTTTCTAACTTTCAATTTACATTATTGCAAATACTTTTTTTTTGCATTAAAACAAAAGAATTTTCTGAGAAATATTAAGCTTGTGTTTTAAGACCTATAGAGGTCCCTACCTTCGTATTTTTCAGACGCTTATTTCTAAGGTTACAGCCTTAGTAAATTATTACTTATTATTTGATAATTATAAAAGAAGATATCAATCTGAATGTAAAATATTATAGAAAAAAATTTGAAGAAAAGTTTCAAAAAATGAAATGTTTTCTAACTAAAATTTGTAATTATACACAATTCCTACATATTCAAGTGACATTTTGAATAAGAGTAGTGTTGCAATTGAAAAATATCATTAAAAAATATCAGCTTCTATATTTAGTAATTTGAGAATAAAAATGTTAAGTCACACAGACAAAGTAACTTTTGCATTTCATTACATCAAGAATGAAAAAGAATATAAAAATAATAAGATTATTTTTTTAAATAGAGATACGTTAATATGAATATTTTTTTTAAAATTTAATTCTATTGTTATTTATGTTCATACTGTATATAAATATTAAAAACACCCAACTGCATGTGTTAAAAACATATATAGTACAATTTTTTTTTAAAAATATTTTTTGTTTGATAACTTACTACATGTAACTTTAAAATTATATTATATGTAAGTACATGTTAAAAATCACTATACCTATGTGTTTATGTTAAAAAGTATATTATACAGCTTTCATTAGTATCCAGGAATGTTATCATCTGCATGACAGCTTGAAATTAAATAACATGGATATAGTAAAACTACTGTATAAAAAAGGTAGTATTATGTATATGTTTTAAGCCAATAAACATCACATGACCACCACTTCTTATGCTTGTGTATAGCTGTTGTTAAAACAGGCAAAACTCACTATACGTATTGTCACACACAGCAAGCTAGAGTAATTAATGGATGCCAGAAGGCTTGTGCATAAAATCCCCATCTAGTGCCTACTCATCCAATATCCCCAGACTAGTTTCTGGCTTATGGCCTTTGTCAGTGAGGAGCCTTGGATCTGAGAGCACTGCACCTAGATCTTAGGATCTAATGCAAACCTCCAGCAACCACCTTTTATCTCCATTTAACTACAAAACTATGAGTCTTAAACTGAAAACACCTTAATGTTTTCAATCCAAGCCCATTACCTTATATAGTCATATGGGTCTGAACCCAGTTCAGTACCCATACATTTTTGTGTCTCTGGTTCTTTAATAATCATAGCACCAGTATCCTATTAGGCATAATTGGTCTTAAGCCAATAAACATCACATGACCACCACCACCTCTTATGCTTTTGTACAACTGTTGTTAAAACTTATGTATATGTTTTCCTGACATATATTCTGAAGAATGTCAATAAACAATAGTAGAAAAAGTGACTGGTCAAAATATACAAATTTTATTGAAGCAAATTATAAGAAAGCCAATTTCACCAATTTCAAAGGAAGTAATCTTGAACAACAAAATTATACTTCTGATACCCCTTTACCCAAATGCTTTATTCAGCTAATGATTGTTTAGGTGCAAACAATAATCAATCCTTCATTAAATTTAAAACTCAATGTTTTATAAACACATATGCTGATACCAACAGAAGTATATGAAGAATATATTTTATCAGAAAAAGGAACAACAATTAAGAAATACTTTGATTTTTTTCTCCTACATTGTTATATTTATTACTACTTATGTAAACAATAGTCCATGTTCAGGAATGACATTCAAACCAATTCAAACTAGATTTGATGAATGAGGAAAATATATGTGTAAAAATTTCCTTTCACAAAACAGTCAAATGGCATTCTGTTATCATTGTTAAAAATATGCAAGAATGACATGATGCTATATTGCAAATGCAAAATGAAAAATTATATGCCTACTGAATGGGTATTAAAGAAAATTATTGTAGTTGTAAATTTATGGACTGACAGAACATCAGCATTTTGTGTCATATGTCATTAAAACAACTTCCAATTTTTGTGATTGTACTGATTCACTATCAACATTTGATCAATTTAAAGATTTTGTTTAAAAGTATGGATAATCTGAAAAAAGGAAAAATTTTGCTAAAGTGTAAAGTGAATCCACAGATTTGTTGGGTCTAAGGGATTTGCACAAGTAATATCAGAAGAAAAAGACTTTAAATATTACATACCCATTATTGATTCAAATTTTTAATCTGAGCCATATGAATTAGTTGACATATCTTAAAAAGAAAGAAGTATTTGAAAAATTTCTTAAATTGTTTTTATCAACCAGTTTGATAGAAAATGTGGGTCTTTTTTTTCTTATACGTCAAAGGGTTGACAGGGAAGCGAACCTGGGTCAGCTGCTTAGAAGGCAGCTATGCTAACTGCTAGTCACCAATGCTTGAAATGTGGATCTTTTATATAATTATTTCAAACAATGTGACATAGATGCAAAAGACAGATCCTAATCATATAACAATGCCAGGAATAACTGGCATTCAAGATTTTATGAAGTTAATTATTTAACCAATGATCTTTTTCACCCAATTACAGTTTGAATTTAATTAGTAAAGCTGCAGCCATTTTTAACATTTTAATAAAATATTTATATATTCTTCACTACCTCACTATGAATATGAACAGCAAAAAAAGATGAATATGAAGAAACCATATGCATAGCTTATTTTAAAAACTATGTGATCAACCAAATATGATGCTACTAAAACTTTTTATGAACGTTATATTAGAATTTCCCAAGAATTATTGATAAATCTTTACAACTTACTGTTCCTAAAGTAATAGTGCTGGTCCAAAAACTAGCACAGTTTTACAGCATTGTGGCATCAAAATAGATAGGTCGATAAATCTTTATGTCAGCATTCATCATATTTAATTCTTCTTTATTTTATTATAATTATTTGGTGATTTTTTTTTTCATGTTTCATTGCATACATTTTTAAATTTTTATTATAATTTGAGAATGTGATAAAAATATTTTATATCAGAATCTAAATATAAAATCATAAAACATCAGAGATGACAGTAAAACTACAAATTTAATCTGCCCCCTCCCCCATCCATATCAACTACATGTTATTCAAGCATTGGTGGTCGAGAGGTCAGCAACGGCTGCTTTATAAGCAGTTGTCCCAGGTTAGTGAGTTTGCTCCCCGGCTGATGCTATGACACATGAGAAAAAAAAACAACTTAAAATTATGTTATAGTTTATGGATTTATCTTGGAATTAATAAAAATAGTCTGGATAGTAGATTTACATATATTACTGCAAGTTGAGGCATGGGAAACTATCATCTATCCATTCCATCCAAAGCAAAACCAATACAATATTTGATATATGTTAACACACCTATGATAAACGTCAATTTCAAATATGCGCACATTAGATCAGCTCAATTAAAACAAAGATCAGTACATAATAAATTGAGAGATTAAGTACAACTAATATCTAAGCTCACACTCAACGAGCAAAATGAATAAATGACTGATTCACAATATATAGTACTCGTACAGGTAGGCATGAATATAAAATCAAAGAATTCTAATTTATGAATTTCTAATTTTTTTCATTTTGTATTTGTCATTTTTTCAAACTGTGGATGGTGAATTCATGAATATGAAGATTTTTTATTTTATTTGATTTATCCGTGACTACCGATTTATATTATTATAGACAGAGTTAATATACTGAATTGAAAAAGAGATCAGCTTAAAATGAATCCCTGCTTAATAGATTTAATTCTCCAGTTAATCTATGCTTAAAGACAAATCTCCCCCCTCCCCCCCCCCAAAAAAAAAAAAAAAACCATTAAAGTATATCTTATAGATCTCGGGGGAAAAATTATTAATGAATTTTTATTATTTTCAAGATTATTTATTAAAAAGAAAACTATGTCCGGGTACTTGATAAAAATTAGAGAGACAGTAAACATCTAGATCTTCTTGACCTATGATTCAATATTTTTTCCATTATCCTATCACAAAATAGAACATGGTTAAGGTGTTTAAAGTGTATAAAAAACAGTTTCTATTTTGTAAGAAATAATTTAATGTAAAAAAAAAAAATTAAACAACAACAAATGTGTGAAAATACAGGTGTTTAATGCCTATAGTCCCAAAACAAGTGAAGGTTGTTGATGAAATCCAAGTAAAATAAGAAGGGTGGTCTAATAATTGTGACACATCGAAGTTTGAAAAGAGAGACATTCTGTAAAAAAAAATTTAATTGGACTTTAATGTACTTTTTTTTTCTGTTATAGGCAAATTTTAATAGAACTGTTTTGATCCTATAGTTTCATTTTTTAAAATAAAATAAAAAGATATACATAACTTCATGAGTTCCTAGAAGCATCATATATCTTAGAGAGTGACTTAATAAATAAGTAGGATCTGCTAAAACATAACATGATCACTTATTCCTATGCTTATACAAGCTGTTAAAACAGTAGCAAATTCTCCATACAGTAGTGCCACTCAGTGCAAGCCTTAGTAAGCAATGGATGCAAGAAGGTTTGTGCATAAATCTGGGGATATTGGATGAGTATGCACTAGATAGTGATGTTATGTGCAAAACTTTTTGCATCCATTGATTACTAAGGCTTACAATGAGTGGCATTAGTGTATGGAGGGTTGCTACTGTTTTAAGTAGAATCTGCTTTCACTAATTAATTCATTTGTTTCCAATGTGTTTACATAATTTATTACGAATTAGATACAGCTCTTGCAATTTCCTAAATTTGTCACAAGAATACAATCATGCCTATCTTCATTACAACCATATTTTTAATAAAATATAAATAACATATTTTCACTTATGAACAAAATTAACAGACTTGCATTTGCTCAAAAAATTTCTAAGATATTACATTGTAAAGAATGTATGCACTACAGTAGTACCAAATCTGATCAATAATTTCCCATAATAATACATTAGAAGGAAAATATTGTGAGTATTCTAAATAATAGACTTCAAAAACCAATTTTACTTTATATCAGTGCAGCTACAATTTTCTTTGGTATTTACTTTATAAAAGTTATATGCCAATAGCAATCTATAGCACACAAAAAAGTTGCATTAGCAAAAAAAACTAGGTAATATTTTGAACCCAGAATTTTCAGTCTATTCAGCCACCATTCCATCCCAAGAAACCGATACACATGACCACACAGAGATACATTGTCCCCAATATACATATTTCATGCAGAACCAGCACTCATCAGTTGGGCCAGATCACAATCCCCCACACATCCATACAATCAGTGCTCGGTTTTATATTGAGATAGCAATTCCTCAAACTTTAATGGACAGGCTTCAATCTTCTAATCCTTCCAACTATTCAACTGTTTATTTCATTGAAAAACCAATGATGGAATGTTCAAAACCCTTAACGGATTTAATATTGTAGTCATACTCACATTGACATTATGTCAATTGAAGTCCTCATATTATTGGACCATTACATATCCATATAAATTAATAGGAGAGGGATGGGCTGAATTTATACTAAGATATAATTTATTTCCCAAGCAATATGTAACTCTAAAGTAATATATAACTTGTTTATACAGAATATTTTGTATATGTAAGTAGAAAGAGTTGAATTCAGGATTGGGTCAGTCTATTCATCCTCCATTTCATCTCAAGCAACTGATACACATGACCAGACACATGCAAAAAAGATCCATGATCTCCAATATTCGTATTTATGCATTAAGGAATTGCTATCTTAAAAACCGAATATTGATTGTGTATATGTGTGGGAAATTGTGATCTGGCCTACTGATGAGTGCTGGTTCTGCACAAATTATATATATTGGAATCATATATCTTTTTCACATGTGTGTGGTCATGTGCACCAGTTTCTTAAGATGGAGTAGAGGATAAATAAATTGAAAATTCTTGAGTTTAATTCCCTCTACTTATGTATAAGAATCACTCATTATAAGCAAGTTACATTCTGCCTTAGAAGATAATACCACAATTAAAAAAAAAAAAAAAACTGTAGCAGAAAATGAAACAAAACAAAAAAAAAAAAAAAAATAGAAATTATTCAAGAAGCAAAAATCAAGAGATATCTTTGATTTAATCAGCATAAAGAATCAAAGAAGAAAGCAAATAAGAATAGAAAATATGAAAAATAAGACTTATATATAAAGATATGTTCAATATATATATAATAGTAGCAAAAAATGACAAAAAAAATATGGGAGAAGATTATCTATCTAAAAACACTAGAAATTAATTTACAACCCATATATGATAATAATATTTTGTTATATTCAATAAATAATGATTAAATACTTGAAAGTAATGAATAACATAAAACAGAGTAAGCATTAAACATGAAAGTCACAAATGAAATTTGCTAGCAGAATATGTCTTTAATAAGATTACTGGGGGGAAAAAGACCAAAGGAGTAAAGTATATAAATATATCCATTGCATAAAAATGGCTTAAAATATAAAAATTTCAGTGAATGAAACTAAAGGTTTATGCAAAAATATGATGGAAGAGTTTAAAACAAAATTATGTGAAGAAACACATATATCGGCATCCAGTTTGAATTGCTACTATAAAAATCAATTGTAGATATTATCTTTGCATGAAATAATGATTTTGCAAAAATATATCAAAATAAATATATATAATTTTTAACAACGCAAAGAATGAATATGTGAGAGTACTATAAAAATGTCATTTGGTTAGCCCTCAAGAGGTGAGACCCAAACTTATAAGCACTTGTTATAATTATTAAACTTATGGGATAACAGAAAATTTTAATGTACAGTTTAGTTTGCATTAGTCCACATTTAGACTATACCTTGTAGTGGGTGAATTTACAATGTAAAACTCCTTCAAGAAATAAAAAAAAAGGCACCACACACTAAACTTTTTTGAAGATAATATGACACTGGTATGTGAAAACATTATGAAAACTTTATAATAAGTAAGTCATCAGGAAAGAAATGCCACAAAAATAAATTCAGAATAAATACAAATGAGATTATATTTTTACAATCCGAAATAGTGTAGTTGAATCAATTTAAGACTGTGAATATTGTAATAGTTCAAACATGTAGGACCTGCGATCCCAAAAAAAAAAATCAAAGATAAATAAAAATATTGTAAGAGTAAATAGTGGCTAAAAAAATGATGAGATGCATAACTGTTGAAAAATTTCAATGCAGAGGTCTATCTTGTCTGATTGCATAATTTAATATTCGGCTGTAAAAAAAAAAGGGGGGGGGGGCATCATGAGCGAGATAAGAATTCTACTTCGATTATGAGATAGGACAGATGTATGAAATTGAAACTCATAACAGAGAACTTATGTAAATCTAGAGCGATGAGGCTTGAATATTGGAATTAGTAATGTAGCAAAGGGAAATAAAAGTAGAAGAAAAAACAGTAGAATCCAAAGGATAAACTGAAGTAAATGAAAGTAATTTAATAAGCCAAAGAGTGTTTCTGGAGGGGGGGGGGTGTCAAGATATACATATTATATTTAAAATGTACCGTAATACTAAGATGTAAAGATTTATACGTCTCGACTCCAGCAAATGGAAAAGACTTAGATAGCGAAAATCGCTTGAAATATGTCTATAACATGACAATTTAAAAAATTATATTTTATAAATAAAATAAATTAATTATATTCGTTGCATTTAAATTATTACAGATGTTTTATAAATTATTCTTTTAAATTACAAATATAAATTAAAATACTGAAGAACATCAAAAAAAGTTTCGTTATTAATTCTGAAAATATAATGTTGTATATAAATTAAAAAATAAATAAATAAAAAACTAATGTAATAATAAATGCTTATTTTTTTATTCCTAATTTTCTTTTCTTTTTTTTTTTTTTTTTGCAAATAAATAATTTGAAATGTAAGAATCACATATCTCAGGGGAAGATTTAGTGATTCAACAGCCAAACATTTTTCAATTACCATGACGACATAACAATAATTCATTAAAATGTAGACTGTTTGACCTTTGAACTATATATGTAAAAAAAAAAAAAATGAATTAAGGAACAAATTATCTTAATTTATTCATAAAGAAAGATAAAAACTACAGGTAATTAAATAACAAATGGAAAATCATAACATTAAGTTGATTTATGAAATAATCTGTTTTTAGTGGATATTTTCACGCATTTTTATACTTTATTGTACTTTCAAATGAAGCTTCAACTAATATGTTAATGATTTTATTAAAATATATAAATAATAATTTGCTGGATATATAGTAAAAAAAAAAAAACCTTCCTGAATGAAAGTATTTTTGGAAATTGGTTACCCACAAAATATGATTCAATGTGTACTCAAGTTGACAATAGATGGCTCTGGAGTAGAATAAAAACGAAATCTAAAACCATGTGTAGAAAGTCGTGATGTTCTATTGACCAGACAGATGAGAAGTGATTGGAATAGCCATACTATTCAGTATGGCTTCACACAATATCAACTGAATAATTAAAACTCGGCAATTTCACAAAATAGAAGTTGATAAAAAAAAAAAAAAATATTAATGTTTAAAAATATAAAAGTCATTTTTAATGTATAACAGAGTATAATAGTTATATTATATTCATAATGTATTTATATACAATTGGGGGGGGGGTATTTTTTATAAATAAAGCATGTCTGTCATTAATATGTAAACAAAAAAAATTGCATTAATAGCTTAAACGTAAAGTTAGAACTTATCAAAGATGAATAATAAAATAATGAAGTGGTTTCTTGCTCAGAAGTTCATTCAAGGTTTGAGATGTAGTCGTAATAAAGCTGGGCCACAATCAATAGATTTTGAGCTCCAGAATCTTCCATTCTACTATTACATCAGCCCATACAAAACATCTAAGATGAATGCCAATACTAAATAGCATCTGAGCCCTCACTCAGCAGGAACCAAAGCCTGCAAAGCTTGCGTTTAAAATCAAAAAATTTCAAACATAAAGTGAGATAAGTTTAATGAAGGTTAACCAGGTTAAAAAAAAAGGGTGTTGATTCTGCAGCATCAAAACCCAATTTATTTGTTTGACTATGCATATACAGTGGAGACATGAACAACACTATATTTACTTTCAAATTCTCTCACATTAAATGTATATAGTGTATAATAGCTCATATTTTGTTGATAAATATTGATTTGAATAGAATATATAGTGTGTATTAAACTACAAGTGTATAGTACTTTTCAATATGCACATGGCACTTTTTTTATATGTATAATAATAATTCAATAAGCTCTAGGCAATATTCTTCTTTTTGATAACTTTTTTCTTTTAAAGAAACATAATAGAGATCTTGTTATCAAGAAATTAAAATTTCTCTAATTATTCTGATGATTTTAAAAGTTTCAACTTTTAGGATGTTCTAACATTTTGCAAAACTTTTAGCATTATGCTTAGAAAATATTTTACTATGTAAATATATAAACCCAAGAAATTTTATTAATATCTACAATCACATATAGTGCTCACAAAAACAAAAAATGGCTGCTAAACATCGTAAAATTTGCTAATTTTAATGGGTTTTTTTTTTGCTTGTTTATTTGCATTTTTGTTGTTTGTTTATATTTTTCTTTGGATAGCATATAATTGAAGTCATGTAGATAGATACAGCATAATTCACACTCCACTGTAACAGCAATAAAAATGAAACCTGAATATCTTTGAAAACTGAAGAATATTGCCAAATCTTCAGCATCAATTATTTTGGAAATTTAATATTAAAAAAAAGTGTTTTTTTTTTAATTTCGTAACTTTAATGTTTATTATTACTATTTTAGTTTAAAGCTTTGACTTTTGAGTTTATTAATATTATTTATTTGTATTTATTCTTAAAAATAACCAGCTCAAAGCAAATCAACTAATCATCCAATATTGGAGATACAATTCAGCTATTCTTAAATAGAGCAAAATGAGAATTGACAGTGATCAAATGCTCAGCACCCAGATATGATTGCTTTCTTTTTGCCTATTACTTTATGAAAATCATTTTTCTTCTCTAATCTTAACTGTATTGTATGTCAATATACAATAATAGAGACTGCAGTTTTATTATATTATGAGTCTAAATATTATTAACATTCAGAAATATTACCAAAATCACCATTTTCTTTATTTTGCTATAATATCTTATATAAATACAATTTACTCAAACAACTTCAAATACTTTTTAGCAAAATCCTTTATTTGTACATATATACATACAAGTATGTTTCAACTGCTCTGCAGTCTTCTTCAGAGACAATTTACTTTAATCTCTAAAAAAAGTTTTTTATGAGATTATAGTAAATTGGCTCTGAAGAAGACTACAGAACAGTCGAAAGATTAAAATAAATTGGCTTTGAAGTATACTTTTTACTTTAGGTTTTGATGGTAGTGAAACCTCTTTTGTGAAGATAAAGTACAGAATGAGACAACTAGAGACAAAAAAAAAACTTTGAAAAACTAAAGAAATCTTAATGTACTAAGCAGTTTTAGAAAACTGAATTTATTACCAATAGACTTTAAATATGCTTAATAATAATCAATAAAGAAATGGAGACAAAGCAATAGATTTTGTTTTACTTGATAATCTGATGCTGTCTGAAGTGTGTTACATGATGCAATCTAAAGACAATTTAAAACTACCCATTACACAATATGATCAAGAACCTGTATCAAGTACAACAAAATTGACATACAAAATAGGGTATTTAATAAAATCTCACTGAACCTGATCTCTTAAAATATGATCAATCAATTTTTGATATTATTCTTCAATATTTATTTTCCTAATAAATATTGTTTTTTAGTTCAATTTTTATTTGCAATGATATAACATTATTCAATGAGTCAGAAACATTTCAGAGAATCTTAATTTAAATAAGTGATGTGGAAAAAAAAAAAACTATGAAAAGCTCATTAATAATAAAAGCCAAAAAAACATACACACACATCATAAAAATAATAACTCTATCCCTCAATAAGCAATAATATAATAAAACAGTCAATATTTCACTTTTATAAACAAAGATAATATAAAATAAATTAAGTATGATAATTTATCAAATACTGAAAGATAAATTATATCTCATTAAAACTTTCTTCACATGTTCACCATTCTTTGTGCTTATAAAACTTTCTTCCTTGAAATCATGTGCATAATACTAAATGGGATTACTCATGATAAAAAAGTACTCAAGACTAATTTAAAAAACTAACTAAGTTTTCATAAATATATCTAAATTTTATTTTCAACATAATGGTTGGAGCAAAATACAGTTTGAATAGCATTTCCATTTCATCTGATTGACCTCGGTAAAAGTGAAGATGAAACAATATTTTCACTTATTGATAAATGTAAAATCTTTAATCAGTTACAACAACAGGTTTTGTGCAAAGGAATGAACAGACTAAAAAAAATCTTACGACTTCCTTATTTTACATAAATCTTAATTTGATAATGCAATGTGGTGCACTGTGACTTCTCCTTTTTCGTAGTCAAGAATCTCTCAGCCACTATGCCCAGAAAAACCTGTTAGCTACTTTACATTCCCTTTCCAAACTCCACCCTAAGTTTTTCCAATATTCTTCTCTATCCTGCTCCATCCCATTTCCACAACATAATCTTTGTCAACTCCATGGTCTTTATATCTAAATCCCCCTTATATTTTCCCAAACCCAGCATAAAAACCAAGAACCCACTTTCTGAACAATCATTTTGTTTATATTTATGCCAATCTGAGATCTAATGTTGCACTGCCATCTATTGTCAGCTGTTTACTAAAAAATAATCTTAAATAAACAAAGTAAATTACTGCTGTCAGAGAGAAATGACATTAATTTTTTCTCTCTCAGATAACGCAATCTATCTACATATGTGCATGGATGATCATTTAGTAAGATGCAAGTTTGGATTTTGATAATAGTGAATCTAATGCATTAACCATTTGAACATTTAATGATAATTTTTTGACTGTCATAGATATGTAAATAATTTTCAAGCAATATTTTATGGTAAGAGTATTTTTGAGATAATTAAAGAACAATAATTCATAGAACATGATGACAGAAATAAGAATTATAAAATCATTCACCAAAAAATAAAGACTCTTACTTTCACAGCTTCATCGCAGAATGACAGTACAAAAAGTTGAAATGAAAATCCTAGAAAACATTTTTAGATAGGAAGGTGACAATTTTGAACAGTGTGTAGGTAAAAAAAATTTTAATATACCATGAACAAGTGAACAATCAATCAAACTGGATTTGGACTTTTAAGCATAAATGATCATGCTGAAACTTGATCCGTTAGTAATTTATAACACCCTGCAAGATTTTTTTTTTTTAAAAAAAGAATTGATTAGAAATAAAAAGAATGAATTCCACCATCACAATAATAAGAGTACCCATGAAGAAACTTAAAAATTTAACAAACAATAGATTGCTCAAAAGAAAGAAAATTAATACAACCATCAGAAGTTGACATTGATGTCATTTAATAGTAGTAAGATTACCAGGATTATAGAGAATCTTACTTATTAAATTTACAAATTAACACTTAAGTAATATTTACTGAGGCTATAACCTCGATAATATGCGTATAAAATGCGATAGTAAGGACCTCTACAGGTGTTTTAGCCACAAGCTTACGCTATGGAAGAAAAGAGGGGAACCCTTCTTTACTTCAACCTACTTTCTATTATAAATATTACTTATGTAATCAATGTGCGTTTAATAAATTTATAATTACAAATTAACACTTAATGTTATTATTCTTGGACAGTAACTGAACTGTATATTTTCATTGTGTAAATACCAACCTTTCTTTTTATTCTTTGATATAAATCTATACTTTGATATTGTTTGACTTTATTATCATTTAATAAAGTTTTACCTGAAAAAAAAAATGCATTAAGCAGCTGGAAGCATACAGTATTTTATAAAAGTAGAGAAAAATTCTAATGCCACAGAATAAAAGTTAACAAACAATTATCAGTTCAAATTATGTAGAAAAGTATGATTGCTAATAATATTTAAAACATATTTAATATGTATCCAATAATCATCAAATTTATATTATAACTGGTTTGGAATAACTGGATTTTCATATTCATGTTTATAAATTAATATATAATATTATAATAATCAGAACTTAAATAAATTATATAAAAAACCCATACTTGTGTACATGAAATACTCAAAAGGAGAAGTTACAAGTTTACTATCTATCTAATATTTCTCCAGCTCTTAACAATTTAGTTGGACTCCACCAAGTTCTTCCACAACATGGAAGATGATATATCTGTGACTTTAAATCCCATTCCTATATAGTGATACTATTATAATTTGAGTATTGGATTTTGTACAAACTGCAAATAACAAATAAACAGAGCCCAAACAATAGTTCTTGCTGTCTTGTAAGATAACTGAAACACAGGCTTATTATATACCTATGTCTATATATGCACATGACCCACCACTATCCACTCTATCTCATAACACTGATACACTTGAACACATATATGGCGAAAAAATAAATAATCACCAACATATATATATTTCATACTAAACTAGCAATCATCAGTTGGTCCAGATTACCACCTCTACATATATATGCTATAAGTGTTCAGATATATAAAATACGGTTCATTAAAGGCTAAGCACTGTTTCCAATACAGATTTTTTATCTCCCTTTTTTTCCTTTTTTTTTAGACACTTAAATTATTATGGAGCCTGGCCATTGTTAGCTTCTCTTTCCATTGGACATGTTCTTCAAGCATTAAAAAACCTATGACATGGAAGGCTTAGTAGTCTGGTAGTTCTTACTTGTATTTTTTTTTTTTTTTTTTTGAGACAGTACAATCATAAATGATTAGGTTTGGAAATGAATTTCAGTGAGACAGGAGTTTTTGCTGGCAAAGACTGTATCCTTAGGCAGTCCTATTTAGGGATCACCTTATGGAAGAACCTAGAAAAGGTTATCAAAAATAGTCTATCTCATACAATCAGCTAAGATGTCATTCCTATTTGATTGCTTACTTCAGCAGAAGAGAATAATATAGCAATTTTTTTGTAAGCATAAATACATAAAATAAGAAAACTTTATTAACTCTTTAAGACCAGATCAGAGGAGTATATTGGTGGCTAAGGAAATGTCAAGATAAGATCGATATACCTGCTCTTAGTGAAACTTGTCTGTTAGAATAAAAAAGTTTAATAGAACAGATGTTAGAAATACAAGTATTTTTGGAAAGGTAGGTCAATCACTGAAAGGAAAATGTATAGTTAGATTAGATGTAAAGTCTAATTTAATATCTTTTACTGGTGTTAAAAATCACGTTCACAATGGAACTTATGATATTTTATTAGTGCCTATGCTCAACCTTAGGATCAGGGAATTCAAAGAAAGAAAGTGCCTATTCTTTATTAGATAGTAAAAGCTCATTTTTTTCTTTTTGTAGACAATGTGTTGGGGCAAATCAGCCATAAGTTATTGGAAATAATGGTATTGATGCTAAAATTCAAATGGTTTGTTATTATTGAATTTATATACATCATGTGAATTAACTACCACAAACACTGAAAGGAACATGGATGGATTTGCACTCAAAACAATGACATTTAATAGAGTACATTAGAATTAGGAATCAAATTACAAAAGAAATTAACATATTGTCTTGCATTGGTGGTCGAGAGGTCAGCGTGACTGCCTTGCACTTGCAGGCAGTTGCCCAGGTTGCGGGTTCGCGTCCCGGCCGATGCTATGACACTTAAAAAAAAAAGAAATTAACATTACATGAGCACATAAACCTACAGCTTTAAGAACATATTATTATAGATTAGTATACTCCAAGATTAAAATGATAGATGCATTAAAAAAGATATCATTCTAATCACATATTAAGCACTAAAATTGCTAATTTGGATATTGAGGATTGTTATATTACTTAAGCATAGAATTATTTTAAAACGGGTGTTATAGATACAAGTAAATCTATTCTTGAGCTCACTAAAAAAATTAAAACTGGTTTTCTGATAATTAAATCCTACTATTATTAATGATTTAATTAATAGAAAATGTGACATTTTCTGCTTGGTAGAATAATAAACTAAATGTGAAATTTCATAATAAATATAAAGATTTGAAAGGAAGAGTTCAATGAGAGACAAGAAGGATTATAAATGATTGAAGGATTAAAAGTGCCATGAAGATAATGGTCTATGTAGATTTTTTTTATGAATTGAAAGCAACATATGGCCTTGAGAAATGCAGCATTAGCACTCTCTTTATATGATAACAATATTTCCAAAAGTGGAAGATATATTTTGATCATATTCTGAATAATGAGACAATAAGTATTATAACAACTTTTAACAATGTATCCCTTTTATCTAATTGTGATTTGGACAAAGACATCCAGCTTAGTGAAATCAAAATAGCTTTTTGTAACCTTAAAAATAGAAAGGCTTCATGTCCTGATGAAATATCCAGAGAAGTTTTAAAATATGGTCAAGATATGTTAACTTCAAAAACATTGGATAATTTTTAGGAATATCTGGACCCATGAAGTTGTGCCATATGCTAATAAGAATGTTTTTATTGTTCCAACTTTTAAAAACATAAAAAATAGAACAAGATTGTAATAATTATCATGGAATATTATTATCTATTACAGCAAAGATATTTTCAAGAATTTTTTTGGATTGCTTCCAGTTATAATGAATGGTTACCAGAGACTCAATGTGGTTCTAGGGAATCAATAGGCTCTATAGGCATGGTTTTTGTCACTACACAAATGTGAAGAAAATGCTGGGAACAAAGAAGTAATTTATGTATTGCTTTTATTGATTTGGCTCAAGGTATTTGATTCAATAAATAGAACAAGCCTACAACACTATTTGAAACAGTTGGATGTCCACCAAAATTTATTCATATTATACAGCATCTATATGATGGAATGAGCAAAAGTTTTACTACAGATGGAAAATCTGAAGCATTTGAAATAAAAACTGATGTTAAACAGGGATTTATATTTTCTCTTACATTGTTTTTCAAGTTTTATGACATTGTCTTTGCAACTGTTTATAGGAAGCTTAATCAAATAGGAATCCAGGATAATATATATTTAATGGGGGACTTTTTAATTTGAATCAATTAAAAGTGAAAATAAGTGGATTCTGGATTTAGAGTATGTTATTTTTACCCAGTTCAAATGACGGTTTACAGAATCTTCTTAATGTTTTGAATGTAACATATAAAGCTTTTAGTCTATTAATTAATATTCCAAAAATCTTAAGTTCTTTATCAGACAGTGATGTTTATCAACTTGAGAATGTGAATTAGCTTTATAAGTAGAAAAGTGAATTTAAATATTAAGGTACAGCACAGAATCCAAGCTACCACAATTTTTAGCAAGTTGAAAGATTTCAGTACAGATAAATAGCTACTACAGCTAAGTTAACTGTGTACAGACCTGTTATTTTATCTAATTTATTATATAGAAGTGAAACATAGGCACTTTATAATTGTAATGGTATAAGTTTGCAATTATGCAACAGAATATCCAAAATTCTTATAATTTCATGCATTCATAATAAGTTTAAAATATATGGTATTGCGTATGATATGCTCAAGAAAAAAATCAAGAAGATTTTGCACAATGATAAATCTTGCTCCACTTTCTATGGTGTGAAATAAATTGCCCTCACTGCAAAAATCTCCCAAACAATATGCATGTTAGTTGGAAGTTAGCAGAACAAGCAAACAACACATTTTTGAAACAATAAAATGAAAAGTTTTCATTCCAAGACATAATACAGTTTTATGATGGTTCTATAACATGATGTAAAAGAATGAATATTTGTATAGAAAATGGTTTGGTCTAATTGAAGCATAGTTCAAATTGAATGTGTGTATTGACTCCAAAAAATGCACACATTCATGTTAAAAGAGAAGTCAATTTGTCAGATTTTAACTCTTGTATGGATTATCATTTGGGAACTAATTAGATTTTTTCTTGTTTGAAGGTACTGTTACTGGTCATATACAATTATATGTGCTACCAGAAAAACAGACTTTTTGGAAATGATCAATTTTATTTTTAGCAAAATGACACCACATTGATGACATGGTCTTTCTTTGATCAGAATGTACCAGGGTAATGGATAGGAAAAAGAAATGCGGTTGAGTTTACATTCTCCTGATTTAACACCTTCTACCTTGTAGGGAGCCTTAAAGGATGGAATGTATCATAGAAAACTGAGTACACTAGTAATACTTTGGGGAAAAAATTGAAATGACATTTGAAGCAATACAAGTGGACATTCTTGATGCTGATGGTAACCACTTTGAGCAGCACTTCTTGTAATTTCTGAAGATAAATGTGATTTGTATTCATCTTTTATTATCGATATGTATTGAATATTAAAATTTTAATAGTTTTTCCCTTTCTTAAAATGTGTATACATTTTTGGCACCCTCTGTGTATGTGTTTATTTAATATTTATTACAATTTATATATCTGTAAACTATAATATTGTTAATGTGTAGTTAGTTTGTCAATCTATTGAAATATGTGATAATTATAAATCAAAATCAGAATGACCTATTTGTAATGTATTTTTCCGATCTTTCATTTTATTATCATAATTTTTATTTGTAATTAATAAATTTATTCATCATGATTTTAAGTGACTGCAGTGTGATATTTAATGAAAGAATAAATTGTGTGTATATTCTGCTATTTACAATTACCAGTGCCCTTGTGATTGCAAAGTTAGTGGCATGTGTTTTGTAAACATCTATTTAATTCTATTTAGAATTATTTGAATCATGCTAAGGTAATAAAAGCCACTTCTAAAATCCACTCATTTCACATTATAGGTTTATGAAGATGACTAGTTTATTGATGGCCATACACTTGTAGTACCAGATAGCTCTGAGCATTGATGATGATCAGCATTTACTTAATATTTTTTCAATTTTGTCATAAACAATTACTTTTTAATACTTATATATGTATGTATATGCACCAGAAATACTATTGCTTGCACTTTGATAAAAATATGTTCTATTGTATATAGAGCTCACAAAACAAACTCTTAACAAGCTTTGTAGAATATCCCTAACCTACGTCTGAGGTTGGGGATATTCTACAAAGCTGTTAAGAGTTTGTTTTGTGAGTTCTATATATAATATTTGTAAATACAAACTTGTTAAGTTAGGTCATGTGATATCTGACTTGATTTTTTTTTTTTTTTTGTAATTATGTTCTAAGTTTGGCTTTAGATAGAAGATGATTATCTTTTTTAAAAAATTCAGTCCTAAAATTGACTGTTGATGGTTAAGGATGATTTCAGGTGATGTTCTGTTTATTACTTATATTGTCTTCTGATGATGAATCTTTACTCAATGACTGTGTTCATATTCACTGATTAATGTTTATTTATCTATTCCTCAATATCCTCTCATTCTGTAAGACTCATTATATATCATCCTCTAAACAAACTCCTTTATTATATGGAATAGATTTCTTTTTAAATCTGTATTTAAACTTTGATTTAAAATAAAACAAAAATTTATTTAGAATTTAGAAATTAATTTCAAATAATTTTAATCTACTACCTGCACATTTCAACATGCACATACAAATAATTTATGGTGTTATTGTATATAGATATATAATATTTGCTTTGAAACTGAAAGTCAAGCCTGTAGAAAGTAATTTTCTATGCCTAAATAAGTTGCTTCTTGGATTTCTTGCCCACTACTCATGTTTATACTAATGAACCGCCACTCTTTTTTCTACATAATTTTGGCAAATGATTAAACCTGCTAATGAAGTATCCACTTTAATATATATAATATAACTATAACCTGTTGAATTCTTTAAATTACATGACAAACAAATATTGCTTGTGAAATATATACGTATAATGAGGGAAAATGGTATGGAATTGGAATATAAATTTGATATCAGTATGGTTATGTGTAATTCTATAAAGTAATCATTGATTACTATATATATGTATAAGTTTTAAAATAAATATTGTACCGAGACAAAGTCGGTACAGGTATATACGCACACGCACGAGCAATGTAAACACTCTATTTTTTTTTTTTCACTTTCAACTTATGAAAAAAGGGATAAATGTAGTTTTCTTTCAATGCGTTATAAAATACATTGTAAAATAAAATGTTAATATTTCTGATTAAATAGTTTAAGGCTTTCATATAATCTACTATAATAATATTCTCTAAAAAAATAAAATATAAAGTATTACTAATATGCCATTTTAAATCTCAACAAGTGATTTCTACTTGTATATGCCACGGGGGGTAATTAAAAGGGGTTTATTTTAAATTATAACTGTAGTGAAAGTTAAAAGCTTATAGAAGTGATTTTGAGACAGATTAAATGCTCGACTTTTAAACTAATGTAGTTTAAATTGTTCTCTTAAAGCACGCACACATGTATGCATAAAAGGTGTGAATAAGTATGAATTTTTTCTAACTGAGATTGCAATATGAGATTGCATAAACCTAAGATTGCCTCAAGCATATGGATTGAGTGGACATTACGTAGGACACGGACCCCAACGACAACTCAAAGAATATTGAACTCTGGGTGGAGATTCGATCCTCAGATAATAACCAACCCATATAAATATGAATCTAGATCTAGTAAAAAGGAGGGAAAAAGAGAAAAGGAAAAAGGCTTTTTACACTCCCTTTTTGTTTTTTTTGCTTGTATTTATGCTTATGCTTATAGTTTTTTCCTAGATTCCTCCGGAAGCTACAACTAGAACTTTTCTTTTTTTGCTATCCGTTTATCCAATATGATCACTGTGAAATTAACATTTAGAGCGTCGATCGTCATGATGGGCTAGGAAACCCTTCAGTGATTGACCGACGCTCCGCCGCCAGAACATCTCCACAGCTATGAATGATCAACAACAGTACCGTCCGAACATAGTGCTCCAATCAGTCTAAGGACGTTGTTCCGTTTAATATACAAGAATCGTCCAAACATACTACGCTGAACTTATGTGAAATGAATGACCATGTATTATGGAAACATCATATATCAGGTTCGAACCCTCACCAAATTAGAAGCAGCAGAAGACTAAGCAAAATCCTAGGTAAACATTTTTTTTTATAATGCTTCCATTCACTCTTTACGTAAACTTAAAAGGCAATCTCATAATTAATTAAATTCGACTTTCGTAAATCAAATATAAAATGATCCGTAATCCCTCATATTTAAATCTTATTATTTTAATCTCAACTTTCGTAAATAAAAATATTAGATGCTACATAGTTCCTCATATTGAAATCTTAGGACTTTTCCAGTTATGAACTTTGATCCTAATTATTATTTTCTTTCGCAGATAAACTATAACACACACCTACTTTCAAAATGTAAAAAGAGGAAATATATTTTATCAGCCATGTTTATTATGTATAATATGTTCTTTTCTGTGCGAGTGCGAGAATGCGCGTATGTGCGTGCAAATAAAGCTATTAATCAATGTTTCATTTTTTTATAATCAATAAATTTTTTTTAATTTAAACAAGTCGAGCATTCCTCAAATCATTTTCTATAATTAAATATATTTTTTTTTTGAAATTATTATTAAAATTAGCATTTATTCATGCAATTAATTATTTTACTTTTAAATTTGTCTTTCTTATATTTTTTTTTTTTTGTTTTTTTATTTCTTTTAAATTTCATTCATAAACATCGTGCCGTAAGTCACGATGTTTACTTATTATGTAGTTAACCTAGGTTTAAGAGTTGGGAGGGCCTATTATTAATAAATATAAGTAAATGTCAATAGAGCTAGTATAAATAATTCTATTGGACTGTATGATAAAAGGGGGGATGATATTATAAGCGTCTAATTGTTTATTCTAATGATGCCTCAACCGAACATTCGTATTAGTTATAAATAACCAATGATCCCGTCCAATGCTTGGACCGATCTGTTAGTCAACCGATCTTCTTATCCATTGGTTAATATTGTGTCATTTGCCAAAATAATAGTCTTGAAGGCAATTACATCGCGACCCTGAGTGACCCCTATTGGTCCATGCTGGGAGTTCGAGCTTATGGGCAGGGATTAGACTTCAAAATCGTTTTGATATGACGTAAGGTGATGCGAGAAATTAAATTGTGAATCAAATCATCGTATCTGGCGCCCTCTTGTGTTGATAATGAACAACTATTGATATAAGAAAAAATAAATAAATCTTTACGCTGTATCATGTTTGTTTTGGAGCTCACAATCCCTCTTAGGAACGGTTTAATAGGGAGCCGGTGCAAAGGGGAGAAAGGGGGACGGTAAATAAAATGGCGCTTCCAAACGTGAGGCTAATACAAATAATGTTTCGGAGAGAAGCAAATCAAGACATTAGCCAAAAGCGGCCGAACCTCGTGAAAGACGCAAAACTGAAAAGAAGAAAAAATCTTTTTTTTTTTCACGTAAACGAAAGTTTGGACGAATAGAAAGGGAAGGAAAAGGGAGAAAAGGAAAATAACAAACGGAACAAAATACAGCGATTCACAATATCGCAAATCTTTTAATAAAACACTTGGAGCCGGAGCGAAATAAATAGAAAAAAAGGGGAGAGAAAAAAAAAACATAGCGGGAGATGGGGGCGCGGACGTCGATTAATCACTTCTTATCATAAATAAAAGAAAATCACGTTCCTTTAAGCATCAACAAAAAGTTGTAACATTTTAAATATAAATAGAGAGAGGAAAGGAAGGGAAGGAAAAAAGGGAAAAAAATTTTTTCCTTTATTAAATCATAAATGGACAGCAATAACGATAATATGTGGGAAAGTGAAATAGGAAAAATAGTACAAACATTTAGGGGAAAGAGAGATGAGGACCCAAATGAACACATAGAGAGCCTAGAGAGATTATTCGCTTACAAAACACTTAATGAAGAAGGTAAAATAGCCATAGCAGTCAGCCACATACGAGAAGGGGCTCTAGATTGGTGGAAATCGATACAACAAAAACCAAAGACATTTAGGCAGTATGAAGAAATGATAAAGGAGAGCTATTGGGGGAAAGCAAGACAAATGAGAGCCTTACGTGAAATAGAAAATGAGGAATGGAAAACAGGAGAAACGATGGAAGGATTTTTTCGTAGGAGAATGGCACAGCTAAGACAAATAAACTTAGGCGCACCATCTGAGGAATGGTTGATCAGAATAGCACGAAGGGGATTACCCGCATGGGCAAAACGATTTTTGACAGGGATAGATAACATGGACAAGGTAATAAGGAGGTTAGAAGAGATAAAGGATGAAAATGAGGAAGAGGGAGAAAGTCAAATAGCCAATATAGGAAAGATCATAAAGGAAGAGGGAGGAAGTAGAAGTGGACCTCAATGCCCTAAAATAGAGGTTAAAATAGGGGAAACGAAAACTCACGCACTACTCGACTCAGGGAGTCAAGTATCAGTTCTGTCACAAGAAACATTCAGCAAACTTACCCAAGAAGAACCAAACCTCAAAACACTACCGCTTAAGATAATGCGCATAACCTTGGCAAATGGGAAAAGGGCCCAAGCGGAAGCAGTACAGGCATGGGTAGACATAAAAATAGCAGGAAACCAGCATAACCAAATCATGCTGGTAATGCAGGGATTAATACACGATGTTATATTAGGATCCGATTTTATGGGAAAATACAAATGTAGCATCGACTACGAAACAGAACAAGCCCGGATCTCAGGAAAGATGGTACCTTTTATAGAACAAGATCAAACAAAAAACATGGAACAGGCCGTACATAGTATGGAGTTAGAAAAGAAAATGGTAACGAAGGAGATCGGAACAAAGCAAGAGAAAGAAGAGATGGAATTGGGAAATGTCCTTGAGGAATACAAGGACGTATTCTCCGACATACCTGGAGTCATCAGTGGTTACGAACACAGGATAAAGCTCATTCAGGATCAACCGTATCAATCTAGATCATACCCGATCCCCTTTCAATACCGGCCAGAGATAGGCAAACAGATAAATAACATGCTAGAATGGGGAGTAATCTCAAAATGCTCCTCACCATATAACAACCCAATTGTCGTAGCAAAGAAAAAGGATGGTTCGGTACGATTGTGTCTGGACGCGAGGCTCCTCAACAAAATCACGATCGCGGACACAAATGCTCCGCCCCCCATGAGCGAATTAATAAATCGGTTCAATGGGAAAGGTGTTTTTTCTACCCTAGACATGACCAGCAGCTACTGGCAGATTAGCCTACACCCAGATGACCGCCAGTACACGGCATTCCGATATAATGGCATCGCCTATCAGTTCAACCGGATACCATTTGGTCTGAAAAATAGCGGAGCAGGCTTGATACAATGCCTTGATAGAGTGCTGTCAGAGGAGGTGAAGGGGTTTAGCACTACGTATGTTGATGACATCATCATTGCGTCTGAGGATAATAAAGAGCATATTAAATGCCTTCGAAAATTATTTCAAGAATGTCGAGAGAAAGGAATCAAAATAAACCTGGGAAAAAGCAGGCTCATGACACCCGAGGTGAAGTTTTTAGGGCATATTATCAGTAAAGAAGGGGTATCACCTAATCCTGAAAAAATACAAGCCATACAGGAATTTCCAGAGCCCAAAAAGTAGCGTGACGTCAAGGCTTTCCTCGGACTGTGTAATTTCTTTAAACAATACTATCCAAATTTTTCAGAAGGGATAGAACCACTGCTCAGACTTCTGAGGAAAGAAACACCATGGGCATGGAAAGAAGAACAGGAGGCTAGCTTCCACCGAATAAAGGAAGGGTTCTTAAGACACGTAGTGTTGGCACACCCAGATTTTGGACGTACATTTTATGTACAAACGGACAGCAGTGGGATAGGAATGGGGGCAATGATGTTTCAAAAGGATAGCAAGGGGCAGAGCAAAGCAATCGCCTTCATAAGTAGACTTTTTACGAAGGCCGAGCAGAACTACACGGTCACAGAGAGAGAGGCCTTGGCCATCGTATGGGCTTTCAAGAAACTGAGGCAATACCTGGTAGGATCAAGAGTGGTGGTCGTGACCGACCACCGAAGCTTAGAGTTTCTGAACAGGAGTTTTCTGACAAATAGCCGCCTAATAAGGTGGAGCCTCGCCCTTCAGGAATTTGATTATACGGTAGAATACTGTAAGGGGAGGGACAATATAATAGCAGATACCCTTAGCCGATATCCCATAGGACGAGGCCTTGAGGAAAACGAGGGGCCATACATAGCGACGACACGAGCCCAAAGCAGGGAGCATTATAGCCTTCAGAAAATTAAGGAAGCACAACAGGAAGATAGAGAGTGTAGACAGGTCATGGATTTTTGCAGGTACCACGCGATACCAAATAGTCGAGGAAATACATTATGGGCCCATCGAAAGAAATGCGTTGTCAGAAATGGACTTCTTCAACGACAAACAAGAAATGGGCAGAATTATCGGGTGATAATACCGAGAGCAATACGACAGAATATTATAGCCCAGGTACATGATGAAAGAGGACATTTCGGGGGCAACAAGACCGCCGGATGGATTGAACAATGGTTCTACTGGCCAAATCTCCACCGGGATGTGACACAAGAAATAAAGAAATGTATGACATGCGCCAAAACAAAGCCAATGAATAGATCGAATGAGGGAGTATCGACACCCATCCTCGTGTATGAGCCAAATGACACACTAGCTATTGATTTCTACGGGCCCCTGCCGATGTCAAATGGGAGGAGGTATCTGCTGGTGACATATGACTTATACTCTAAATTGGTATCGGCTTTTCCGATCAGTCAAGCAAATGCAAAGCAGGCGATTCGAGTTCTGGAAAATCGGCAATTTAGGGAAGTGGGAAAACCAAAAAGAATCTTGTCAGACAATGGAACTCCATTCGTATCCAAAGAATGGGCACAGTGGACAAAAAAAATAATATTAAGCATGCCCTCACGTCTATTCGAAATCCTCAAGCCAATCCATGCGAGCGAGTGATGCGGGAACTGGGTCGACTTTTCAGAATATATGTGCATGGAAACCATAAGGCGTGGGTAAAGGAAACGTCCCGGGTTGTGAGCATGATAAACGAAACCCGGAATGAGTCAACTGGTTTTGAACCCGACCGCCTTCACTTTGGGAGAAGGAGGCCATACCCATATGCCCAAGGACCCTGGCCTCAAAGGGAGAAAATAAATCGGACAAGGGATGCCCAAGAAGCTAAACGGCAACTGCAGAAAATGAGCCAAGTTCGAAAAAAAAAGACAGGGAATCGTGGTAGGAATATTCAAGGAAGGAGACAGAGTCATGGTACGGACAAACCCGGTCAGTCGGCCAGAACAGGCCATTTATAAAAAATTTCAACCCTTATATGAGGGACCTTATGTCATAGGACGCGCATACGGGAACAATGCCTTCATATTGTATGAAGGGACCCGGAGGATTGGGACATATAATGCCCGGGCCTTGAAATTAGTAAATGAAGTTCGAACCCCTCACCATGCGGAGGGAAAGCGGGGTCAAAAATAAGGAATTTTATTGTGAAAATTAAAATGCCAAGCCTCGCATTTTAATTTTAGACGGATCGCGGGGATATGTACCGAGACAAAGTCGGTACAGGTATATACGCACACACACGAGCAATGTAAACACTCTATATTTTTTTTTTCTTTCACTTTCAACTTATGATAAAAAATAGATGTAGTTTTCTTTCAATGCGTTATAAAATACATTGTAAAATAAAATGTTAATATTTCTGATTAAATAGTTTAAGGCTTTCATATAATCTACTATAATAATATTCTCTAAAAAAATAAAATATAAAGTATTACTAATATGCCATTTTAAATCTCAACAAGTGATTTCTACTTGTATATGCCGCGGGGGGTAATTAAAAGGGGTTTATTTTAAATTATAACTGTAGTGAAAGTTAAAAGCTTATAGAAGTGATTTTGAGACAGATTAAATGCTCGACTTTTAAACTAATGTAAGTTAGATTGTTCTCTTAAAGCACGCACACATGTATGCATAAAAGGTGTGAATAAGTATGAATTTTTTCTAACTGAGATTGCAATATGAGATTGCATAAACCTAAGATTGCCTCAAGCATATGGATTGAGTGGACATTACGTAGGACACGGACCCCAACGACAACTCAAAGAATATTGAACTCTGGGTGGAGATTCGATCCTCAGATAATAACCAACCCATATAAATATGAATCTAGATCTAGTAAAAAGAGAGGGAAAAAGAGAAAAAGAAAAAGGCTTTTTACACTCCCTTTTTGTTTTTTTTGCTTGTATTTATGCTTATGCTTATAGTTTTTTCCTAGATTCCTCCGGAAGCTACAACTAGAACTTTTCTTTTTTTTGCTATCCGGTTTATCCAATATGATCACTGTGAAATTAACATTTTAGAGCGTCGATCGTCATGATGGGCTAGGAAACCCTTCAGTGATTGACCGACGCTCCGCCGCCAGAACATCTCCACAGCTATGAATGATCAACAACAGTACCGTCCGAACATAGTGCTCCAATCAGTCTAAGGACGTTGTTCCGTTTAATATACAAGAATCGTCCAAACATACTACGCTGAACTTATGTGAAATGAATGACCATGTATTATGGAAACATCATATATCAGGTTCGAACCCTCACCAAATTAGAAGCAGCAGAAGACTAAGCAAAATCCTAGGTAAACATTTTTTTTATAATGCTTCCATTCATTCTTTACGTAAACTTAAAAGGCAATCTCATAATTAATTAAATTCGACTTTCGTAAATCAAATATAAAATGATCCGTAATCCCTCATATTTAAATCTTATTATTTTAATCTCAACTTTCGTAAATAAAAATATTAGATGCTACATAGTTCCTCATATTGAAATCTTAGGACTTTTCCAGTTATGAACTTTGATCCTAATTATTATTTTCTCTCGCAGATAAACTATAACACACACCTACTTTCAAAATGTAAAAAGAGGAAATATATTTTATCAGCCATGTTTATTATGTATAATATGTTCTTTTCTGTGCGAGTGCGAGAATGCGCGTATGTGCGTGCAAATAAAGCTATTAATCAATGTTTCATTTTTTTATAATCAATAAATTTTTTTTAATTTAAACAAGTCGAGCATTCCTCAAATCATTTTCTATAATTAAATATATATTTTTTTTGAAATTATTATTAAAATTAGCATTTATTCATGCAATTAATTATTTTACTTTTAAATTTGTCTTTCTTATATTTTTTTTGTTTTTTTTATTTCTTTTAAATTTCATTCATAAACATCGTGCCGTAAGTCACGATGTTTACTTATTATGTAGTTAACCTAGGTTTAAGAGTTGGGAGGGCCTATTATTAATAAATATAAGTAAATGTCAATAGAGCTAGTATAAATAATTCTATTGGACTGTATGATAAAAGGGGGGATGATATTATAAGCGTCTAATTGTTTATTCTAATGATGCCTCAACCGAACATTCGTATTAGTTATAAATAACCAATGATCCCGTCCAATGCTTGGACCGATCTGTTAATCAACCGATCTTCTTATCCATTGGTTAATATTGTGTCATTTGCCAGAATAATAGTCTTGAAGGCAATTACATCGCGACCCTGAGTGACCCCTATTGGTCCATGCTGGGAGTTCGAGCTTATGGGCAGGGATTAGACTTCAAAATCGTTTTGATATGACGTAAGGTGATGCGAGAAATTAAATTGTGAATCAAATCATCGTATCTGGCGCCCTCTTGTGTTGATAATGAACAACTATTGATATAAGAAAAAATAAATAAATCTTTACGCTGTATCATGTTTGTTTTGGAGCTCACAATCCCTCTTAGGAACGGTTTAATAGGGAGCCGGTGCAAAGGGGAGAAAGGGGGACGGTAAAATATATATATATTTTGAAATATTTTGGTTTTTGTCAGTGCATCCTTCAAATCTATCACATCTCAATTATCCATAAGCACAGAAAATTAAATGACTCTCTCCTACTATACATGCATTTTGAAACCACTTCACTTTTTAGGTAGTTAAACATAAACACATACATACATGTCTATGTGTATTAATTTATATATATATGAAAGAATAAAGGTTCATAAAAGTAGAGTTAAAAATAGATATCTTAGTTCTGCTTTGTATGTCCATTAAAAAGATACAGGCCACACTATTGATTTTGATGAAGCTAAGGTTGTCTTCTTTGAGAGAAATGAAATCAAAAGAAGAATTAAAGAGTCTTTTTATTATTGAAAATTTATTATTCTGAAGCAATTAACTTATTTAAGAGTTCTTTTAATATTAAGGGTGGATGGGAAGTGAATGGATTTGTGGGTAGTTTTTAATATTATATATATTGTGTAGTTTTTGTAGTTCTTTACACTTGAGAAGTCTGCTTGTAGCAGTGAAACCTTAGATTGTGTTTTAATATTATTTTTACGCTGGTCTGGTTTAATTTTAGATTTGGGGTAGTTTTGATATATATATATATATATTGTAACCATATATTTTAGTATAAAATATAATAATTGATGTAACTGGTATAAAAATTTCTCTGTCTTCTTTTGGTGATTTGATTGGCTTGATTTGCACTTTGAACAGATTACTCTCTTATATTCAAAATAATTTATTAGAGAGAATGGGTAATATTTTGCCTTACTTGTTGTCTATATTATTTTAATATATTTAAATTGCTTCTTTCCATATACTAATTCATATCAAAATGTTTAACTTTTTAAAAATTTTGACAACACATTAAATTTGGTAAAATATTATTAAAAATAATAATAATTTTTATTTGTTTAAAATGGTCTTAAAAATTATTTCCATTGAATTTTAAAAAAAACCATTTGTTCAACTAAATTTAATTATTAAAAATAAATACAGTAATTACATATGCGTTTCAATGTAAAAAAGAAAGGAGCGTGAATTAAAAAAAAAGATCGTCTGATAGTGTTGCTTTTGGAGGGAGAAAGAAAAGAAAATGGTAAAAGGCAAATGGTGTAAATATGATAAGCTTATTTTAAAATAGTTAACAAGTAAACGGATTACCACAAAGTTTTCTATAAACGTAAAAATAACATAGTGGTATTTAATAATAAGATGAATTGCTAAATTTAAAAGTCTGTTCAAGTCGGCTAGCCAGGTGGATCAAATCGCTAGTAATAATTTTCCAATATTACATTTGAAATATGTCGGAGCTTTCCAGTTTAAAAGCAGAATTAATTGCAAGATTTTGGTATGTTTTAAAATATTTATTATTCTACAATTTGGAAAAATTAAATAAGTATTTTAATTACAGAAGTTTTATAAATATGAAAATTTGCTTTTTAAAAAAAAAAGAAGTTTAAATTAAAGTAAAATGTTAAAGTTATTAACATAGTTTAATATTTCCGTTTATAATTTTAATAAAAAATATAGTATTGATTGATATTTAACTTTGCAATGCCAGTAATATATTTGCTAGTTAATTTGTTTACCATTTGGATAATAAAAACAGTCTTCAAATAATTAATCAAAGCTATTTTCTAATTTTATCGTCAGTTTGGAATGATTAAATTAATTGCTATAATTAGTATTCCTAGATTTAAGCGTGGATAAATAAATATTAGCATGGATGTGATAAACTTGGAACAGTTTTAATAGAGAAATGTAGAAATTAATAACTTATGAAAAAACATTTTCATTTAAACTCTGCATGTCATGTTTTGGAATTGTTTCATGTTTATGGAGCCACGTAAAATCGTTAATCTAATAGTGCTTATAATAACTAATACAAATGGATAAAATTACATGTATGGAATTCAACTATAATTGTAGCTATTACTTCGTATATTTATTGTTCGACACATCGTACATGGATTTCACGGATCATATTTGTAGTTATAAAATGCTATACAATTTAATTTGTGATACACACACCTGCTAGAATTCATGTATTGAACTATAAAATGCTATACATTTAATTTATATCACACACACACCTGTTAGATTTTATGTATTTGATGAATAATGCATTACTTTAATTTTATCGTTATATGAACTTGCATGTGAAGTTCATAAGTTATATTTTATTAAGTTTAAATTAATAGGGGTTGAATAAAATACTTATTCAAGAGAATAGCACTTGCGAAAAAGCTTGAAAAGTACTAAATGAATTTATGAGATGTATCAATTTTTCATGAGGTATTTTGTGAGTCTTTCCAGATTTCTATTCCTATACTAATATTACTTATATTATATTACATATGTTTTATTTTAAGCAAGATAAGTTAGTACATTAGTTGTCCTGATTAGTGTAACATTTTATTATGCAAGAACCCACATTTGCTAAAATGTTAGTGTTTTCTGAATGGTCAGAATAACTGAGGAGGATGATTTTGCACTTTAATGTGAAGTAAATAGTAATGTTGTTTTATAATGTTAAAAGGCATTAATCTGTGCCGGTGGTTAATCCATGAGATTACTTAATTGCCATTTTTTTTTTGTATTTTACACTCATTCCTGTGCTGGTGGTTAATCCAGCGGAATTGTGTAATTATACTTATTACTTTATGATGGTGTATAAATCCACAAAGCGTTTAGTGTTATTTAATTCCTATGTGTAGATGAATGCATCCACAGGAATATGGTTTTACTTCATAGATATAAGTTGGGCAAAGTATTTTAGTTATTCTGCTAAATCATCTTCTTCCATTTGTAAGTATAATTTATAAGTTAGATCATTAAATTGTAGCAGGACATTCTATTCAAGTTACCTCATAATAATTAACTGTTGGTTGATTATTATTTACCTGAATGTAAGTTTAAATTTTCACTTTATTTAATGATTGCATTATAGCTAAATCCTACAGATATAATATTATTTATTATATTATTATAAGTTTACGGTATAGATTTATTGAATCTGGAAATGACATTAGATGTTTCATGAGTTGATGTTGAATTTAGTATAATTTCCTCAATACATTCATTATATCAAATTGAAATATAAGGTATGATTAGGTTTTTAAAAACCGTACCTATGATATGTTATTGAAGAAAGTCGATGGAATTATAATTTATTTATTTTATTTGTTTATTTATGTCTTTAATTATAACATTGGAATTAATTACTTATTATTCATAAATTTGTAAATAAACGTTGATTTATAATTAAACTTACTGTGCCGTTGCTATTTGTCATTCGTAAAATCAGAAATCATAAACCTTGGATAGAGCATACATTGAAGTACATACTATCGTCAACATGATATAAGAGTTTAGTGATATTTTGAGAAAACATTTGGATGCTTTTCGTCTTTGGTAGTTTATGATGTGTAAGGTACAATAAAATCCCATTTACCTTTTCCATCATTTTAGCTTTGCGTAGTTGATTCTAGTATACAATATAAATTGATTATTAAACCTGTAAACAGATTTACCAGATAATGACATGATTGAATATATTTACTTAACGTTTTTAAATTGTCATTTGTCAGTATAATAAGAGTCTCAGTGATATAGTAAACTATAAAAAAAGAACCCAAGTATTTATGTTTATTTATTGCAAAGCTTTACCTGGACTAGCATTTGTATTAAAAATCATATAGATGGTTTAAAATTTCATAATCTTATGTAGTTCCACAAATTATGCCATCTTGTACATGGTCGGCCATCGGGTCTCATACAATGAAAATCGCAAATTAAGGTTTGAAAGATAATAACATTACATACTTATAATTTGTTTAATGTATTTTATCATACTACTATGATAGGTCTTCGCGGTACACCCTGGCTGCGATCAAATTAAATCATAAAAAGTTTATGTTATATCATTGGTTTGGTCTGTGGTAAGTTGCTCCAGATGTTGGTTGTGGTCTTTGGTGCATAATATAGATGGCATGATATGCTTTTGGTTACAGTTCTTAATAGCTGACAATGTGCAGCGGGAATTGATCGGTGATCGAGGTTACAATTCTTAGCGCACTTATGTTTTGGTGATATTATGTAGTTGGGACAACAATTGAACGGTTACATATATATATATATTCATGGTTCTAACTAAAAAAACTAATGTATAAATTAAATTAGAATATATTTATAGTTCATAAATTCATTTCCATAGTCATCATAAAACTCATGCTTAACTTTTTATACTTTGTTTTCCTATCTTTATTTTTATTTCTAAAATTGAAAAAGTCATAGTAGTTTAACTATATCTACCAATGATGATGACAATATAAAGTACAAGTGTTTAAGACTGCCAATAAATGATATTTTTTAATATAATCCAGATATACTATTATTATTCTACTAAACTAAGACTAATACTTTTGCTTGGATATTTTATCATAATGACTATATTAATAAAAAAAACTTGTCATATTTAACACACAAATAACATGTAAATGGATACTTTTATTTCTAAACATACAAATCTATCATCATATCTGTAGTAGGAAACCAAGATTAATTCATATTTAAGATTATCTTCCCAAGAGATATAAATTATAGAGCAGACTAATTGAAAACATTAAAATTAATAATATATTTAAAATACTTCTTATTTCACTGACATAGTTTTATAATTACTTATTGTTAAGTTACAGAAAATTAACTACTTTAACATTTTTACTAATTATCACAACAATGTAATTAATGGTGTAACATCAAGTGTGACTTTTCCCCACTAAGAAAATATCTAAAAACAGAGCTGTGGTTAGTCTCTGAGTATCATATAATGCTTCTAGTGGTCAAATGGGACCCAACTTTTAGCATTTTGCTTGTCAGCTTCAGAAGTCTAGTAGGACCAATCAAAACAATATTACAGCTAATACTAAGTTCAATTAATAAAGAAAAGTCTTGATGTTATGTCAATGAGTCTACAGGGAGACAGTAGACCTGACACAGTCTCCAGACTTAATTTAATGACTAAACAAAGTTTTTGTTAAAGACAGCAATTATACAACTTGTTATTTAGAAATTACATTAATCAGTAATAGGCAAACTTTAACAAAAATGCATATTCAAGTAGAAGTATATATATATACAACTTGTTATTTAGAAATTACATTAATCAATAATAAACAAACTTTAACAAAAATGTATATTCAAGTAGAAGTATATATATATAATATTGTATACATGTATGGCTGTTTATTCTTCAAAGTAAAAATATAGATAAACTAAGCATAATATACGAATTTTTTAGGAAAAAAGTGGATACACATAATAATGCAAAAAAAGGATCAAATTGTGTCAATTTAAATATCAATATAATACAAAATTATTGATATTCATATAAATCTGGACAAGTTAAAATGAAAATGTAAATTATCAACCCGCCAAACACTCAGTAACAGTGTAATAGTCAAATATATCCATCCAAGATAGTGAACAAATATTAAGACTTCAAACCTGTTTTTCTACAATACTAATCTAAACACAATAGATAAAAATCAACTATGTAAGAAACAAGACAGCTTTACATCTAACATTATTCTAGTACCTACAAAATTTTACTGGTCTTTTTATACACCTGGGTCTCTTTTTATGCGGACTTATTTAACATGATTTTGAAGTTACACGATTCATGTTTCACCGGAAGTCGAACTCCGATAATGCGCTATTATTTTAAATAATAAATTTTGTGCACATACGTTATATTGAAAGTAATAGCACTTTATTGGAATTCGACTTTCATCTTAGTAATTTCAATATTTTCAGTGCTTTATAATAGTAAGATTTTATGCAATAATGAAATTAAAATCATGATTTCCACATTTTATATAATGTAAATTTGTTCAAACATTGTGTGTGCTAATTTTGCATTTTAAATCACATTCTGTTTTTGCTTTTTTAAAAAGAACGTAATCAATCATTTAGTGTCCGCAAGTTTATTTTTAAAAGGTAAGTAATAGTAGTGGGCACAATTAAATTTGACAATTAAAAATTAAAATCTGATTTTTAATTGTAATTAACAATTTAAAAATTACTTACAGCGACTTGAAATTAATGTGATGTAAAACGAAATTTGATTTTTAAACAGAATTGAAAATTAAAAAATTAAGGGCAAAAATAAGAATTTAATTTTTAGTTGTTAGTTTTAATTAAATTTTTCCCAGCAGTGGTGAATAAATGTCTTTTTATTATCATAAGTCTAAGTTCATAAACAATTAATAAAATCATCGTCTCAAAGATTAATTACTAATTACACTGTCAACAGAAAACCATTAACACAACATGAGAGTGAACTTGGGGCTAGTTGTATTTTCTCTTGTGAGAATCTGATTTTTTTACCACTTTGCAAACAAATGTGTTTTTCACAAATAGCGATAAAAATTAAAACGTGTATAAAAAAATGTAAATTACTGTACTGTAAATTATGCATAAAAATATATTATTTTGAATAAAATTAAATATTATAGTTTAAAATGTTTGTCTTGTATCAATTTTTTTCAAATTTGAAATTTTTTATTAGTCATATTTTATTTCCTTATTTTTTTTTTGCGTGAATTTTAAAGTAATTTTACGTTGGTGCTTTGCTTTTACGTGAATTTTGAAAAATCACAGACCGCATCCCCCCTTTTTCAATGTAAGTTACGTCTATTTTTGCGCAATTTCATTTGCACGTGTTTTCTGAGGACCTATCTACCGTGTAAAATGAGACCCAGGTGTATTTGAAATAAGCATTTATGATGCACAATTTAAGACAATGGAATTTCCATTATTATACTATTTCTTAACGTTATTCCATGCATTATGAAAAAAAAAAAAATCCAAACAAACAAGCAAAAAAAAAAGTGTTTTACAAGTATAAACCATCTTAAATTACATGTATATACTCCCTTACTCAAAAAGATAAACAACTAAACAGAAGATAATCTAACAATGGCTTACCATTTATTTTATAGCTTAAATTCAAATAATAAAAATCATATACATTAATCAATAATTTCAGTAATTGTACTTAACCTAAACATAAGCCATTATAAATATTATTAAAAACAATAGAAGAATCAGAAAAGTTTACTAAAAACTATGCTACAGCAACCCCAAAGCTGTCACCTCCCTCCCAATTCCCCTTAGAAGGAATAGTGAAAAAAAGTATTACTCATGAGGCCTGCCAAAAAGTGAGTATTTAGGAAATTTCATATCTTTTTGTCTTCTATCTACTCATTTACCAAATAATAATTGACGGTTAACTGTGAGTGTATAACAATAAATACGCTTCTATATTAAAGAGTCACCACCCACACGCAGATTCATATATATATATATATATATATATGCTGAAATGACTCTTCTCATAGGCAAAAAATGTTATATAAAATATATTTTCAGGACCAAAGCTATTAATAAATAATAATGTTAAAGTAAATATACCGATATTTAGACAAGATATAGGTTTTATTAAAGGTTGATGGAAAGCCATAAAAACCAGTTTTGCCAGACAGACCAAATGTTATTTTTTCCTATAACTAAAGTTTAATTCAACTTTTGTGCTCATACCTTTGACACCATCCATTTGTAAACTAGATCTAAGTGACTTTGTAATCATGTAATAGTGATTGTTAGCAGATTGGTAAATACATACATATATATATACACACACATATATATCTCAACTCATCAATTGAAAAAAAAAGGCAAAATCAAAATCTCACAGGATAAATATGTTAGTATTCTTATAAATAGAATAATGTTAACTGAAGATCATTCTATAAATAAGTTAACTTAATATTTTATTTATGTTTATACAGCCAATGGTATAAATAAACAGGATGCACATACAACTTAATGCAAGTTTAAATATACATGTGAAAGACATCCACAAATCACTAAATCAAAATGAGAAGATCATATATATATATAAGGATAAAAATAGGGTCAATATAAATATAAATCATGAATAATTTATTCAATAGAGTTCACATTGTAACAGTAGATGGGTTCAAATCCTGTTACAAGGGAATAAAATAGCATCTACCAATTGCCTTTGATATGCTTAATTCTTTAAATCATCTTCAATATGCTTAAATATGACATATGAGGAGTGAGGTATATATATGCAAGGGAGATAGATGTTGAAATCTTTTTTTTTTTTTTAAAAAAAAAAAAAAGAAAAAATAAGGGATAAAAGAAGTACAATTATTTATTTCAAAATATTTTTTTTTTTAAATATGTTATTAAAATTTTGAAAAATACAGTTATACACAAATATCTAGTTTTTTTTTTATTGATTGTTTCAAATACACATTTTTTTGATCATATCTTATATTAATGAAGGTAACGAAAAAAAATTTCTGTATATACCTCTAGGCAATTTTTTGTTCTTTGATACAATACTTAACTACTTTAAATTCCGAGAAAACTCTAATGAATGTACAGTGGACAAAAATACCAAAAATAATAGAAAAAAAATGTTAAAAGCATTCTGGAGAAAGAGATCGAAATGCTGATAAACTCTTTTTTTTTTTTTTTTTGAGAAAAAAAGAAAGGAAAAATTAATTAAATTGGAATGGCTGAGCAGGAGACATTTTGAAAAAAGTGATATTAATTTATATATATTTTTTGATATATTAATTCGGATGGCTATGCTTTCATGGTTATAAAGGACATTGAAGTTATTTGAAATAACTGATTTGTGGAAGACATGTGTTTAGAGTCAGCTTATCAAATGTCTACATCTGTAATGTTGGTGTAAGAGCATATATGTGAAGGGTGATCACCACCTGCTACAAGTACAAAGCTGATTCTACTTACTGTCTGCCAGCATGAGAAACGTAAGAACCTCACCAAGATGCTACACTAAATAATATAGAGTTAAAGAAGGATTGAATCTAATATGACAAACAACTTCCCATTGAAAGATTTACTAATTGATATTATTATTTTGTTTTTGCTTCCAGTTAATACTACTAATGGACACTAATGCTGGACTTTGCCAATAGCAGATATCTCTCTTAAATAAAATAAAACTTTGATATCTTATGGATTGTGAATTCAAAACTACCTATACTTACGTAAGAAAATTTCTCATTATTACAATCCCAAGTTCCACAAGGTAATATGATTTCCTTTATATTATATAAACTTAGAATTGCTTATCATTACCCTCTGAATGATTATTTATGGTTAAATTAGTAATGTGAGTTGCAGCATATAACTGTATATATATATATATTTTTATCCCACTCAACAATTATGTGTTATTTGCTAAGACTTTTTGTGATTGTTGTTGTTTTATTATATTTTGATATGAAAATTATATATTTTTTTTCCTTGGTCTTATTTATATGTGTTTTAATAAATAAAATAGAAATAAAATTATATACTTACCATGTCACTGAAATTACCTATAGATTTATCATTTATGTTTGCCTATTTCTCTCCCTGCCAAGATATATCACAAAATTAGTTAAATATGCCTGATAAGAATATTCACGTACATATTACATAGATTTTAAACTCAAACTTTAAGAAATAAATTTGAGCAATTAATGAAAGAAATAAAGGTTTAAAGATAGGGAATTCGCAACAGCTAATTGCAAATTATACGCGAGAAAGTTTGAGAGATTTAGAAAGAAGGAAAGAGAGCATTCAAATATGCAATTTCTCCATATGCCTCCGCTCATCTGATAGGTTTTTCTCCCAACCCTGACGGTGAGATAGCTAGGGTCAGGCACATTATTAGAGATAATATAAGTAGGATCATTAAGAGTTATAGGGAAAATATAATTCTCGCTACACTAGAGAGATTGGTACTTGAGGTCAGTTACCATCTGACACTCATAAATATACTTTTTCTGTAAAAGTTTATTTATATATCTTACTGAAAAGATAATGACCACCGGGGAAACTTTTAACTTAATTGAAGATCTAGAAATTGTGTGTTTATAAAATTCCAAAGGATAATTGATTCGTATTCAAATTCAATTTGGTAGACAGAGGTCAAATACTGTCTACAAGTGTTATGGGAACTAGATAGCTACACATTGGGCACCATTTTAACAGTCAACCCCATATATCAATTATAAATCTTGGCAAAAATAGATATTTAAAATGGATAAGTAGACCATATGGGATAATGGATATAATACTATGGCTGTCTAGTCACCATAACACATGTAGACAGCATTTGACCACTGTCTACTGAAGCAGATGATCTGATGCTCAGATCCTGCTTCACAGCCCACATCCAATCTCCTACCACCTAACTGTATTCAAACCTGCCTTTATGTGTGTATACACATAGCTAATAATATATATATTTCTTTTGGTTAGTATTATAACATAAATCACATTAACACGTATGTATTTTAATTTAAAAATATTTTATTTAATAATATTCTCATGTATATATGGGCATAAATAATAAATATCTATATATTTCAATGTAGGAGATTGCGAATAAATTAATAGTTATATTATATATATAAGGTATTATATATAAAACTTATTATTTTTTCATATATAATTTTGTAGCCAAAAATGATGCAATCTTGTTAAGAAGTCACTCGAAAAACAATTACCCGGAAGCCCCTTAGATTAAAGTAAAAGATTACGAATTGGTAATAATAAAATAAACCCATTAGTGGAAATTGTCCACGCTAGTTTGTTTTAAAATCATAAGATATATTTTAAAACAATCGTTTGAGAAACTGATAACAAACTTGCATTGTTTCAAACATCTTACTAGATAAGAGTATCCGATCAAACTATTCCAAATGAAACTTAAGTGCTTAAACCGCCTCAGGTCCAGCAGTAGTTGCTAAGTTACAGCTTCAAAATAAAAATATATATACTGCTGGATTTGAATCCACAAAGAAGAAGACCATTAAATAACTATGCTGCTATACATATTCCACGCCAGTTTTGATTCTCACTCAATGTGTCGTGAGTAGGAGAAATTTCGCCTTTTCCCTCCATTCTAATATGCTGTTCCCATGAACGAAGCTCTGCATCCTGTACCAATAAACTTTATGTATTTTTTCAGTGAAAATAAAATGCTAATTTTTCAAATAATAATGCTACCCTAGATCTAGTGAAACAATATCGATGGACTGACTCCTAGTGAAATCGCTCTTCTAAATAAGCAAGGTAAAAGAACTTTGACCGCTTGCAATTCTTAAATCCTGCCTTCTCTGTAATATTTATATTTTAATCACCTATTTTAAATGTCTTCAAAATATGTATTTGTATAACTCTATATAACTAATCTATATTAAGCCTCCTATAAAATGCTTTTCCTTTTCTTTTATTTCCAAGCGGCAAATAATTTTCATTAAGATTTATGTATTTATATTTTAAAATAAATGCCAATAGTATTCTAAAATCGCAAGCATATAATTAATTTTCATTTCCCCACCCATCATTTACCGGGTAAATAATTTACAATTTGATCAAAACAAGTCTTATTCGACTTGCACAGGTGCTCGCAATTTTAGATAAATAAACTAATTATATTTTTATGTTTACTGTAGAGAAACAGATTGACATCTGTTTTTTTTTTTCCTTCCTAAATAATGCGCTATCTTTTATTCTTAAATTATATTATATATGTAAAACCCAGCTTAGCTATTACCACCACCCACTTATTTTGTAATAATTTATATATTTTCACAAGGGCATTTAGTAACCAAAATTGAGATTTATTAAATGTGTGGGAAGTAATGAATAATATTAAGTAACATATGTAAGAGGGAGGGGGATCTTAAGATCTTAGTTTTATATTTTAGTATAATTATTATCCATGTTTGCTTGATGAAGCCATATCATTACGCCGAATATTTCATAACTTATGGGCAATAAATACGTTTCGATAATCTTTAATTTTTAGAATTATATTTATATTATATCATTAAGCGTTACGTGCATAAAGGCCCGTTCATTTTTATATATGTTCGTGCTTCTTTCTCACATGGAGGTATTCGCGCAGTCGAGCCCCATCGTCATTCTCAATGTCCTTAAACCAAGCTGAAAATCCACCCTGGGGACATCCTAGGTCTTATGTGCATGCTTTATATGGGGATCGCTCTGGTAAATCCAGCCCGATAATGACATAGCCGACCGTCATTCATCTCAATACTGACTCTGCCTATGTTGCAGAGGAAATCGGTCAACTTCCTTCTTAAAATTCATGAAGCACACTCCAGGATCCATAATTGGACCAACCAATCAGCTGCCATGCATGCACCGCCTTTCAGTGTCTTATTAGTCACCCAGAAATAGTCATAAGCTGTAATGAGATGATTTCTTTAAACAGACATATTTCCATTACTTTAATATACGTATTAATGCGATAGACTTAGTATCATTTATATAATTATTCATTATCCACCCCGCACATTAATTATCTATAACTCCAATCAATAATAATATTGAATGTAACCAAATATAATATCTGCTTGCAAAATTATTATCGTTTTAAATTAAGTAACTGCTCTTTTCATCTCTGGGGGTGTAATAGTATTCTAGTAATGTATTCCAATAGCGCTAATTCATTAAATCACACATATATATTATTGGCATAGCCGCAAATCTTATATTATTGTTAAATATGAATCAAACACATATATATAATATGTACGAGGCTCATGTCAGGTAAATAACCCAACATAATTTTGTTATTAATAAATCTTAAATATATATATCAAACTCGAACCATTGCTTTCTTTTAGTTAAGTTAAAATATTAAGTTATTACTTAAGCTCAATCATCTCCGCTCAACACATAATTAATATGCTAGGCCACGAGCCTTCAGTGCTCATAAAATATAGCTAGTTATTAAGTTATTCTATCATATAAGTTTAGCCTAGAGTCTTTTTGTGTCTCCGATGACCGATGCCGGCGGTGAAAAGTAAATTAAGTCGATGTCATCGGGATTGTTGTTTATAATGTTATAGATCTGGGAAATAGGCAAATAGGGCAGAGTTCATGAGTGTTCCTGACCTGTGTATCTTGCGCATTATTGGATTCAAGGTACTTTTGCCTAGATGCTAGATCTTGTTATGTGAACATACAAATCCGACCGGCACACTACTGAATTGAATTTGAATACGAATCAATTACCTTTTGGAATTTTATAAACACAATTTCTAGATCTTGCACAGATCTTATCTAAGAATTTAAGTTAAAAGTTTCCCTGGTGACCATTATCTCTTCAGTAAGATATATAAATAAACTTTTATGGGAAAAGTATATTTATGAGTATCAGATGGTAACTGATCTCAAGTGCCAATCTCATTAGTGTAGCAAGAATTATACTTTCCTTATAACTCTTAATGATCCTACTTATACTATCTCTAATGAGGTGCCTGACCCTAGCTAGCTTAACCTCAGGGTTGGGAGAAAAATCTATTGGATGCAGGGAGGCATACAGAGAAATTGCATATTTAAACGCACTCTTTCTCTTTTTCTAAATCTCTTAAACTTGCACATATAATTTGCAATTAGCTGTAGTGAATTCCCTATCTTTAAACCTTTATTCTATTCATTAATTGCTCAAATTTATTTCTTAAATTTAAGATTTGAGTTTAAAATCTATGTAATACATATGTGCATATTCGTATCAGGCATATTTAATTAGTTTTACAATATATCTTGGCAGGGAAAGAAATAGGCAAACATAAACGATAAATCTATAGGTAATTTCAGTGTTATGGTAAGTATATAATTTTATTCCTATTTTATTTATTAAAACACATATACATAAGACAAAGAAAAAAATATATAATTTTCATATCAAAATATAACAAAAAAACAACAAAAAAAAAGTCTTGCCAAATAACACATAAATATTGAGTGGGATAAAATATATATATACAGTTGTACGCTACAACTCACATTATTAATTTAACCATAAATAATCATTCAGAGGGTAATGATAGGCAATTCTAAGTTTACATAATATAAAGAAAATCATATTACCTTGTGGACTCCGGGGTTTTAATAATGAGAAATTTGCTTATGTAAATGTAGGTAATTTTGAGTTCATAATCCATAAGAAATTGAGGCTTTATTTTATTTAAGAGAGATATTTTCTATTGTTGAAGTCCAGCATTAGTGTCCATTTGTAGTATTAACTGGAAGCAAAAACAAAATAATAACGACATCGATTAGTAAATTTTTCAATGAGAACTTGTCATATTAGATTCAATCCTTCTCTTTAACTCTATGTTATTTAGTGTAGCATCTCGGTGAGGTTCTTAGGTTTCTTGCGCTGGCAGGTGGTAGGTAGAAACAGCTCTGTACTTGTAGCGGAAAGTGATTGCCCTTTACATATAATGAAAGTAGACATTTGATAAGCTGACTCAAAACACATTTCTTCCGCAAATCAGTTATTTCAAATAACTTCAATATCCTTCATAACCACAAAAGCATAGCCATCCAAATTAATATATCAAAAAATATATATAAAGTAATATCACTTTTTCCAAAATGTCTCCTGGTGTCTTCTGCTCAGCTGTTCCAATTTAATTAATTTTTCCTTTTTTTTTCCTCAAAAAAAGAATTTATCAGCATTTTGATCTCTTTCTCCAGAATACTTTTAACATTTTTTTTCTATTATTTTTGATATTTTTGTCCACTGTATTCATTAGAGTTTTCTTGGAATTTAAAGTAGTTAAGTATTGTATTAAATAACAAAGAAATGCCTAGAGGTATATACAGCAACTTCTTTTCGTTACCCTCAGTAAAGTAAGATATCAAAAAAAAAAAAAAATGTATATTTGAAACAATCAATAAAAAAAAAACTAGATATTTGCATATAACTGTATTTCTCAAATTTTTAATAACGTATTTAAAAAAAAATATTCTGAAATAAATAATTATACTTCTTTTATCCTTTTCTTTTTTTAAAAAAAAAAAAAAAAAGATTTCAACATCTATCTCTCTTACATATATATACCTCATTCCTCATATGTCATATTTAAACATATTGAAGATGATTTAATGAATTACGCATATTTTATTCTCTCGTATCAGGGTTTGAACCCATCTACTGTTATAACATAAAATAGTTAAACTCAAATATATTCAATAATATTATTACCCAACCATTTACTACCCCAAAAGTATTTTTAATTTGTTTTCCTAGATTCAATTTAAAATAAATCTTATTGCCTGATCATCATTATTTTAAATTATTACCATTATCCCCTGCATGTCCTCCAGTGAATTACATGATTTCTCAAAATTCATGGATCTTAGTGTTTTTATTACCCATACTTGCTAATGATGGAAAAACAGTCTACATATGATGCTGAATTTTAAAAAAAAGTTATATTAGTTCCTATTCAAGTAAATAAAAATGTTTTTCATTTTTCACTACCATACTTATTATAAAATCATTTTTAGATTTTTTTCCAATTTTCGAAGTTTAAAATCCTTTACAGCTTAAATTCAAAGATGACTTGTCTTTGATACACTAATAAAAATAAGTTAATAGTTTATTTACAACAGATAAATAAAATATGAAATGATACCACATTATTTTATAAATAACATACAATATAAAACATTGAAATAAGAAAAAATAATTATTATAAATATTTAAACTTAATGCTTTAAAATAACTGTAATCTGCAGATATACTTTTACAATATATACAGATAAGTCTTTAATAATCCATCCCTGATGGTCTTTATTCTCTTTTGATATTAGTGCTGATAGATAATGCATACAATACGTCTTGGTAGGTCTTATGACAGAATGAACTTTTTTTTACTTATGGTTTGGTTTTCTTCGATCCAATTGTGTAATTCCAGCTATTTTGACCAGAGTGGTTGTTGGTTTACTAGCCACACATAGCAGGTAGTCCTCCACTAACTAATGTCGTCATTCCTGCTGAGATGGATCTTAATAATGAAAATTTATTTTAAAACAGTCAGTAAGGTACAGCTATCAAGGCTTAAAATAGACTGCTATTGTTATTTTTTTCTGATCTATTTATAACTCACATTTTTGTTTTTTTTTCACACTTGTTATGTATTCAAAGATATTTTCCAAAAAAAAAAAAAAAACCCATCTGTATCACTTTTGTCTAAAAACATCTCACTCATTACAAATACAAATATTTATTTCACATGTGAAACAAAATCTTTTACATGTATGATTCTTTTATAAATGACTAAACAAATAGTTTTTATGTATGCAACAATAGGAAAAAAAAAATCATAACCAACTTATAAAATTGATCTATAACTTTCTTAATTTTAATATTCAATAATTTTCAATAATATATTTAGATTTACCATTCAATCTCGGCCTCAGGATGGCCTTTGAGCATTCCATCATCATCAGATTTTCAATTGGATGGACGGTTGAAGAGTTGGAGTGTGGAGTGGATTGAAGCCTGTCCATTAAACTATGAGGATAGTCTATCTTAATATATATCTGAGCACTTATACTATATATGTGTGTAAAGATGATAGTCTGGACCAACTGATGATTGCTGTTTTAGCATGAAATACGTATATTGGTGATTATTTATCTTTTTAGCATATATGTGTTTGGGTGTATCAGTGTTATTAGATAGAGTGGAGAGAGGTGGGTGGTGTGAAAGTCTGTGCTCATATACCCTATATTACATTCAATTTACTATAAGAAAAGGCAAATTATTTATTAAAAATCCCATTCACAAGGCAAATCAGAAAGAGTCACAAAATATTATATATATTTTTTTAAATAATGTAATTTAAATTTGTTTGAGTGCATTAAAATTAGGTTTTCTTTCTTCTTTTACGTAATATGAGCTATAATTTTATTGTTTCCAATTACCAAATATTTAATAGTATGACTAAAATGTCTCAATTTTTTAAACCAGTATACTTAAGTAATGAGTATGCCATATCTAGTAAATACACATATACAGACAGCGATTTATACATTTATAACTCAATATGTTTTTTTTATTAAACTTTTTTTTGACTATGCAACTTTGCAATGTAATTAATTTGAGTGCTATCAGATTTGTTCTGTTACAATATATATATATAATAATTAATAAAACAAGACACAAAATGTGTAACTTGCTTTTAAGCTTGTACTAAAATGTTCACTAGGTGGAGCTTATCACTAGCTCCTAACAAGCTTTAATTATAAGTGCTGAGAGAGAAAGAATTCAAAATCTCTACTGAAAAATCCTCATTCCCAGACCAATTGGTTTCAAGCTTATGGCTGATCTCAGTGAGGAGTTAGGATTTCAGACACTAGATTTAAAACTCCAACTCAAGCGTCAGCACTTATTTAATACATTACTATCAATTTGAAAACTTGAATTTTTCAGACACATAAATGTCTTCAAATCCAGCCTTACAAACTAGATAGCTATATGGGACTGAAGTCAGTTCAGTTTCACTATATATTAATAGCTAAAGCAATATAACATCACAAAAGGCTTCAAGGTTACACTTATAATAATTAATAAAACAAGACATAAAATGTGTAACTTGCTTTTAAGCTTATACTAAAATGTTCACTAGATGGAGCTTACCATTAGCTCCTAACAAGTTTTAATAAATGCCGAGAGAGAAAGAATTCAAAATCTCTACTGGAAAATCCTCATCCCCAGAACAATTGGTTTTGAGCTTATGACTCACTTCAGTGAGGAGTTAGGATTGGTCTGGGGATGAGGATTTTCTGGTAGAGATTTTGAATTCTTTCTCTCTCGGCATTTATAATTAAAGCTTGTTAGGAGCTAGTAGCATATATATAATGAATTATTTAACCACACTCAGATATAAATAATAATCCAAGATATATGTCAAACATGCTTAAATCTATGAACAAAATTACCCATAATTATCCCATTATTATACAGTACCTTATTTTGGCACTGTAGGAGATTTAATAATCCCCCTGTCACATATCAATATGATGATGTTTAATATATAAATTTATTTATTTTTCTCTCTTGAATAAAATCATACACTATCAAAATGCCTCCTTTTCAATTATCTCTAGTATTCGTTTTATATTTTTGCTTTCATTTGATGACAAGAATTAAAATATGTTTTGATTGATACTAGTTCTAACTAAAATATCTAGATATCAGCCTCTTTCAGTGAAAAGTCAATTCAAGATCAAAATTTTTTAAAAAAATGAAAAATGCATATTTACAGGCAATTTAATTATATTTATTTTTACCTTTATAAATTAAGTTTTTATTTCTCAATAAATATGCCGTGTATACAATCAGCTTTTATTTAATATTTGTTTTTTAGCAAGTAAAAATTTACTAATGGAAAATAGGAACTGTCTATTATTAAATAAAAAATGTTTTTTTCATCTTTTAGTAGTCAAGTATTGTATATAAAGTGTGGCAGAATTTAATTTTCATATATATGTGGTTTTCAGTTTGAATAATGTTTTAACAAAATAAAACTATTTTTTAACAAATTTAACATTAAAATGAATTTTAAATATAACTAAAAGAACAAAAAAAAAAAGGACTCTCATAAATTTATTCAAGGTAATAAAAAAAATGAAGCTTACTTTTCATGTTAACTAAAATAACATTTTTTTCTACTGATGTAAATTTAAATCTTTCTAAAACCATCATATAATTATTAAAAAATATATTTTATATTTATCAAATAAAACTAACTTTAAAATTATCAAAAACAACCTGAAAACGCAAAAAATATCTTTTAAATCAACAAGTGATGCAATTTAACTCCAAACTATAGAGCTTTATATTTTGATGATAACTTCTACCATCTATTAATGAAAATAAAATCTTCACTGATCATTTGAAAATATTTACCATAAGTTTGCAATATTGCTGTGTTTGGTCTGAATTGTAGATTCAAACGGACAGTTATAAAAAATGTGAATTAGTATAATTTATTAGTAACAAATATATACATATATTATACAATCAATAAATAAGCATTTATTTTTATAGCGCTATGTTTTATAAATTGTAATACATTAAAGATCAGCCTTCTCAAGCTATTATGCATGCGCTTTTTATGAGTGTTAATAATAAATGAATACTTTCATTCCCAACACAAGATATAGTATTTATAAAAGAATAAAATGAATCCATTTATTCTTTCCAATCCAAATGCTTATATATGGGCAAATCTTAAGTACTGGAAATGAAAACATGAGGATAAACCACTCACTTTAACTTACTGTTTACGATGTTTGAATGAATGACGTTGGCGAAATTATCTAGAATTTACTAAACATCACTCTCAAATGAAACTTAAACATATGTAAATAAGCATTTATTTTTATAGCACTATGTTTTATAAATTGTAATACATTAAAGATCAATGTTCTCAAGCTATTGTGCATGCGCTTTTTTTACGAGTGTTAATAATAAATGAATACTTTCATTCCCAACACAAGATATAGTAACATCGTAAACAGTAATTTAAAGTGAGTGGTCTATCCTCACGCTTTCATTTCCAGTACTTAAGATTTGCCCATAAATAAGCATTTGGGTTGGAAAGAATAAGTGGATTCATTTTATTATTTCATAAATACTATATCTTGTGTTGGGTATGAAAGTATTCATTTATTATTAACACTCATAAAAAGCGCATGCACAATAGCTTGAGAAGGCTGATCTTTAATGTATTACAATTTATAAAACATAGCGCTATAAAAATATATGCTTATTTACATATGTTTAAGTTTCATTTGAAAGTGACATTTAGTAAATTCTAGATCATTTTGCCGACGTCATTCATTCAGACATCGTAAACAGTAATTTAAAGTGAGTGGTCTATCCTCATGCTTTCACTTCCAGTACTCAAGATTTTCCCATATATAAGCATTTGGGTTGGAAAGAATAAGTGGATTCATTTTATTCTTTCATAAATACTATATCTTGTGTTGGGAATGAAAGTATTCATTTATTATTAACACTCGTAAAAAGTGCATGCACAATAGCTTGAGAAGGCTGATCTTTAATCAATAAATATAATGCCACATACATATAACTTAGCTAGTATTGGAGCTAGTTTTGCCCAAAATGACTGGACTCACTTCCAGCTGTATAATAGCTTGCCTTATGAGTTTTAGCCGAGACTCTTCCAGGTGTAATAGACAGCTTGCCTTGAGTTGGCCATAGTCTTTGTACCTTCCAGTCCTATTATAGACTTATCTCTTCATTATACAACTAATACACGAATATTTACCATATCAGCATACAACTAATACACGAATATTTACCATATCAGCAACTCCAGTTCTAAGATAAGCATTGCATTCCCTTAATGCATATATTTATAGCTTTTTAGAAGGTTCATAAGTTTAAATGAAATATTGATATTTGCTTTCTTTGCAAAAAAAAAAAGAGGCACTTTCTCAGACAATTTACTACTTGTTATCTCAATTTGTAACAATTGAGAAACTTATTTCATGAAACTTAACAAAATTTTAGGTAAATGAATCTAATTAAAATAAATTAAAATCAATAGTTTATTTGAAAGGCCAAAAATTATTTGAAGGACATAAAAATAATGCAAAGAGTGGGTTATGCAAGGGGGAAAGATTTTTAACCTTTTAACCGCTAATTTTATCATTGGTTGTATCAGATAAAAATCAAATCTTTTAATTGGCCAACTCACAAATTGAAGACAAAGCCTATTGTTAAAACATATTCGCCTATAATATTAAATTCAACTCAGATACGTTTATAAAAAGTATATAATTAATTTTTCAGGTTATGAAAAGAAACAAAAGTTCTTTCAAAAATAAATTGCTGTTTATTTATTCTAAAATATTCGTTATCGGCAACATAAAAGTTATAATGTAAACAAAAAGATCGACTTTTACGTTATAGAAAAGTAAATATTTCTTTTTACTACATCTTCAATATTTTTACTTAAATCTTCGATATTTTTCGAAAATAATTTTGTTTTTTTATTATTCTCTCTGAAAATAATTTTTAATTTCTCAAAATATTCTTTTATAATAATTAAAATCATATTCGAAATGAAAATCTCAGCGTTTTTCTTTATTTTCTTTGATCAGGCAGTTTCTTTGTTCTTTCCAGCCAATCAGAATGTCTTTTTCGGCTGAGAATATGCTAAGAACCAATCACAAATAATGTTCCTTCTTTGTTTAGGTTTAAATGCGTTTTTTTTCTATTTTTTACTTGTAAAATAAATCGGAAGATGTCACCATCGTACAGAGCTTTTAAAAACGAATTCAATACGTCTTTAACGAAAATTTTCGTATGAAAACGAGCTGAGTTAGAGTGATTTCAGATGTCGACAAGGAGCCTCGTCGGACGCGGGAAAAGGGTTAATGAACAACAACAAAAAAAGACTTTGTAAGCATTTCATTAAATATCACTGTTGTATTATTTTCAATAATCTTCCCACTGCAAGCCTTCCTAGAATGTATCTGAATCTATGGAAAGCAAATACTTTACACAATTTACAAATTGATATCAATTTAAATTACTGGCACTTTAAAGTACTGAAATATATTTCTGTTCATGTACATCATGTTTATGTATATATATATATGCAGAAACTTCTGAGAATTTAGGTAAGCTGAAATGTTTATTTCAAAAGCAATGGAATAATGTAACTACCTGAAAGTAAGACAAACGATGGAATTAGGAGGTGGGGGAGATATTTTCAATGAAAAAATAAACATTTTTGGGAAATGTATTATATATACTGATTTAAATTCCCAGATTCACTTCAAAGTACCCATCTTTATATATTAAAGTAATTGTATTATTAATCATAAATATCATGTTATATCATTAACATTTTCATTCATTATTGATCCAATGCAAGATGATCTCTTGGGGTTCTATATTATTTCTCTAATCCATAATCAGACAATCAGAAATCATTTTTATTTCATTAATCTATATCATATATCTCTTTCTGTGTCATTTAATAACTCTTGAGTACAATTTAAGACTTTTAATTGCCTATCTATTAAATCTATTCTAGCAATATGTTTAGCCTGGCTACATTTCAGTTGTTTATTTTTTTCAATGAGATTAATGGTATCTGTTCATTTCCTCACCCATGTATTTTGCTGTGTTATCTTTTTAGTACTCCAAATAAGAATATTTTCATACTTTGTTGAATGGTCTAAAATCTCTGTCAGATATCCAAGTCACAAATCCATTTGTAAAAATTGGTAAAAACATATACTAAAAATCTTCTTTTCAAACATGTAGGCATAATTTTTTGTAATATTAAATTATTTCTACCAAAAGCATTCCATTCATATTTAATCCTATAATTAATTTCATCCATAATAACCTGATTAATGTATCTGCAGCTGGTAACATTTTCTAGATGTCAATTATCAATCTTAATTTTCCATTGAAAATCCATTAAACATAACTTTGTTTCTTAGCATTTGAATTTAATCTTATTCTTGCAGCATTTCCTGAAGTTTTGAAGCATTATTTGAAAAAACAACCAAATCATCAGCAAAATGTAGATTATTTAATTAAATAAGATCTACATATTCTGAAATATTTCTTGTAAAATTGCTGTAAATGTTTTAGATATAAAATCACCCCATTATAAATCCTTATCAGATTAATTTTTATAGTGTTATCATGTAATTAATCACTGTTGTGTTGTATTTTGAAAAATATTCTTCACAATGTAAGCTTCAAAGCATTCAAATCTTTAGATATCAAAGTAATTTGTCTTTCTCTTCACAAACATCATGTTTATAAGTAAACAGAAATTTTTTAGAATTTAGATAATTGAATTTAATTAAAATAATTTAAAATGAATAATCTACTTAAAAAGCAAGAGAATCATTTAGCTATTTAGAAATAACACAAAAAACCTTCCTTTGGATGCCTAAAACCATAGATATAAACAAATCTATACATCTTTAACATATATACACACACCTACAATGTAATTTATTCTAAATATATATATATTTAGACATTAACAAAAATAATTAACAAAAAATAGAATAAAGCAGCTACAAAATAATAATAATAATAATAATGATAAAAGAAGATAGTAACCACATAATTTGTACACTCAGAGTTGTTGTTGTTAAGACAAGGAAATAGTTACAAGATGATTCATGATAGCACTCATGCAAGCTAATACACACACAAAATTTATAAATTCAAATTTATTAATAGCTAATTTTTTATTTTTTAATATAATATTCTTTCAAACCTGTGAATTACTTAAACAGTGATTGTGATTCTGTTAATAAATTGAACTACCACAATTTAGTGTGGTTAAGAGAAGAAAAATGTGTAAAATATTTTTTCTTCATAAAGAAATGATTATATTTTCACTACATAAAGAGATAACAATGATAAATTGTTCAGGATGAGAATATAGTATACACACTATCTGCAACAGATAGACATTAATCAATTAACAGTCAAAAATAAAAATAAAATGTATCTAATAAATATAAGTCACAGCTAACTATAATCGAAATCGTTTTATAAAATCTGTCAAATTTAATAGAACATAAGATCGATTTTACATATTGACAAATTTTAACTTTTTATTGTGAATGTCTATACAGGTGACACTTAACTTACAAATATGAAGGTTCTAATAACTTCTCATCTTTCAACTTCTTTTATATGATAATTTCTTGCATAAATTATAGCAACAAAAGAAATATGACACAGTTATATTCATTTGGCTGCTGTCATCAGAAAAATCATTTAAACATAAGAAATCTCCATCTTCTAGGTTTAAACTAAGTGGTTTGTAATTATATTCAGAGCATTAATAAAACTTTTTAGAAAAGAAAAAGACACAAAAAATAATGTTTTTTTTTTATAATTAAAATTATTATTAATATATTAAAGATATTTTTAAAAACATATATTTATTATTTACACAAATATGACGATGGGCAGCTGTGCTAAGCAAAAAGAACGGAGCAACAAAAGATTCGAAAATGAATAATGCACATAAACTGACTAATTAAACATTCCACAACTAATAAATAAAATATAAGATACTTCCACCATCAACACTAGCTACAAACAACTTTCACAATACAGTAATTTGTTTTTCATTTTCATCTCTTCAAAGTTTCAAATAATAAATTTAAAATTTTCAATTCTTTTCTTATGAAGGAAAGTTTTAATATTTTCATACATAAAAAAAATTAATCATTATTTTCTATCCCCCTTCCTTCCACCATCCCAACAAAAATAAATAATATATATTACACTTCATAAAAAGAAAATCAATTTTCAATAAATAATAAAAGATACCAATTATTAACCATAAAATATAATGCCTCTGGAGAGAGCTTTTAAAGTATTATATTTTAATACCAATCTTTTTAATATTTTCACCATAGAATCATAAAAAAATCTAATTATTGAAAAACTTTCAATTTAAAAAGTATTTTATTCTTACTGTAATAAATCATCAGTGTAAAGAACATGTATTTCAAGCTAAAAATATAAACAGAGGAAAAACAACAGCAAAAAAATAATATTATTTAAACAGCATAAATACTATAGTAAAAGTATCCCTTACATATTCATGATTATATTTTAAAGGTAGTATAATCAAATTGTAATTTACTACAAGCTACATTATGCCTTTAAAAATTAGTTTATTTTTTTTGAATATAAATAATATGTTAAGAACTTTTAAAAACAGATAAATAAAAAGTAAAACATCACCTTTACTTAATTTTTGGAATTTTCAGAAATTTTCACCACAGCAGAACTTTTTGAATTAATTATAATAACTGAAACACAGGCTTATTATATACCCGTGTCTATATATGTAATATAGGGTATATGAGCACTGACTTTCAGATGACCCATCACTCTCCACTCCATCTAATAACACTGACACACTCAAGCACATATATGCTGAAAAGATAAATAATCACCAATATACGTATTTCATGCTAAACCAGCAATCATCAGTTGGTCCAGATTATCATCTCCCACACATATATACTATAAGTGCTCAGATATATATTAAGACAGACAATCTTCATACTTTAATGGACAGGCTCCAATCTACTACACACTCCAACTCTTCAACCGTCCATCCAATTGAAAATCTGATGATGGAATGCTCGAAGGCCACCCTGAGGCTGAGATTCTTGTCACACCCATGTTGACCTAAGGTCAATCTGAACCCCACATGTACAGGACATAATCCATTTAATACATATGCAAGGATGGGCAGACATCTCTACAATGTAATAACTGAAACACAGGCTTATTATAATTATTATACTCAATTCTTCTCATGTAATGTTTGGGCTAAAAATTTATGTTATCACAAAATTTATTGTAAAAAGGGTCACATTATCATAATGAACAGTTAAAATAAAGTTTCATAGTTATTCAAAAAATAAATTTCATATTGAAATTTATAAAATAAAAACATGCAAGCTCACACATTAAAAAAGTGTGACTGATTTAAAAAATATATAGTTGTCATTTTCTAACAAGATGAAAAAAATGACAGTTTATGTTTCTAATATATGTAGCAGAGTACAATATTATTACAATATATACTTATATATAGCAACATTTTCTACAATTAAGAAATCACAAAAATTGAAAAAAATATAATTTCACTTCGATGTTTAAAAATAGCACCCAGTATATGAAGTCACAATTAAGATTAATTTTAAACACAATTAGTAACTAATTCAAAACAATCAGTATATTTAAAACTTTAAATTCAGAAGGAAAGAAACAGAAGAGATGAAAACTTAATGAAAGTTTAACTTGATGAAATAAACATTTAATTGATGAAGGGATTATAGTGAAGTTGCAAACTCCACTATATTTTGTTCTGAGTCATCATGAGTCATCCTTGTGTACAAATGTATACCACACATAATAGCTCATGTTGTGTTTATAAACTTTGATTAAAGTAGAATATGTACTGTTTATTGAACTATAAATGTACAAAACTTTCCAACACCTACATATATAAAACACAGACATTTTATTATGTGTACTGTATGCATATATAAATTGAGATTATATTATAAACAAAATTTTTAAATAATATTAATTATTAATAATAAATTGAGGGGACACATTTACATATGTTTTACTGAGTAAGCATTCACTAATTTATTCACTGAAATAAGACTGATTATTCCATAGTTTTATTTATTAAATAAAGAGTGAAACATCTGACTTTCATCACTATTAAATACACTCTGAATGTTATTTATTTTATTCGATAACTTTTTCTCTTGAAACAAAGTAATAGTGGTTTTGTCTTCAAAAAATTGGGATTTCTCTAATTGTTTTTAATTTTAAAGCCAATAACAAATTTTAAATGTGTTCTAAAATTTTGTAAACTTTTAGCACTAAGCAGATATTGAACATCAAATTCAGAAATGATAAAAGACAAATAAAATATACGTGCTTTCAACAAAAAAAAAAAAATATCATTAATAAATATGATCATATACAGCATTTTGAAATGAATTGTCAAATAGATTTGAAAATTTAATTTTTTTAAACATAATTGCATACAGGATTCAAAGCTGGAAATAAGATTGCTCACACATTATAAAATCTATTAAATTAATGAATTTTAATGTTTTTTTTTTTGTTTGCTTATTTATATTTTTTGTTTTTTGTTTACATTTTTTATTGGATAGTTTAAGTTGAGTATTTGGATACAGTATATATCACGAGCTTCATTGTATATTCCAAGTCAAATTTTTATCTTATATAAGATTGAGATAAACAACATCCTATAATGAATAATATTTCTGTGATGTAATTTTCACTACACCACTCACACGCAAGGTAGCGACTGGATTCTATCAATCCTATATTAAATCCCTTTTTTTTAAAAAAAAAAACAAAAAAACAAATAAACAAAAAAAGAGTACTTTCATTAAATTTAATGTTTATTTAACCCATATTTTATATAAATATTTTTAAATGAATACATGTCCTAGACAATATCCATATAACTCATTGCTTAAATATATTATATAATAAATTGTAAAATAATAGCCACAGTTTTATTCTCATATGATTCCAAAATGATGTTATTAATATTGTTAAAAGGAGGTTGCCTTGACAACAGGTTGAGATTGTTGATTATTATTATTATTGATAGAAGGAGGTTGACTTGACAACAGGTTGAGATTGTTGATTATTATTATTATTGATAGTGGAATTGTCTAAGTGCTGACTGATTTTAATAATTAATATTATTTGTACATGAATTTCATCATTTATTTGCTATTTATACTGAACCAATCATCATCAATGAAGAGATCACTCAATAGTATGAGAAGATTTATTTTTACTAATATTGTATTGTTTTGTCTATTTGTTTCATATAATATAATTAATTATACATAACAATTGTTTTAAGCTTATTTGCTCAACTGATATGATTTTATTATAAGAAATTTACAAGGATAATAAATGTCCTCATTATATCAAATTACAACAAAAGATACAATTTTCACTGAAATATATATAAACATATGTTACAAGTGTGTGTGCATGTGCATATACATACATATTAAAAATGTAATAGTAATATAAGTTGCATCTATTTGAAACACAATGTTACATATTTATTATAATTAAAAAATATTTAAAAAAATAAGGATGAGCTACACGAAGCAGAGTCTAGGTTTTGCAATTAATATATAGCAAAACTCCATTAAATTGAAGTAAGCTTAACTTATTAAGTTTCTGAAATCATGTTACATTGGTAATACTTTGAAGATTGAGACTGAAAATAATCACATGACCTCTGCTTACATCAAGCTGTTCAACAGCAAATTCTTTTTCGCTCACCATTACTTTTGCTACCTAGTGTAAACTTTAGTAATCAATAGATGTCAGACAGTGCTTAATAAATCATGATCCAGTGCTGGTGATACTGAACAAGTCAGCACTGGATATGGATTTTATAAGCATTGCAACCTGATATGTAATGATTACCAGGTGGCAAAAATATGATGAGATAAAACATACACACACACTTAATAGCATTACATCACTTTTTTTTTATAATGCAACCCTCCAGCAGCCACTTTTTATCTCTACTTAATTACAAAACTATGAGTCTTAAATTGAAACACCTTTAGTATATGACTATATAAGTTGATGGGCTTGGATTAAAAATATTAAGGAATTTCAAATTAAGACTCATAGTTTTGTAATTAAGTAGAGATAAAAGGTGGCTGCTGGGTGGTTGCATTAGATCCTAAGATCTAAGTGCAGTGCTCTCAGATTCAATGCTCCTCACTGACAAAGCCACAACCAGAAACTATTCTGGAAATGTTGGATGAGTAGACACTAGATGGGGATTTTATGCACAAGCCTTCTGGCATCCAGCTTGCTGTGTGGCAATACATATAGTGAGTTTTTGCCTGCTTTAACAACAGTTATAAGCAAGCATAAGAAATGGTGATAAATGTATGGGTACTGAACTGAGTTCAGACCTATATGACTATACAATCTGATGAGCTTGGATTGAAAATATTAAGGTGTTTTCAATTTAAGACTCATAGTTTTGTAGTTAAGTAGAGATAAAAGGTGGCTTCTAGACGGATGCATTAGATCCTAAGATCTAGGTGCAGTGCTCTCAGATCCAAGACTCCGCACTGATGAAGGCCACAAGCCAGAAACTAGTCTGGGGATGTTGGATGAGTAGGAACTAGATGGGGATTTTATGCACAAGCCTTCTGGCATCCATTGATTACTATAGCTTGCTGTGTGGCAATACATATAGTGAGTTTTTGCCTGTTTTAATTTCTATAGTTATTAACGTTCAATAATCAAGATGTAAATCCATGTTGTCATATTCTGACAGCAATAATTAGATTATATGGTATCTCAAAACTGTTTTACAGAAGTTTTACAAAAAATATTTTATAAATTAAAATGAAATGTTAAAATAGTAAAAGTAAATGGAAATTATTTAAATCATCTAGATTTTGCACAATGATATATTTGTTTTTGCAAATAATGTTTTAAGCTTCAGAAATAGTTGATTAGATGAAAGAAAGAAACATTCAAAGACTGTTCAATGGATTTTCTCAAAAAAAGTTTGGTAAAGATGAATCAAATACAAATACATTGATCAAATTAGTAACATAGATGAAAATATAATGGATAAAATTATTCACAAGAATTAAACTTGGATGTAATGCTTTTGATAGAAAATAATAATATTAAAATGAAATTGCCTACTTTTAAAAGGGTTTTTAATGTGTGTTTTAACCATTCTTACTTATAAATCTAAAATTTAGATACTTAACAGAAGAGCAATACAGAAACTTCAGATCACTCAATGAAATATGGAGAAATGTATATTAAGAATAATAGGAAGAGATCGAAAATGAAATACACAGAGTGAGGAACAAACAGGTTACTACTGACATCACTGATAAAGTTAAGAAACTAGTGGACATATGAATAATTGATGTCTTTTATTAGATCCCAAAAGATTGTAACTAATGTAGAAGGAGACCATATGTGAGATGAATGGACAAAATAAAAAAATGTGTTGTTGTGTTGTGGAGATAAGAAGCTGAGATTAGAGATACTTAGATTAAATTTGGAGAGATCTTCATCCTGCAGTGGATTAACAATGGTTAAAGATACTATAAATATATATCTTGAAATGACAGATATAATATTCCACTGATAACCTGAATGGAAAAAAATGAATTCCACTCATTGTGAGATGTTTATAATATTCAATAAAAGATTTGACATGTATATATAATCAGCTAATGCAATAATGGTATTTGTATAAAAAAAAATTCATGATATTGTATCTAGTGGGAATATTCGGGTGTTTACATTCGTAGTTTATCAGATGAATGGATCCCCCCCCCCCATTATATATATACATAATAAGATAAGATTTGATACTTTTTCACTAGTTCGATAGTTTGTGAGATAATGACTTGTGAATTAATTAATTTGATGGCTTACATACTTGCGTAATCTTAATCATGATATATATACATCGATTTTTTTGATGATGCCATGAATAACGTTTCTTTATTTAAAAAAATGTTTATGATTATTCAAGATATTTATATATATATACCATACAATTTTAAATTTTTTGGTTATTAATCTTAATACAATATCAGAAATTCTTTTTATACCATCTAATATCCTCAGACTATAATTCAAAATGTTATTTAAAAATTAAAAAAAAAAGCTTTTTATTTTAATTAGTCTACAGCCTTTGAATAATTTATAATGTGATTTGAAATGTTTACGATTTGATAGTTAATAATGATATCTATATATAATCATAAGAAGCAAAAAAAAGTGATATAATTAATTACATGTACATAACTACATTTCATGAAAAACTTTAAAAAAATGACCAAGATTTGTCTGATGGGTCATAATTAATTAATTTTCAAATTAAATATTAACGCAAATAAAGTAAAATAGCTTTTAATAAAACATGGTAATCAACAAAAAAATGCTAGCCGAACTTTAAACAATAACAGTAAGTACTAGAAGTTAATTAAAATTCAATTAGAAAAGAAATTATCTTTAATTAAAGTGGTCTTCCTAATACATGTAATTAAAAGAAGAAGAGCAAAGTAATATAGTTCAATTTTATCTAAAACATACAAACCACATACAAGCAACTTTTTAAATAACTTTATTAACTTCAACAGAATAAATTACGTAAAAGACACGCAATATCACATGCGAGTGTCTGCACTTACGTATAAACGTATAAAAATAAACACACTTTCATACATATATATATATACAATTTACATCATTTTCAACATTGATTATCGATACACTGCAAAACGAAGATCTCAAGTTACTAAAAGTTAGGAATCTACTCTAGTTTTGCATTAAGACTTATCATACATTTCACATTTACTTTGTTGAGTCTACTAAAAATATGACAATTTTGAAAAAAATATTTTCTGTTAGTCAAAAACGTCCATGTTCATTTCCATTTAGCGTTTTTATCAAAGAAAGATTTCATAATATATATATATCTGCGAATTCCACAACTCCAAGTCGTCTCTCATTTCTATTACCATAATCAAATTTATCCAGAATACTTTCATCTTTTAATTGTTTACTACTTCTAGCACTCAAATCGCCCATGATTAAAATGTCATTTGCTCTGATCAAAAACTTTTTTACATCCACATTAATATCCTTTATTTCATCATAACAATAAGAATTTGTTGGCCATTGATTACTCTTGTTAGCACAAGGTGGCACTAATGTATCGAGAGTTTTGCCTTTGTTTACAACAATTATGTGCTAGTATGAGATGGTGATCATGTGATGTTCAGTGGTTTAATTGTTATAAGTACCTAAATAAAACAAATCATCAACAAATGGCAGCTAGGGGCGTGCAATCAGGGGATTCTTAACACTCTCCATCTTTAACTGTCTTGGTTAATTTATAGTCTCCTATGAATAAAAATCATAATTTTGTTTTGGTTGTTTATGATTATAAATAACTATAAAGAAAGTTCATTCACACAAGTATTCAACTTGTTTTAAAAAAAAAAGAACTTGTATTTCAGTTAAAAATTATCAAGCAATGAAGAAAGACCATGGTGTTTCATGATCTTAAACCCAAAGGTAAAAAAACAATAAACTCATTATGTGACATGATATGTGTTAATGAGCAGCCCATCTATGTTCATTTACTATAATGTATAATCTTATATTAACAATAGTTGCAATAACAAAAACATATAACATAAATATTAGGAATTTTCTCTGTTCAGTTTGTTTAAGATCTCAAAGAGGTATCCTTTCAGTTAAGAGCAAACTCCTTTTACTGCCATATATATATATTGTAACTGGACTGGTGCTTCCATTCCATCTGATGGTTGATTTATTTCCTGATAAGCATATTGCAGGAAGGAAAGATTGATTGGTGTCACACAATGCTGATGTCACCCCCCCCCACAACAATATTTCCTGCTAATCAGAGGATGTAGCATTAAAGAGACTGAAAACATGTAGAAATTTACCTGTCTGGTTTCCCAAATGGCACTATTAGAATTCCAGCTGACTACAACCTTATCCACCCAGATCAGGTTATGCCAAACATAGCTCAGGAAACATGAGATTCCTGTGAACAAGTACACTGGAAAATGGATGACATGAAATGAAACTGACATATTAATTTTAGGTAACCACAATTTATTTAAATAATACTATTTGGATAACACTCCTTCTAATAGTTTATTGACAGTTCAGGTCCTATAGAGTTAGTCCATTTCTTCAGTAACTTCTCTGATGCTTTGATCCATCGTTGATGATCATACAATGTCCCTCCTTTACATTCCATAATCCTGTTCTGCCAGCATTCACATAGTGGGGATTTATTTAGATATCAGTGTGTACATCATGGATACCTACCTATCATTTCACAAATTAAAATTTTCCCTCTGTGAGTTTATATTCTCTTCATATGTGCATAGATATAATTTGTAGACATGTTTGTGAATTCCCTATTGCAATATACTCTTAGGAAAGTTTGATTTATATTTGGATTAACTCTTTTATTCACTCATTCATTAGTCAACAATTATATTCGAATATACATTCATATATATAATTCATGTGTATAAATGCATGTTTAATTCAGGTATATAGACATAGAATCAGTCCATGTATATAGATGCACGTTTATACATCTATATAAATGTATATTTAATCCATGTATATAAAAATAGTAACTCTTTCTTGGTTAACATAATGCATTTAAGGTGTACACAATATATCAGGATATGTCTATTATAAACTAATTCTTATAACGTATATAGATGTATATTCCTTTTAGTAAGTTTAAAGTTAGCAATTTGACACATATTTCTTATTCTTTTCATTATAGAGCTTGTCAATATTACGTTTAACATATTTCAGTTTAACATGGGTTTTTTTAATGGTGGTGATTATCATTCTATAAGAAATTATTTCAGTAGATGACATTTTATCATTTTGTAAATTAATCATTTTATCTCTTCCGAAATGCTTTTCTTACAGCATTTTCGTAAATATCTTTAAATATTTCAAATGTTATCTAAAATTTTCTTACCTTTAAATTTATCTGTTGGCAATTCACCGCTGGTAAATCTTCACATTAAAAAGGGGTTAGATTTAGAGTTGAATGGTATATATTTTCCTTTGCTGGTCACTTAGGCATGTTTCTTCATCTTCATGAATTCTTCATGGTGTGGGATGGAAGAGTGAGCTATTACTTCCTAGCCAAACATTTTAATATTTTCCATACTGATAATTTGTTTCTTCATGTGGTAGTTCTACAGTAACTATGAATTTCTCCTACTAATTCTTCACTTCTTCAATTAATGGTCACAGTGGCTCCAAATTTTGTTATCTGGTTCTCTAAACTATTCTTAATAGAATGACTGAGATTAAACTGCAATTAACTATGAAGTAACTATAACAATCAACCCACTAATAATTGCCATGAATTGTCTGATTCCTCTATTTATATTCTCTTTTATCTCACCCACACTGACCAACATGTTTTTCATAAACATGTTAACTTCTTTTGCCTAAGGCAAGAAAGTGATGCTATCTTTTTTTAATGAATTAATTACAGCATTTCTATATTGTAGTTCATAAACATTCAGCTCTAACAAACAAAATATTATATTGGTAACATTTGAAACCACAGATTTTTAATGATAAAAATTCATTAATTAAATGTGTCATTTAATTTCTAATTGTACATTTTAAATATTGATTTTTCTCTCCCTCCCTTTTCAATGAATTTGAATTTACACATTTTATTTTTATAACTGTATCAGTTTTTTTTTCTTTTTTAAATTGAATTATTTTAAAATGGAGAGGAGGGAACTTCAAGATATGTGAAACAATGTATCTGTTTCAATATATATATATATATATATAATAAATGTAAAGTCTATATATTTATTGGTTATGTAGAATGAACAATGGAAATACTTAATTATAAATGGAGGAAGTACAGATATACTTCACTAATTTTTCATTAAGAATCACTCTTTCATCTTTTATACTTTTATTAGTCAAGCTGAGAGCTCTTTCAATAATTCTACTTCATTTTCAAATCTTTTTTGATAATTAGACCATATAGTCAAAGTTTAACTATATATAGCTTCATTTAATTAGTCTAGAATTAGGTAATTTTGATAATATTGTAGCATGGATTCATTTTGTCTAAGTGATATTTTCAAGGTATAATGCATAGTTTGTCATTTCATGATCAAACAAAACTAAATTATTAAAAGCAGACTTGGTCCTGTTGCATAAATGCCCTTATAAGCACATTGATATATAACTAAAGCTTTAAAAATGACATGAAAATGCAAGAGCTCTCAACTGAATAGGAAGTATTTAAAAATAAAAACAGCAAATCTTGATAATATATTAATAAAGGAAGTCAATTCCTTCCTACAGTTATAATTAATTATCTTCATTATTCACTAACCTTTTTTTATACAAATGTAGAGATTAGTGAATTCATCTGTCAACTTGTAAATAAAGTTCAAATTAAAAGCAGTCCAAAATTTCTTCAGGTAGCTTGTCAAAGGTAACTTATTGATAATGGCTGGTTCTACTAGAAATACATCTTGGTAATAATTAAATTTTACATTAGTTTTTACCCATATATTTTAAGTATATGGAGAGATTGAAAATATTTGGTATATGCAAACATACAATATTGGGTAGTAAATGACTATCTATAATTTCTTAGCTAGAAAAGTAAAAAAAACCCAGAAACTTTCATTAACTAGAAAGTCTCTGATAAGAGTTAACTCCTTCAGTTCTTCAAAACTGTGAAGAGGTCTAAAGATTTAGATGTATGATTAGCAATTAATAACTATTTATTTTATTTTTTATGTACAATGTGTGTACGATTTTAAAAATTGTTTATTTGTGTGTGTATACATATATATCATCACTATCATTAATAATCTGCCAAAAAGCAATCCTTATTCTTTAAATATCTTTTTCAATCTTTCAGTCTTTTGCTTCTCAAACATTATGCAGTTATTACACTTCTTATGATCATCAATCAGTTTCTTGTATTATATATTTTACTCATACTTCATCTATCAATTTCTTCTATTATATCTTTCCCTTGTATCTTTCTATGGTTTGGCTTTTTGACTTTTTTTTTTTACATTATGGACTAGGTGAAACATCAGATAAATTGTATATATTATAAATTAAACTTCACACAAAAATAATATGTGCTGTAATTATTTCAGACCATATCATATATTTTTACTCAGTTTATTAAAAATAAAATAGATACTAAATAAAGAAAACATACTTAAACATTACTAAATAAATCAATATTTATTTGCACATATGTTAAAGCTAAACAAAGATATCAATAGTCTGCTTTTTTCCATTTTCAATTCCTTCTTGTTATTACGAACATTCATCTCTCTAAACTTTGTTGTGCAATTTGACATATCTATATTGCTTTTCTACTAAGTGCCCAATTCTCAGATTCATAAGAAAATATTGGAAAAACCCTCTTTTTAAAAAATTTCCTTTTCAAACATATCCATACATTTCTTTATAATATTAAGCTATGTATACTAAAACTATTTCATTCAAGTTTAATTCTATGATCAATTTTACCATGTTTTTATTAGTATTACTAATATGATCAAGGTATTTGCAATTGTTAAATCTAGGTAGTTCATTACTAGTCACCTTTATTTTTTTCTTTTATAAAAAGCTTGTTGAACCTTACTTAAATCTTGTTTAGCATTTATTTCTACTTTTTTGTTATCATCTGATAACTCATATCATTTCCTGCATAAATGAAAATTCATCATCTGCACCTAACTCAAGCTACATAAAGGTAAAAAAAAAATTAAGTTCTAAGAAGGCTCAGGATATGTTTTTTTTTAGTAGTCAGCACGTAACTAGCCTTTTAAAATAGTTTGTTAAATGAGCATTTAAAAATTATTAGCTAGAAAATAAGATAAAAATGGAAGCTATTAAAATCATTAGTAACTACCAATTAGCAAGACTGGTAGTAATAATTTCTCTTTCAAGATTTTTTTGGGAAAGACTATTGCTATGGATTATTTATGATTGAATCATGCAGTAATGCCCGGAAGACTTCAAGGGAAAATGAGAACAAACATTCACAAAAATCATGCCTTCGAAATAAGATAGCTAGAATCATTTTTATTTACAGGACAAATATATATTTACAGTAATAATTACCGTTAATACACATTAAAAATTGAGTATATGAACATTTTTCTTTTTTAAACAATTGTAATTGCTAATAACAAAAAATTACAAACATCCATACATACTGAGAGTATAAATTTAAGGCTACAAAATATCCTAAAACATGTAAACTTTGTTTTAAGAACTAAAGGCTTTTCATCAAGTAATCTAAATATAATGAAAATCCAGACATTTTGTATCCAAAAAGACACTTATAGAGATATTTGCTTTGGCTTCTAAACTCATATTGCCTGATAACATAATCATATATGTACTTATGCAAATACTAAAGTGAGTTATTAACATTTACATTATATATATATCATTGATTTACAGAAAATTATCAAGAATCCATTATATTACAATTATGCATCAGTGTAAAGTTCAAACCATTACTCATTATACATTTATTTTGCAACAATCTTTATTCATCAAGTGAGCTAGAAACATTGATATCTGGATTTTCATACCCATAATGATGGTTTAATATTTTTCTATTATACTCTATCATAAAGAAGAGATTAATTTTGATCTATTATTAACATACATGAAAATAGGAATAATAATTGTTATGTAAATATTTTTCATACTTTTTATATTTTTATCATAGAATCTCTCATCTCAAATTCCATTAACTCAATAACTATTCACCAGTTCTAAAAATTCAGATTATTCTCTCTCACTATGGAAACAATATTTCATTGCCAAGTCACATGAAATAGGTAGGAAGAGCAGTTGAGGATTAGAATAGCTATTGTTGTCAGTATAGAATCAGAGCACAATTAGATTGATTAAAAAAATTAGTAGATTAAAACATTAAGAAATAGGTTTAGCATACATTTTAATGTGTGCATATGTGTGTGCAAGAAAATAATTGGGTATTTTGGAATTATTCATGCTATGACATATTACTCTGGTAACATTTGCATCTGGTAATATTTATTCAAAGTTTCTATTTTTGATGTCATGGCAACCGAAAATCCTGGCAGGATTAATCCATGTCAAATAAACTGTAAATGGTTCAGTCTGCCACAGTGACTTTTTTCACCCTCTTCAATATAATACTTCTCTCACATCATTTGTAAATAATATGGTTTTATATTTAAAAATATATATTCACAGCTAAAACTTTATTTGTGTCTTTTTTTGCTAAAACATTATATATGTGTTTGTTTGTTCTTTTTTAAAAATTTTTTTTTAAATATAATGTTAAACTTACAGCTAGAACTACGTTATAGCTTGCCATTTAAAAAACATTTCAGTATTCTTTTTCAAATTTCTCCTTTTTTCCATAATGACTATATCTCTCCATCATTGGAAATAAAATGTTCTTTTTTTTTTTTTTTAAGATTTGAAATTTGGTATTGCATGTGTTGGGTACTTATAATGGTACAAAGAGCCACATTGTCCCAGGATGGGGGAAGGATGGCTTTGACAACATGAAGTATCGTAATAAAAATCTACAAAGTGCCATATTAAAAAATCATAACTACCTGTTTTTATTTAGTATCATAATGTGTTTTCTTTTTTTCATATCACTATATCTCTTCATTTTTTGTTTTAGATTTGAACTTTCATATTACATATGGTGTGACATATTATTCCCAGTGATATATTATTCTAAGTTTGTGAATATCTTTAAAAATAATGCCTTCGCAGGATCTGTGGACAAATTTTATTGATTAAGTTTATTCACCCATTCCTTGGAGGTATTATTTTAAATATGTCACCAAGGAATATGGCATAGCAGAAATAATACTAAACTACTCATAATTGATAAAACTGACTTTAAGAGAAATAAAAAAATAAATCATATTCAAAATTATATTCATTGATAAAAGAAATAAAATATATTTAATTTTTGTGACTAAATATTTAAATAAAATAAAACAAAAAGTAATTTTATTTTGTTTTATTTCTTAAATATTAAGAATGTTTGAAATTGATTAAAATATTAATTAGTATAATTAAGGATTTTTTATGCAGAAAAAAATTTAAATAAAAAAATTATTTTATAGTACTTTTATTAAAAGAAATTAAACTAAAAATAAATTGAATAAATCAAAATTTTAGTGAAATAAATTATTTTAATATTAAAGAAAAAAAATGTTTTAAATTAAATCCTATAATTATTTGACATTAACTAGAAATAATTCTTTTATGATTTTGATTTGATGAATTAAAGAGAAAAACTTGTTTATACTTATTTATATTAATAAACAAAAATATAAGTTAATCCCCATGGATAATAATTTTTTTAGAAAATCCTAGATAAAGAGAGCACTTGATAAAAATATAAATAAGGTTTTAAATAAAAAAAAGTCGGTGAAATTCTAGTTTGAGAAGGAAGTGTACCAGTCTTGGGGAATGTCATTTAGCAAATTCTAAATGTTACCAACCTATAAAATATGAGAGATAAAATCAATTTCCACCCAATAGATATTATATATATATGATTTCTAGAAAATGACTAATTCTTTATGATGCCTACAATAAAACATAAAACTGAATTTAGCCCTTTAACTGCTTACTTCAACTTATAAAATCTCTGTCTAATTTTTGTATTCGTCCAATATTCTTCAGTTTCATTTCCAGTCGGTTTCTATTGTTAAAATATTAATCTAAAATACACAGAATTATTTCAATTCAGCTTCTAAAAATTGAATAATTTTAGATTCAAATTGGTTAAATGTAACGAACAATTGAAAATAATGTTAATAACTGAAGAAAAATATTTAAAAAAACGTTTAAAAAAGAGCCAGCGGTAAAACAAAAGAATTATATTTCAACCAAACTTTGTGTCATTATTCAGTTATGTAGCTGTCAACATAATTCACTTTTCTTGAAGACTGGTCACTTTCCCGCATTTATTTTTCTTGTAAAATTAAAAAATTTTCGAATCAAACTTTACATTTTGATAAAGTAATGTAAAATCTTATTTATGAATGTAAAAAATTACGATTTATTTGTTTACTTCAAAATCAATTACAAACACATAAAACATTTTAATTTTATTTCTGACTTTGTCATTTAGAAATGCCTGATATGCAAATTACAGTCGGTAGTGGCCAACAACTAGTCTTGAACAATGCTCACTTTTGCATGCTTATTTTAATTATAAAATTTAAAATTTTTCGAATCAAACTTTATATTTCGATAAAGTAATGCAAAATCTTATTAATGAATGTAAAAAATTATGATAGATAAATTTATTTACTTCAAAATACAAACATGTAAAATATTTTATTTTGATTTCTGACTATGTCATTTAAAAACAACTGATATGCAAATTACAGTTGATAAAGGCCAGCCAATTGTCTTGAACAGTGGTCACTTTCCCACACTTATTTTCCTTGTAAAATTTAAAATTTTTCGAATCAAACTTTATACTTTGATAAAGTAATGTGAAATCTTATTTATGAATGTAAAAAAATTACAATAAATACATTTATTTACTTCAAAATCAATTATGAACGTGTAGCTCATTTTGGTTTGGTTTCTGACTTTGACATTTAGAAACGCCTATAGCACAATTTTTTGGCAGGCATCCAATCAGAGAAAAAAAATGGGCCTATACACCAATAGGTAGCAAAGATAATTGATTTTTTTCCCCAAAATATAACACCATACGCGGACATTGTAGAACTAAAATTTTAAATTTCCTATAAAATAAGCCTAAAATAAAGAAATTGCAACCAAAGTTTATCATAAATAACATTATGGGCTATTAAAATAGCAAGGGGCGCTAACTGTAAACTTATGTAAGCTGAAGTTTCAAACTTACTCAAAATGGAAAAGAAAATATCATAGAGAAATTTTTTCTAGCAAATCAACTATGTAGCAATATAATTGTGTGGGTGCAAAGATATAAAGTGAAAGTATTTGTATTTATTCTGAACTATAAAAACTCTCAAATGAATTATAAAAACTCTTTTTCTCTATAGACATATATTTTGGAATCAATTATGAAAAATATCGCTCATTAATCAAATTATATTTCATAATATTAAGTTTTGTTTGATTGTTTTTTTTTTTTGTATGTATTTAGGTGTATAGTTGTTTTACATTATTTCTTTTATGTGAAAATTTTGTTTAAATATTTAAAAAAAAAAAAATGTTTAAGCATGCTTAACTATGAAAATGAATTAAGTTTCCCTCCCCTCTTACTGTTAGATTGTTTAAAAAGAAAAAACTTAGCCTTGCTTAAGCAGTATAGTCTGAATATATATGTAAAAAGATAATTACATCATTAAAATGCTTGCTATTCAATGTCAGAAACTTATAAAAATAATTTAAAGAAAAGACAATTTTAATTAATTATTAGTTCTAAATTGAAAGTTATACAAACAACAGTTAAATAAATGTGTAAATATGGAGGAATACTATTGATATCTAAAGATTAAGACTATTATTATTGTTGTCAATCTTAATTGACATTATTTAAAATAATTTAGGCAAGTTAATCATTTCATGTTAGTAATATGGTTGACATATTTAATGTATAATGGCCAATAGTTTGTTTTACATTCATATATAAAGACATGAACTATATTTGTATGTGTGGTTTGAATGTGTAATTATTCTAGTGACAGAGATGAGTTAATAAAGTGAGATTATATTGGGAAGTATTCAGATTTGATATTGAAATTATTAAAAAAATATTTATTTGCGTGATGCTTATACTTCTTAGTTAAGAAGAAGTTTTCTAGCTGAATGATAATTATATTAAATAATGGAGGGTTTTGATATAAAGTTTATGTAAATATATATATATGAAATTGTATTAAAAGTTTATTATAAAACAATGAATAATGTTTGAAGTTAAATAATAATGAAGATTCAGAAGTACTTTTTAAGTTATGTGTTTCTGAATGAATCTTCTGTCTGAGATAAAATATTCATTCAAATGTGAATGATTTTAGTATAAAAGTAGAAAGTAACATATTGTAACGGAATATAATATCCCGTCACATTATTTTAAAATTAAAATAAAAGATCATAAATAAAAATTGATTTATTAAAAAGAAAAAAAACTTAATTTAAAAACTGTTTAACGTATATATAGATCGCATGATGGACAACTTTAAAAACTTTTAAAAAATAAAAATATTTGAAAGTAATTTTTTTGTAAAAAAGTAAAGATATAAAGATTGATATTTTAAAAATAGAAATAATGTTGATTTCTATAGTCTTAGAAAATGGAAATGATTGTCTTATTAATTAAATGATTGTTCAAAAGCAAACTGCCTCGTGAGGCATGTAAAATAAATTAAATGGTCAGATAAGAGAATACAAAGGAATTAAATGACCAATGCAAACACGAAAATGACAGCACGGACCATAACTGAAACACAAATGGATTAGTGACGTCTTGCTCGTTGAATCTCAAGATCTAATGATAACAGACTAATAAAAATATAAAAGCCAAATTATTATTATAATTGTTATCTTAGAACTGACTATGAATAGATCGTTACAACTAGCTATATTGCAGATTTTCACGATGTGGAAGTCTGCAAAAAATTTAATTTTCCGGACAAACCAGCTGAGGCCTCTGGATGACAGATCCTGACCAAATGCATGGCAAGTCGCAGTTTCATTTCAAAGAAGGACAAAATCTACGAAAGTGATCATGAAGATGGACTTCTTAATCTATTAAATCCGTAAAGTATGAACTATTGTGTCTATCTAATAAGAACTTTCCTAAAATTGCAAGTAATTAATAACTGAAAATAAGAACTCTTATCTGACTTAAAGAATGCAAATTCAATTATTGATATTTTTTTATGTAGATGTTTAAGCAATCATTTCCATTTCATTTTTTTGTGTGTGTATTATGTTTTAACTAAAATGTATTAAATTTAAAGTTGGGTGTAGATAGCTGCATGGATAAAGATTAATAACTATGTTTAAATTCGTTTATGTTTAATTTAAGGGATTTTAATTTCAGGCTATTTGTTTCATGGTTGTGTCAGTGCTAGTGGAGAGATATATAGATGTTTATATTAATGTAATGTGAAGCGTGTTTAGCATACAGGGCAACGTGCCCACCTGAATGCATGACCCCAAAGAGTCAGTCATACTGTTGCAATGGTTGCAGATGTATTTCCTGCACCATTAACCCCTTCTAGCTCTATGGACACGGATTTATAAGTTGGCAGAAAGACCGCTCTCCCCCCATAAGTAGCACTCTTTAAAAATATATATATATATACATGATTCCTTAGTCTGACAGAGGCATTTGTGGTTTATTAAAAGATCGTGCCATGTTGGGAGACCATTTTAACGATCCAAAACAATAGTGGAGACAGCAATCTACGTATCTGCAACTACCAGGGCGCCATCTAGGCATTTGAACCTAGAAAAATTTATACAGTAGGCAGATACGCACTGTTAAGATTCTACTTTATTTTATATTTTGGTCATTAGCCCATTGTCACTAGCTCAGTGAATAGCAGAGATAATAAAATATAAATTTTATATCTTAAATATAAAAGAATAAAAGCCACTGCCAGAAATTAACACATAAAAATATTTATTTACGCACATATAAAATAACATTTAAATTTTGAGGAATAAATTCAACATTTTAGATTTTTCTATTAATCTTTAGTTTTACATTTAAGTAAATTACAACCATGAGTTTAATATTTATTTAGTGAGTCGAGTATGAATAGACTATATAGATCTGCATTTGAAAAGAAAATATTCTTCCCTGATTTAACCTTAGGCAACAAATTTCGCAATCAAACCGGCGCCAATCCATCTGATACATTTATGTATTCAATGTAGCATGAAAATACGACAACACAAGATACTATACTGTCAGGAAATGTACATCTGAGCAGCAAGTAGAATTAGAGAAAAAATTGTCTCTCTACCAACCAGGAATGCTACATCTGTTGGCGAGTAGAACAATAAACATAAAACTCCATAGGAATGGACTGCGGTCCTTTGCCGTCTTACAAACCCATCCATAGGCAAACAGAAGGTATGTGGCGTATATATATATATATAATCCTGCCCGTAGCAGATCTCATACTACATCTACAATTACACAAATATATCCAATCCATTGAACCAATTCAACTACGAAATGAATAACCTAAGATTACCCTCCCTTAATATAACTTTACAAAACTATATAGCCATTCACGCCCGACTTAAATTTAACATTTAAATACATTCGCACAGATTATTTTTATACAATTTGTTTTATAATGTCGTATAGATCAGCTACATAGATTCCACGGTCAAAAACATTCCAAATTAAACACAACCGATCAAAATACAAAATCAATCGATAACGTCAATTGCTGAGGGAATACAGGAGACCCTTTGGTGTTCATCATAAGACACCGCAGTGACATCATTGACTTATATATTCTAATCGACTGTGAAAACCACAATTTAATCAACTGCTAATGAATCCATGCAACGTCTATACCCAACTTAAATTTAATGCATTTAATAATTTCTACAATAAATATTACTACAAATAAAAATAATAAATGGAAATGATTTTAGCAAAACTTAACTATACAAATTTAAACAATCAATTATTAATTTGAAAATCAAATAAGAGTTCATTTTAAAATTTAAATTAGCTGAATCTTTAGAAAAAACAATGACGAAAGTTCTTAATTACTTTTTTTTGTTGTTGTTAATTTGTAAAGTTCATAGCTCACGGTAGAAGAGTCCAGGTTCCTGTTTTAAATTTCCGCGATGCCTCCATTGGAAGATAATGTTCTGGAGATGGATATAGCTGGTTCAAGGTATCACAGTCTTTTCATTTTTTTTTTAAAATAGAGAGTGTGGTATGTGCGTCCTATCACATCTCTCAAACACAAAAAGCTGGAACTGTCAGAAAAAACTGTATTTCCCTTTTTATATTATCCACACGGATTCAATCAACAAAACGTCACTAATCCATCACTTTTGTTAGGGTCCGAGCCAAGGCTTAGTGCTTCCATTGGTCAAGCTAATTTCTCTTTATTTTCTTATCTACCTTTCATCAGATCATTTTAATTATACAAGAGCCCAAGGGCCAGTTTGGTTTTCGATAATTCATAAACAATCATTTCCATTTACAGATTACATTAATTAATACCTGTTTTTATTTTTAAATCTTGTACTTTTTTATAAAAAAGTACGTTCAAATACTTATTTGTTTTTTTTTAAAAAAATATTTTTAAAGTTTGGCCTCTGTGTGAAAGTATATATGTTTAACAAACATTTTAATTTTAGCATTTAGTTTTTTACTTTTATTTGTGAACTTTTAAGTTTTTATTTTAAATTAATGTAACGACATATTTATATATCGTTACAATATGTTATTTAAAAAAAAAAGGCATGTGGCATTATTGCTCAGGAGTTCATAAAAAGTTCGAGCACCAGATCTGTAAGCATCAGAATCCTGGGACCTCCCAATCTCAAATCAGATGTTCTACCAACTGTACCAAAACCATGCATATATATGTTATAATAACAATCATTAAGATTTAGCTATATAAAATTATCTATTTAGTGGTGGATTGGGATCATCATAATAAATTATTTGCTTTGGGGCATAATAAATTATTAATGGTTATAAAGATTATAGGCTTCCATACTTGCCTAGGATAGAATGTCTTAATGTTTAAACTACTTAATGAGATAACTTTAAGTGGTTTGGCACAAAATGATTAAAATGATATCATGTTTTATTAGCACTTACATACTTTGTAAAATCATTAGAATTGTAAGTAGTGAATCCAAAATCAACTAAATCCAGATAGTGAAGAGAGAGTTTAAATAACTGATATCAAAGATGAGCTATAATTAAAATGGGAAACATTATTCAACTGAGAACAGATTATAAATAACTAATTATATGTATCTGTTCAATATTAACTTATTAATAAATTATATATTCATGATTGTGGTGTTTTCTATGGAATTTATTCTTTTTTAAAGACAAACCTCAGATTGAAATCAAAGCACCCACAGGGTAACCAAAAACTAATATCAGGCTAAAATGCATATGGAATTATGTAGACATAAATCAACTTTAAAATTCACACACACCTACATATGTATTCCACTTAGTATTTTTATAATGATGATTGATAGTTTTCAGGCGGCATTAAATATTACTATTATTTAAAAGCATCTTTCTTTGATCATTTATGCATTTCAAAATAAACTTAAATCATCAGTTGACTTAGAACTACTAGATATCTGGATCACTATCTCTATTAAACCATTCTTTTATAAGGTAGGTACTGATTATTAACCACTGTTAACACTTTGTAGAAGGTAAATAATCATTGTGCTATACATATATATATAATTTTTATTAGTGCATTGCTAGTTTCAACCAACTATCTATCTGAGTAAAAATATAGGCCACTTTCTCTCACCATGCAATCATTTTGCAACAATTTTGCTTAATGGGTAAGCTAAGATACAACACATATTTGGATTTCTAAATTTGCATAGATAGTTTATTCTATAATGATTCTACAAACTTTTTAATCTCATAATTTAATTTCAAACCTCATCATTTCCATAAATAATTCATACCCAATTGAAAAATGTCAATTTATCTTTTTTTATTACTACAATATAGATTTAATTTTTAGATTAAAATCAGTAACAATAATCTGGGATTCTGCATTGTTATTTCGTTTAGTAACTCTCCTTATTAATTCCAACATATTTATTTTTACATCATTTACAGCTTTGTTTCATTTTAGAATTTACGTTTCACCATTATGACTTAAACAAGACAAAACCTATTGATTAAATGGTTTTCTTTTTCAACACAATATTTTCTTTAAATATAAAACAAAGGCACTTAATAATTTAAACATAACACCATTCTAATTCTTCTATTTAGTTCTTCCATTTGAAATAACCAACTAAACAAAATTAATTATCCAACTTCCATAATTTTTTTGCATTACATCCACATTCAAAAATCTAAATGGTGAAAATATATATTTTAGTAAACATAACAAAAATAAGTATGCCCTAAACATACATATAGCAAGTCATCTTATAATTTCTCTTTAAAATAGTATTTTCAAAATGGTTTTACAAAAAAAATTATATATATATATATAGTAGTTTTCAAAAAAGGTATTTAAAAAAAAAAAAAAACAAATCTTTTTATAGGACTCTCAAACAAAGTAGGAACTGGTTTCCATCCATTTTTAATACCTTGTAGAGGATTGTAATATTAAACATACAACCAAAGACATGTGAAAAAAATATATGATTCCAAGATGCATATTTCATGCTGAAAAATACAACTCATAAATACTATTTATTAATGGATAATCTCTAATCTAATGAATGACTAATAAAAATTATTAATTCAAGTATAAAATTTTAGAATGAATTGATAAGTTGTTTTAGGATAAATACAATATTAATAATTACATTTTAAAATATTAATTTATGTTATATTGAAGTGCATTATCTCAATAAATTATTTCAAATTTATGCTTCACAAAATAAGCCTCCTTTTAAGACAAAAATACATTTATCAATACTTTGTAGGAAAAAATTATCATATACATATTGAGACGTTTTTGTGTCTCATGGTATACAACAACATTGTAATATGTGTGCATATATATAAAGTTGAAAAGAAAATAGAAATAAACACAAAAAAAATTTTTTTTGTAGATATTATTAAAAATAATCCCAAAATCTTCTAATTTTTATTTGCTCCTTTCCCTAAACAAAATCCAAATTTGTAATGGTGTTTTACATAAAATGTTATTTAAAAATGTATAAAGAATAGATAACAAGCTACTGATTTATAAGTTCTCTTTCTTTTTTGTCACCTTTTTTATATAATAGCAATCACATCATCATCAGTCTCCATTATTATTGGTCCACTGCATTATAAAAGTCTCTCTAAATTTTTCAATTTTAATCCACATAATGCCTCAACATGTGGTTTTTTCCCTAAATCTTTTATAATCCCTTGGAATCCAATTTAAAAACATTAACTGCCTATATGATGTCATCATATTTAGTATTATGTATAATCTAGTACAAGTTCAGCCTTTACCTCACTGATATTAAGGAACCTGTTTGTTCTCTTTCATTTTAGGCATTCTTTTTACTCCCAGAATACATCTCTTCATATTCTTCCATGTAGTCTAAAATCTATTAAGTATCAAAGTTGCAAATCAATATGTAGTTTAGTAAAATATATTTATTAGAACTTTCCTTTTCAAACATAATATTATTTCCTTTTAATATCAAGTTATTTCTATCAAAAACACTTTATTCAATAATAATAGTACAAGTTTATTATTCCATAAGCTTCAATCATTTCAATTACTATGTCATCTTTTCCTAGAAACCCAATATTTTTCATATGCTATTCATATCATCATCTACGGAATCCAACTTTCTCCTAAAAAGTTAATCAAAAAAAATTTCAGAACTCTTTTCTATTAGGATCCTAGTTCATCCTATATTTTTAAAAGCACAGAGTAAAGATTTCCTATAGCGGTAGCCTAGCGGTTAGCATAGCTGCCTTCCAAGCAGCTGGCCCGGTTTGGTTCCTGGACAATGCTTTGACATATAAATATATATACTTTAAATATCTTTTTATGAGTCTTTTATTTAATTCAGCATAATTTTCTGAAGAAATTAAATTTTATATAAAGGCATTAATTCTTTAATCCTTTTTTTATCATAACTTTAATATAGTACAAAAAATTTTAAATTTTAATAAAAAATATTTTCCCTAGCAATTTAACTTTCAGTTTCTAAAATGAAATGAATTCATTACTAACAACACTTAAAACTCTTGCAGCTATTTTTGATTTTGCTAAAATGTTATTAACTGAGGATTTTCAAATCTACAACTATAAAATTCATCTTCAGTAGTTTAAGGATTTCTATTTTAATATTAAAGTGCAGTGACAAAGCATGACTAGAACAAGACTGATACTAAAACTGTAAACACTATTATATTTTGAACAATATTTTTGATATTAATCAAATAAAATCTATTTCATATTGGATACCATTAGAACTTCTTCAAATCTGTTTTTAATCAGTATATTTTTTTAAATTTAAAATAACACTGTGGTTGATTTCAGGCAGCCAGTCTAAAGCCACTTCAGCAAATCATTCAATAGTAATCAATAAATGGGTATCTAGCTACTTTTAGCCAAATGGTAAATAAGTCTGGTTAATTAGTGTTTATTACATAAGTATTAAAACAGGCAAAACTCATTATTGCCACACACAGCAAGCTAGAGTAATCAATGGATGCCAGAAGGCTTGTGTATAAAATCCCCATCTAGTGCCTACTCATCCAATATCTCCAGACTAGTTTCTGACTTGTGGCCTTTGTCAGTGAGGAGCCTTGGATCTGACAGCACTGCACCTAGAAATTAGGATCTAATGCAACCCTCTGTGTGAATGTGAAAATCTCATTATAATATGATAACTCTTCATTATTGGTGAAATACTTTTCTTCTATGGTTTATCTCTTATCTTATTTTTTGTGAATTCAATCAACCCATCTTCTCTTGGAATTCTGTTTTCATATATAATCAAATCAACAACATTAAATAATAAATTGGATATTCTAAGCTATTTCCATAACGGTGAAGAATATTTAAAAATTAGATATTACTCACCATGATAGACTATTATTAAAAGAGGAATGTTGTTCTTTTATTAAAATATAATCAAACTATAACCCATTTACTGATCTGCACTAGATGACTAACTTGATTGGCTCCATAAAAACAAAAAATCACTTAAAACATGAACATAATAAGCTGCAGTCCAAATGACTATATCATGAGATATATATATTTACACCCTTTATAAAAATTTCTGGCAAACTTATGATCTCCTGAGAAATTGCGATAGCACATTTGTCTATAAAGAGCACATGTCCTGCAAAAATTTACATGATTTTTCATTAATGTTGCTCAATATAAGTCTGTAAGTTTTTATAAGCTTCAATAGAGGGAGTAAATAAATATTGTTAATAGATTGCATATTTATGGGGTACTTATTAATTTATATATACTGTGCCAACCAAAATTTGGTGTAATTTCAGTATTTGGTGTAATGTCAAATATAATTTTTTTTTGTTATTTTCTAATTAATTTTAAGAGGAAATGCATTAGTCTAAAAAAACTGAAATATGTTGCTATGACAATGAATGGTTTTTTTTTTCATATGTCATAGCATCGGCCAGGACGTGAACCCACAACCGTCTGCAACCAGCTACTTGCTTGCAAGGCAGTTGCGATGACCTCACGGCTAAGAACGCTTGACATGACAATGAATGTTAAAGCAAGACAATGAATGTTAAAGCAAGATATGGGCTATTTTTGAAGCATAAATTAATAAATTAATTCTATTCATTTAATATATATATAAATAATAAAATTTATAACTTTAATAAAATTATTGTTTCTTTATTCTGTATACTTTATTTACTGCATTCATAAGTAGTAGATCATAAACAGTACACATGAATATTTGATGTCTTAAATGTGTATGTCATTATGTGTGTATGATATGTATAATATTTTATTGGAATAATATATATAAAGTATATATTTCCAATGTTATATTGTGAAAAGGTAGTGTAGACTGTTTTAGTTTGTATTAAGTTAAAAGAGTATTATTTGTATTTTAAAGTGTATTATTTTTTATATGTAATAATTATAAAATATTATTTTTATTATTATTGTAAAGAGGTAATGATTATAAAATATTATTATTATTATGATTGTAAAGAGATTTTAAGAATGGAACATAGGGTAATTTTGGTATTAGAGTAAATAAAGAGTGTAATCTTAGTTTTTGATGAAAAGAATGACATCAATTGAAGAGTTTATAAATAAGACTGAACAATTCGAATTCACTCTCTAACATCTTGACTTTCATAGAAGCAAATCTAAGTTCCTTTATTTTTTTTGAGAAAATTATATTTGTCCAGGAAATTGAACTGGATTGCCAAATACATGTTAAAAGAAGAAGAAAGTAATTTATGGTATTCAAATTCATCTTAATATTTCCCTACTGAAAAATGATTGTCGTGTATAAACAAAGCATTTTAATAATGAAACATTAAAGCTGACAACATACTGTTCTATATAAGAATCATTTCTACCGATAGATATTTTATAATATTGATGTATTTTAACATAGGATTTAAAAAAAATTATTACTACATTGTATCATTGTAAATGGAGATAGACATCTGTTTATTCATAATCCCATTACGATATCAAATGTTTAATAAAGGATAAAAATATAACACTTTTGAGAATATTGAAATTTAACAAATATGCATTGTTTATAATAATTGATTATAATACTTTTATCATATTTGGATTAGTGAATATCATTAAATTATAGCTCACAGAATACACATTGAAACTATCATGTTTCTTTAAAGTATTGTTCAGGAGGATTGTATTCATGTCAAGTGTTAATATGTGTTTTATTTATGTATTCATTTGTATGATATTTTATAAGTATTATTCATTACTATATTTTAAGTTAATTAATTATTCGTTTTTATATGTATAAAATAAAAAAAAGTCAAACTTAGTTTATATTTAAATTTATATTCTAAATGTTAATAATTAAAACTTTAATTTGAAATATTATATGTTTATCCATCGACTGAAAATTACTTTTGGATATACAAGTTATTATAAGTATTGAAAATCTGAAATGATTGTATTATATTAATTACTCATTGATATTTTATTTGGAAAATAAGGTGAATGAATAAATAAACATTTTTATTATATTTTATCTTAATCAATTACTTTGTTATGAATACTACAAAAATATCATTAGCATTCTTACATTTTAAATATGTATAAGTGAAGCAATATTTTCATTTCAGATATTATATATCATATATTAAGCATTAAATAGATGAATTTTTGCTATATAAGCACCTATTTTTATTAATATTAATTTAGACAGAGAATAGATTTCATGATATTTAATTAGAGCGAATGTCACAAACATTTACTTTCTATTTGTCATTATTTATAATTATCGTTAATAAATTTTTAATTCATTTAAAACAAATAAAATTGCTTTAGTGGTTATTTCAATTAATAATGAAAACCTATTGGCTAATAAAATTTCAATATATACTAGTTATGCATTGATTTACACCATATCTTTTATAATGAATAATCATAAAATAGTCCGGGAATTAAACGAATGAATTAGTAAGTATATGTATTAAGTATTACTTTCTATATTATAAATCCAATATATTATCACTCAAGCTAGGTATACATATTAAATGGTGATAGATTAATTAATTTGGTATAGCTAGATAATTAATAATTAATTACAAGATCACCATAATTATGTTTAGTTGTATGCAATAGTTATTTGTGGATAAAAATTTGAATCTGGGCTTGTTCGATAGTTTATAAAGTACATTAATTATTTAGGATAAACAAAGGTGATTATAAATGGATGCCTATCTATTATTTTAAGCTATTATCTACTGAATATATGTTATAGTAACTTATCACTTAGTTAGAAAGATATTAATTTCATGATGTTATAAAATTGGTAATTGCATACATTGAAATTGGTATTTGAATTATATTAAATAGAATAATTTACCTTGCTTAAATTTAAAGCTCATTGGAGATAATTATATATTTAATTTAAATATTAAGCTTTTAATAGTACCATTTTCTTAGAGTATTAGTAATACTATGCATATTAGGATAATTATGATTTAGAATTTAGTAACATGGTTTTACAGATTTGAAGAATAATTCATGATATGTATTTCTATAAGTGTCAAATAGAGTTTTTCACTTACTTCATATCATTGTGAATTGGATATTGTAAATTGCAAGGCTATTTTAAGTATTGACTTTCAGTTTGCATTATTATAAGTTAGCACAAATGGGGAGGTATATGCATATTGTGTTTTATTATAGTTTTAGTATTTTAAACATTTTATTCCATTACAAGTGATGTAAATTTATGAGGTTTTAAAAGGGAAAATTTTATATATTTTATTAATGATAGCTTAATGTGCATAAATCTGTATGATAATGAAGCCCCTTATTATCATTAAATATTTTTATCCTATTATAATTAATTTACCAAACAAGGGCATATTAGTATTTATGAGAGTATTGCTCTGTTAACATTATTTTCATTTTATTCCATTATAATTGGTGATCAGCGATTGAGATATACTTTCATTTTGTTACAATTAGTGTCTCAAGTTTGCAGGCTATATTTAAGTCTTTCATGCCTATTCTTATCACAATTTTTATTCTGTTACAATATATATAATATACACACACACACATTTAGTAAAATAAAATACTATTTAAATAGGCCACTTTAAGATAAAAGCCACCTCAATAGCCCTGTATAGAAAAAGAGAATAATGAGGTTATATTAATGAAGTTTTCTAATTGGCAGAATAAAGTATTTGATTGTTTTTTCCAACTTAGTTTACATTCTACCTAAAAATAATCAGAAATCTATTGAAGGATAAATTATGGATAATTTGTTTGGTAGATGAAAGACTGAATTATTTAAGAGTAAAATCCCAAACTTATTGAAAAAGTTTTCAAGGTTCATGATAAATTCGAACTTAGGTAGCAACTATGGCAGACGAATGTAGTACTTTTCAACGTGTGTGCATATAAGCACACATGCATAGTGTATATGTGTTTATATATTTCTTGAGAAGCAGTATATTTTTATAAATTTCAGTTCCACAATCACATATTTAAATAATTAAAAGAAAAAAAATCTCTAATTATAAATTTTTAATTAGCATTACAGCATAAGCATATAATTAATCAGACAATTGTAAACTCAAAAAGAAATATATTTTTCATAACTTCATTTATATAAAATTTTAAATGACAACACATGCTTTTATTATCCCAGTTACATTTAATATTCAGTACTGCCTTTTAGATTAAACAATTTCACAAATAAATTCCAGATTCTACTCTTTGAAAGCAATCTCAACAAATTAAAATTGCAAATGTTTATTGTCATGAATGCAAACACTAATTTGAACAAAAAAATTAAATATGGTAAAAAGAAAATAATAATTTGTAATAAATAAATATTAATGATGATAATAGCTAAATTAAAATTATCGCTTGAATAACCAGAACATGAATTTAAATAAAAAGTAAACTAGAAATAATGAAAAGCTTGTTAATAATGATGTTAAAAATAATGAAAAACATTCTTGCAATCTTAATTTAAGATAATTATTGCAGTACACAGATATTTCAATAAGTTTTTTACTAATTAAAAAAAAAGAGAAATATTGGATGAAAGTCTGTCTAAAATGTTTGAATCTTCAAATGATAGATTAATCTGCAACCAGGGAGATGCTAATCAAATTAAATTCTAATTTGTTAATGTTAATAAATATTTGTAAAAGACTATAAATAGTAAAATTAATTTTTCATTTCCAATCTCCCAACAGTCCTCCTAATAATAATGAGATGTAATTATTAAAGCCACTTTGTCACATTTCGCTGTCATTCTACACAGAATCACTTTTAAAATAGAAAATTACAGAAAAGTTTCATTTAATAATATCAATGTTATAATATTGAGTCCCTTTAACAAGTATTAGTTAAGCAAAAAGTTCATACAAATGCATTTAAAAATATAAATAAAAAGTATAAAAATTACAGTAGATAAATGCTTTTTATATTATTACAAAATGATTTTTTTGTTTTACATAAAAGCCTTTAATAACGTAATGTAGAACAGGCTTTTAAATATTCCACCGTTGGGCAAAGACCTCACCAATAGTCCTCATAGAGGCATGGTGAAGGAACTGTATTAAGAGATTTGCAACTGCTCTTTGATAAAGATGTCAGCATTTTTTCATCATTTTACCTTTGTGTAAAAATAGATAAACATCATTTATCAATTTATATTATATATTTGTCTAGGTTGATTATGAGCAGATTATGTGAAAGAAACATTCTAAGATTGAATAAAACGGGAAATTTTTCAAAGTTTATTTGCAGGATTCATACAGATTATGGCCATAACATATGGAATCATTATTATTACACTATGAGATTCTTGAAAAACCTTTAATAGATATTTACAATATGTAAAAACATATTCACATCACAATTTGTTGACCAACTGTAATTATTTTAAGCACAAAGATTGAATATATTTCCATGAAACATTTTCTGATTTAAAGAAGGCATTATGAATAAAATAATAATAATAATAATCAAACAACAATGAAAATAAAATGTCACTGTAATATGTCATTAAATCAAACTAAATTATAACCTGTTAATTTTCTAATTAATAAAATATATGTATATTGTCTGTACTAGATTTAATGTAATTACAAGGGACTTGAACTCAGACTTTCAAGCTCCCTACATCTATCCAATCCATCCTACACAACCAATACACATTACCACATACATATGAAAAAGATGAGTGATCCCCAATATACATATTTTGTGCTGAACCAGCATTCATCAGTTGGTCCAGATCACCATTTCCCACACATATATACAATCAGTGCTTAGTTTTATATTAGGATAGCAAATCTTCAAAGTCTGAGTTCAAATCTCTTATAGTAACTAAATAATAAAATTAATTTTTCTTCCAATTAGCTAACAATTCTACACATAATAATGAAAAAAAAGTATAGCCATGGAAGATTCTTGACCTAGATATTAGTCCATCGAAAAAAAATTCAAACATACTTTATATTCCTAACAACAGCATCAATATCAAAAACCAAACTTATTCAGAAAAAGTAATTTTAATACTGAAGAAATAAAATAATTGCAATTTAATAGTACAATATATTTTCAGGACAAGAGATCAATTAATTGTGAATAAAAGGGTGTTTTTGTACTAAAATCATCAATTTAATTAGTAATAAAATTAATTAAAAGTTGATTATCTTTTATTGCAATAGTAGAGTAGTGATTTCAAAACTCAAGATTCATGGATTGCATCTTCTGTCACTTCTGATATTTGAACTTTATCGAAACTCCAGGGCTATTAATAAACAATTCAATTATATTTACTAAAAGCTGAGTACGAGTGCCTGATCATTGGCTGTACAAAATCTTTTAACTACATTTTTTTTCCCCCAAAACCAAGATTTCAGTAAAATATATAGATATGCATGAAACATGAGAAAATTGATTAAGGTTGTAAATTAAGAATTTTTGAACAAATTGACAGTTTAGATGAAATATTATTCAGTGGAACAAAATTCAATTGCTTTAATTGGAACAACTATACTTTTTATCTATATCATACAGTATATTATGATCCCTATTATCCTGCACATTTTGCTCCTATGAATAACTTCTGACTATTTCTATAAACTTTTTCTTTATTTGAGAGAAGTCATCATGACACAATGGTCATATGAAGTAAATTGAATATTTTTCAACAGATGAGATTTGCATTTCAGGCTGCTCGCTCACAACTAATCAAATATTGGTGAGCAAATGGATATACTATTTTTAGCTAAAGAAAAAAATAATAATAATAAAAGCAACTCGAATATTATTTTCTCCACCAGTTTCCTATGAAAGATTGAGGGAGAAACTTTGTCTGTAGTGCCTTAATTAAAAAGGCTGTTTTAGATATTGCTTTTACTATTATTTGAAATAACATAACAATGCCCAAACCAGCAGGACCATTCTATTTTCTGTAGAATATTAAGCAATAACATGTTCTATGATCACAATGAAAGTATTTTGTTTCTCTTCCTTTAATAATAAACTTACATTTGCTAATAATGTATGTTATAATGTTCATCTTGAGTCATTTGACAATTTTATAGAAAAAAATTTCATTTACTGAAAATGATATTTGTATTTATTATTTACTTTTGTAAATGACCCAGTCATTTTGTGATGCATTATATTCTATAGATACAAAACACTTTGCCAAAAATATTATTGTATAGCAAACAATATTGAACAGAAGCAATTTATCATTTAAGTCTTTTTCCAGGATGACTAATTAGCTAACATTCTCATCTATACTTCAATTAGAATAAGTATTATTGAACATTGGCTCATTAAAGAATTAAAAGTTTATTTCCAGTGAGCATTTAATTTTGGAAAGGCTTTGAAATGTATACAAATCCTCCGAAAAAATCATAGGATGAAATTTTATCACATTTTAAAACCATATGCAGTTGATAACTCAATATTTTGTTTGCAGTACTCTTATAATTCTATTTTTTATTATTTAGATCAGTATGGTGAACGTATGATATACTTTCCAGAGATTGTACATAAAAAATTATCAGCTTATATTTTATTAAAATAATAATATTATCAGTTTATATTTCATTAAAATAATAATATTATCAGCTTATACTTTATTAAAATTATTTCTTAAGAATTATTACAAAATTTAGCTTTTTGTTTTCCTTGCCATCACACACTGTTTTGTAGCAATTACATGTTTCTTCCTCCGTCTCTAAACACGCATACTTTTATATGTTGTACAACACACAGCACACTGGAAGTGTGCAAAAGTGTCAAGTGCATTATTTGTACATAAGTGTACTGAACATAGTACTGAAGTGTGGATGCATTTTAAAGTGAAAAAGAATTTTAAAAACATTTTGCAAAAATATTTTTCTCAATATTTTTTTTTATATAACTTTTTTTTTTTTTTTTGCTGTTCTACTTAACATGGTCAGCATATATAACAACAAAAATTATCAGAATCAAGTAGCAGAGAATAAAGTGGTTCCTGTTTTATGCTCCAGGATAATAGTGTGCAGAACCTTATCAGTAAAGTGGCATAATGAAACAGACTATAAATCTCTTATTGATGAAAGTAAAAAACAAAATTTATAGAAAGTGCCATTAAAATATAAATGCCCACTTAATATGCTTAATTAAATATATCAGCAGACAAGCAAATATAACTGCTGCTAGTTATTAAAATAAGCAAAACTCTCTCCACACAGTAGTGCCACTTTAAGCAAGACACAGTAATCAATCGATGCCAGAAGGCTTGTGCATAAAATCCCTATCTAGTGCCTACTCATCCAATATCCCCACTAGATAGGGATTTTATGCACAAGTCTTCTGACATCCATTGATTACTGTGTCTTGCTTAGAGTGGCACTACTGTATGGAGAGAGTTTTGCCTATTTTAACAACAGTTATGAGCAAGCATGGAAGATAGTAATCATGTGCTGCTAGTTATATTGCATCAAATGTTATAAAATATCTAAAAGAACAATGGTTAACATTTGCACTGATACTTTTTGAAGATTTTGAAAACAATGACAAAATTATTAAAAAATAACAAGATATATATGCATGTGGCTAGAAATATGGTAAAAAATAGAATATTAGAACAAGCTAAAAATGTAATCCATCAGATTAATGACATAACTGTATCAACTCTAATTTTTTTTTATTATTACTGTATTGGGAGCAATATCAAGAAAGAATTTATCATGTATTGGGAGCAATATAAAAAAAAAAATTATCATTTTAAGATCATAAAAAACAAAACAAATGGGATAGATATTTGCAATGGACTTGTATAAGTCTTTGCTAAAACAGAAATAAATATTTCCAAAATTATATCAGAAACAATTGATGGTGCTTGCAGTATGATTAGACAGGTGAATGTTTATCAAGTCATTTACCAAATGTATTGGTTATATAAATCTGAGTTACACTGCATTATATATCAGTTGGTTTTATGTGCTAAGATTACTGTCAAGATATCGGAAAATATAATTTTTGTAACAAAATTAGTCTATTTTATATCTGCACATGCTTTAATTAAGCAAAAATACATGGAAATGTTAAATAAGATAAACTCACCATACAATGGAAAGTTCTTTGAAGATTTGTTGAATGCTTAGAAGACCTTTCTTTAACATAATATTATTGAAAAATACAGTCAATTAAGAATGTCAAATGGTTTTCAAAATTTATGTTTTTTAAAGAGTTGTGCTCCACTTAAATAAATTAAATATTAAACTGCAACCTATTAATAAAATAGCAATTGTCTCTTTGATTTAATGAAAACATTTGAATCTAAGTTAGAGATTTCTAATTGTGACATTATTTCAAATATCTATAAATATTTTACAAATACATTTTTTTTTTCTGATATAGAATCTCACAAAAAAGCAAATCAAGATAAACTGGCACTAGAGTTTTTTACAGTAATTTAGTTGATCAATGATTTGTTTTCAATATTTACACTGTTCTGGAAATCTGAATTAGCATCAAAATTTATTTTATATCCAAATACAAACTGGCAGATAAACTCAATTTGAAATATCTCAAGTTATTGAATTTGGATGGTATAGAATTGCAATTAATTGATTTTCAATCCAGTTCTATATAAAAACAAAAGCTTATTGATTTCAGAAATAATTTGGAAATGATTGATTATTAGATATAATGAAAAAAAATGCTGAAAGGAAATATTAAAAACTTGAAATGTCAATTCTAAAACTTCAGTTGTTTAAAAATAAAAGCAACAGCTATATTATCAATTTTTTCCTTAACTTATGGAAGTGAATTATTATTTTCAGAGATTAATTTTATAAAAGACTGATTCAGAAATAGAATGACTGATGAATCAAGTTAATCATGCATAGTATTAAATGAAAAAAATATAATCTTGATACAAAGCATTTAGTTTCTAGTATATGTAGCCAAAATGTCGCGCAAAAACTCATTTATGACAATTCATCTTTGTAAAAATTCTATGCAAATTTTTAAAATTATTTCAATAAAGCTCCAGAATAATCAATTTTCTACTATTTTATTCCCTATTAAAAAACTGCTTGGTATGTCAGTAATTCGATAAATATTATTTTTAATTTTTTCGCACATGCACTTTAAAAAATTCACCACCACTGATCTAGATAAATGTTAGCTGCTTTGATACCTATATCACACTCACATTTTGGATATCCTATGCAAAAACAATCAAATATAACATTTCCGGCCATTTGTGGGGGAGGGGTTGTTTTCAACATGCTGTGAACGTATGGCCGGTTGCCTAAATGGTTAAAGCACATAAAAAATGCCATCAAGTGGCATGCATGTCTAATCAATGAGTACTGTATCTTCATTCTTTAATGTTATTTCCTTAACAAAAAAAAATGTATTTTTTTAACTTTTATCCTGAATTTTTAATCATCACAACCAGCTGTTATAGCTATTTTTATTTGTATCTATTTGATGATAGAAAATTTATTTTTATTCTGTTCTAAATATTTATTTGTTTTTTTTCTTTTTTTTGTTAATAGAAACATTCTTCTCTGAAAATTTGAAAATATCTATTTTATTTATTAAATCAAAACATTGGCTTTTATATGCTGTATCTAAAACATTGGTATCAATGTAGCCTTTACTTATCTAACTATTTTTTCCTGCTATATTTTTATTGTTTACATATAACTTTTAAATATTTAGAAATAAATGTAGTTAAAATTGATGCTAAAAATGATAAAACACTTCCTGAAGAAAATATGTGCAACCAAATTTAGACAACAATCTAAAATAAACTATTTAATAAATCTATGATTTATACATCTATGATTTATATGCATGTAGAAGCGAAATATTGTGAGAATTGGTTTTAAATGAATATATTCATAAAATAACTTTAAAAACATAGCAAATTCTTGTTTAATATTAAACATATTAAATTTTGTTGAAGATTTAACTGATAATTATTAATGCCTTGTTGTTTATTTCATATTTTTTCTTCCTTTCCATCCTTAAACTACACTTTTAATGAAGTTCAGTAATATTGCTTCAAAATCTTGCAGACTTAGTCAGCAATGAGATACTGTGTTAAATGTCAAATACTTTATATTTCTGTGATTAATCTTATACCATAAATAGGAGCAGAATATATTACCATGAATCTAAACATAGTTACATAAAATATCAAAATAAATTCTCCACAAAAAAAAAAAAACATGTATAGTTTCTAATTTGGATTTCATGTCTCAAATTGGTGTAATATATATTTCATAGTAAAGTTAAAAATTAAGATCTTGCTTGAGAATATAGTAATTGATTTCATCATAAGCATGGCTTAAGACAAGTTAAAGATTGAATCTAAGTCAATTGTCTAAATAGATTTTACCATTAATTCCATGAGGCAATTGAAAAAAAAAAAGTCTCAGAGGACAGCACATTTATTTGTGATATTAACTCAATGCAAGAATATTTCAAAAGAAGTAAAGTTTAATGACATTTTTTAAATGTAAATTGGCCAGTGAGGCAACATTTAAATTAGCTTTAATAATGATGTTATGATTATATTAAAAAAGTCTTTACAACAATATGTATTTAATATTTACTAAGGCAATAAACCTCAAGAATGTGTGCTTAAAACTGCGAAGGTAGGGACCTCAACACAAGCTTACGCTTTGGAAGAAAAAAGGGGAACCCCTTATTTACTTCAACCTACTTTCTATATAAATAGGTGAAGCTGAAGCAGTTAGATCTGAGAGCATGAAGCTATTCAATACTTCACTGATTAAGTCTACAATTCCTATTACCAATTAGTACTCACAAAATCTTTCGATTTATAACGAGTCAATGGAACGATCTTATAGTTAGAAATCTATTACGATAATTTAAAGTTGTAATTATAAATTTATTTAACGCACATTGATTATGTAAGTAATATTTACTAAGGCAATAAACATCAAGAGTGTGTGCTTAAAAATGCAATGGTAGGGACCTCTACAGGTCTTAACCACAAGCTTACTAAGAGGGGAACCCCTTCTTACTTCAACCTACTTTCTACATAAATAGGTGAAGCTGTAGAGGTCCCTACCTTCGCATTTTTAAGCACACACTCTTGAGATTTATTGCCTTAGTAAATTTTACATACATAATCAATGTGTATTAAATAAATTTATAATTACAACTTTAAAATATCGTAATAGATTTCTAACTATAAGATCGTTCCATTGACTCGTTACAAATTGAAAGATTTCGTGAATACTAATTGGTAATAGGAATTATGGACTTAATCAGTGAAGTATTGAATAGCTTCATACTCTCAGATCTAACCGCTTCAGCTTCACCTATTTATATAGAAAGTAGGTTGAAGTAAAGAAGGGATTCCCCTCTTTTCTTCCAAAGCGTAAGCTTGTGGTTAAGACCTGTAGAGATCCCTACCTTCACATTTTTAAGTGCACACTCTTGAGGTTTATTGCCTTAGTAAATATTACTTACGTAATCAACGTGCGTTAAATAAATTTATAATTAAAATATGTATTATAATGCATTGGAAATTTATTTAACGAGAGCTACCTTTAATTCATTCTGGTTCAGATACTTACTGCAAGATTCAATAATCATAGCTGTGTTATTTATTAAATTCTTGTTTAGTCTATCCTATCAATATCCTCAGACTAGTTTCTAGTTTAAGACATTCATCCATAATTAATTTTGAACTATGTTCAAAATATAGAGTTAGCTCTTGTAAACAAATGTATAATATAATGTGATGTTTATTGATATTAGTGTCACTGTGTTTATATCTAACAGTAATAGCAATGTTTTCACTATTTTTGGTAAAAATTGATGTTGACTAGATATATGCTGAGTGGATATTTGAGCAATAGATAAATTTATAAATTGAATTACTCCAGACATATCCTTTAAAAATTTATATATTTTGTGTTTGTGTTGTGCTATTTATTGTTAGTGAAGGTGAATAATAATCAGTAATATACAAAAAGTGATATTTATAATTTTTGCCTTAAAATAGTTTTCTGGAATTATATAAAAATAGTTTTTCTCAATTTTGCAAAGGTAAATTTATAATTGTATTTAATTTAGTACTGGAACATTTTCAAGAAATAAGTAGTTTTAGATAGTGCAGAGGGGAGAAAGAAAACTTTAGTAGTTACTGATCAAGTCTAGACATTACTGAAATTTGTCTTGAAAATTTATGTGAATGCATTATTACAAATTCAAAAATAGATTTATCTAAATTATATATGTGGTAGATAAAAACTTAATATTATTTTATAAAAAAAATAATAGTAAAATTTATAAATTCATAAAGTTAGTAAAATTTAAATTTTATAAAAAAAAATAATAGTAAAAAAAGAATTATATTCAAATTTAGAAAAGAAGTATTTTATTGAGTTACATATTATTTTATTATTCACCATTATATATTTCATTAATTATTTTACTAGCTAGTATGGTAATTAGAATAACAGACTGGCTGTTGGACTTTTTATAAACTGATTAGCATTAAAACCATTTGATTTTTTTATTATTATTTTATTAACACAATTAACTATACATTTATATAAAAAACAATAATATTACAATAAAGTATTTAAAAAATATATACTCAGCTCAAATCATTATGTTTAGTTTACAAAAAAATAAATTCCTGAAAAAAAAATTCTTAAAATAAATTTTTTTCTTAGAAATTATCTAAGGCTAATAATATAAAACTTACTTTAAATTTGGTCTTCAGGCAACAAGATTTAAATTTTGAAAATTAAAAAATATGATGAGAAATGATTATATGAAGTCAAATATGGTAGATATATTTTGATTTGTGCACAACAGGATTAAATGTTAACCATTAATGAAATCATAAAAGAGCCTCTACTATCATTATTAAAATTAGTATTTACAGACCATACGCTAATAATACTTGTCATTCATAAAACTCTCATTTGATTTGCAATTTATATATTCATCTTAAAAAACCTCGTTACACTTTTCATTGAGATATAATCACTTTAAAAGAAAGCATATTAATGACATTATTTGTTTTTATTTTTAGCAGATATTACTTTTTTTCTATCAGACTTCTTTAATTCTCTATTGTTTTTTAATGTAATTTGACAATCATATATAATAATTACTTTTAATTATATTTATTATTTATTAATAATTCATATATATTAATTATAGTATTAATTTATTTTATTTAAATTTTTTTAAAAGTTTACAAGTATAGACATTAATTATTGATAAAAAATGTATCTAATATTCAAAACTTCACATTTTTTTATGAAAATACTTGAACATATATTTATTATTTTCTATTTTAATCTTCAAAGATATAATTATGAAAATAAAATAATATAATAAATATATTTTCTTTAACAAATACTCTAAAAAATTAAGACTGAATGTTTATTTTTGAATACACCTAAAAATGCTTTTTGTGAAAAGAACATTGTTAAAATGAATTCCCTGCTGATAAGGTAAGAAGCTTAAAATGTTTTTGCTATATAGTTTTTAATTTATTTAGCATTGAATTACATGAATTCACTTTTAAAATATAAGGAGTAACCAATTTAGTTAAAATATATAATGAGAATATAATGTACAATCAATTTAGTCATAATGCATAAACAACAATGACATATTGTATTTTTACATTCATATAATTAGAAGTTTTTTTATTTTTTAATCAAAAAACTTCTTATGTAAAGTTCATTTCTATGAATATTTAATCCCTCTATAGAGTAATCAATAGGGATGTTTTTGCCAAATAATGCAGTGGAATGGCATTCTGGCACCTTTTTAGTGTACTTTTAATATTTCAAATGTAACTAGATGAAATGGTATCACATGTACATAATTATAATCCATATTTATATAATTCAAACAAATAAAAAAATGTGGTGTTTTATGAATCAGATAAAATGTGGATGGATTCGAAATTGATGCTCTTATGTAGTGAGAAGTGGAAGTGAATTCTGGCATTTTTTTTAATTTTAAAAAAAAGCCCTGGTAATGCTACAAAAAAATTACTAGAATGATTTCTGCCTAGTAACTTTCATCAATAGAAAGCCTTGTTTTTGAGCTTTGACATCCAAAAATCATCTATTCTTCTTTTATTCTATCTAAGCTAGGAATCTAATATTCAAATAGCATTTTGTACTGTACTAAGTCAGCAACTATATAGTTAAGTACCATTCAGTTTATTAATAATTGTAAGAATCTTTGATAGCAAAAATGATAAACAGCAAACAAAGCAGCACATGACATTTCTTGATTACTTTTAACATCTGAATTATGAATAATAACCCCTTTAGTTGAATTTCTTCAGAGAAATGTATTATGTGTATGACCAATGGTGTTTCCCATTGATGAAGTCCAACAACTAGACATAAGTCTAGAGATTTAGATATGGAAACTACTGTTCAGTTAATAGTTTATTAAAGATTATAATACATAAGTTCTGATTAGCAAAAAATGGACGTCATTCCATTGAATTAAATACATTATTTGTTTTAGCAATATTGTTCATGTCCAGAGATGAGAGCTCTAAAATATGTAATTACTGAAAGATCTACATAATTACATATACAAAATGACTTAGTTAAATATATAGCATATCTAAATCTCAGATTATTTCTTTGGATAATATAAAGAAATAAAGGTGATACTATGAGTGCAATTGATGAAAATCAATAATCAGAAATGTTGGCTAGATGTGGCGCAACCATCTAAAATCCATTAACTGCTCAAGCTTACAATCAGATCTATCTGGAGGATGTAGACAAAATCACTTGTGTGTTTTATTCATTTGAATTATATCTCGTAAATTGATAATCACTCATACCTTTACAAAAAAAGGAACGGATCTGTTGAATTTCTATTTTTTTTATGTAAACCAATCAATATAATGATGTAAAAATTACTATATGTACCTCCATCATAATATTGATATAATGAATTTCTGCGTCTGTATTATCATAAATACAATATTGGTGAAATAAACTTCAAATACACATATAAAATCCTTTACAAGTCAGATTTTCTAGATGAAAAATAAATCCACTTTTGAGTTTTACTCGAGTAGTGAAACAACCATTAATATGTCAAAGGAGTGAGAATTTACATTAGAATTCTTACAAAGCCCATAATTTCATTTGATTAATGGATAACATTCACACAAGAGAGCTTTATTTGCAAGTTTATTTTAAATGATACTAAAAAAAGTTTGACTTGCAAAGTAATATTATGTAGTATTCATATTAAAAAAATATTATTTGATATATATTAATATTAATATATATCCTCAGCAATACATATTTGAGAGTTATTTTTGTTTAAAGGGAAGTTAAAATTAATACATTTTATATTCGATTCAACATAACAAATTAGCTGACTTGCAAAGTAATATTGCAGTATTCACAAAAAAATTATTTTCTACATATTACTGTATATCCTCAGCAATACATGTTTGATAGTCATTTTTGTTTAAAGGAAAACTAAAATTAATACACTTTATATTTGATTCAATATAACAAATTAGCTTAAAATCAAAGCCTAGTTTATTATCCACATACTTTCCATTCACAATTTTAGCAATCCATGGTTAAAAAAATAATAAATAAAAAAATTAAAAATTTGCTTGTATGAGCAATCGTATTTTCAAAATAAGTTGCAACATTAAATTTATATAAGTAAAATTTGTATATAATGGTACAAAAATCTAATTAATCGTTGATAATTATAAATATGATAAAAATTACAATAATAGAGAATCTCTTTAAATATTTTAATGACAGTTTTATACTATAAAAATGTGATAAATAAATATGACTTTTAACGACTTTTTGTTTAATATTTTTTTAAAAATTATAACAAAACCACCAGAAAATTCTTCTATTATATCACTTTTTCTGTAATAGTTAAACATTTCTAATTTTTTGGGACACTTCTTTATTCAATGTAAAATAAACAATAAAGCAATTTAGGTAAAAATCAAGCCTTTATACAATGTTGCAATTTATGTCGCAAATAATCATTATAAGTATACTGCATACATCATAATAATATAAACAATTCATAGAATAGTAGCTAACACATTTGCTCTCAGTGCATAACCTGCAGTTTGAATTTGATAAAGTAAAACTCAAAATTTCTTGAAAGATTTTCATTCAGATATATTTGCATTATATATAAATTTGTACAGTGTATAAAAATTTATATTTTTGTACTACATGAAAAATTAAAAACAAACAAAGCATTTGAATTTTTAATAATGTTATTTTAATATTAAGCTAAATAATTTATATACAAAACTAAAAAATAAACTTTATATCTCACTAAGTAATCAAAAATAATAATAAATTTTCTTTTTAATCATTAATTATGAGTAAAATCAAAAAGTTACTAGTTTTTGCTTTGATCAAAGAATCACTCTGCACCCCCCCCCCTTCATTATGTTGCATAAAAAAAAAATAAAAAAAGACAAATAGCAATATTTCAGTCTTAAAAATTAAAATGAATATACAAAAAAAACAACAACAAGATTTTGTACTATTAAAAAATGTTCATTTAATATATTGCAATGTAACTGGTTCTTTTTTTAAAAAAAAAAAACATTTTTCTTTTATATTTTATTATATCACAAATCAAATCAAGTGAAAAAAATGGAATTTTTTTATTTTTGTCAAAAATATAACATCATAACCTTTTCTCATCCTTGACTGAAGTTAGTGAAAAAAAGAGTAATATCTTTAGCCTTCTTGATTGTTCAAACATGATTAGAAATAACATTTTCATTTTTAATTCTTAAGTAGCTTTCTAGAAATGAATTTATTTTTTAAGATTAATAAGTTCAATCCAAAAATTACTTTTCTTGCTTTTCTAATATATATAAATACACTTGTGCCATCATCATTAAAAAAATTTCACAGATTTATACATGTAAATGTTGAAAATTTTTATGAAATTTTTCTTAGATCATGTGATTTCAGTTTGACATGCCAGTTTTTAATTGGTTGTTTGCTTAGTTATATTACAGGTGAACTCTTTAAAAAAATACATTAAAAATCTCACTATAATATTGAATATTTATATGTCATATATATACAAATATTACTGTATAAATAAAAAATATATATTTAAAAAAAGTATATATATTCAATTCTATTATCTCCAACTCTCTATTAAATTTTATTTATGCCAATCCTATGATAATTAGCCCCCCTCCATAGTCTCACCAACACCTAATGATTCATAAATTTAATTATGCTCTTTTTAGAACTAATTAATCATATAATACTAAATCATCCATGCACTTTAGTACTGTTACACAATGCTTTATTTACCACCCTCTTTTACAGTTTACAATTTTTCAGCAATCTTCTTCAGAACTTTTATATCTTCTAACTTCAACTGTTAAATTAAAATTGTTTCTTTTTTTTTTTTTTTAATTTAACAGTTGAAGTTAGGAAATATAAAAATTCTGAAGAAGATTTCTGGGGCATTCAAAACTGTAAACTGTAAAAGAGGGTGGTAAATAAAGCATTGTGTAACAGTAGTAAAGTGCATGGATGATTTAGTATTATATGGTATACATTTGGCAATGCAATAAGAAAAAGTAGTTATTAACCAATTAATCATGATCAACAAGAAAATGTAGCATTTAGTATTATATAAAAGTTCCATTATAAGTTGGATAAATTTAATCATTTAGCCTTTACATACTAATTTTGAACCTATCATTAAAAAATACATAAATATAAATAAAATGCATTATAAAATAATAGTAAAAACAGTTTGACTTCAGAAAATTATGTATTTGCAGATATGAACGATAAGCAATGCATCAGGCAATCCTATACTTCAAATATTTTATGGCTGAATCATTGAATATTTCAAAACATTGCCTGAAATTTCATCAAAAAAGACATGCATTATTTGTAAATCAATAAACTACATAATTAAGCAAGTTCATTATTTTGAAATTGCTTTTAAAAGATTTTCATTTCTACTAACATCTTATTTGACTTAATTTTTATTTCTTCATTTGTAAATAAATAATTTATTTATTCATTCATTTATAAAGAAATTACAACAGAGATGTTTATCTATGAGATAATGCATATATTTTATTTTTATTTTCAATCAAAATAAGCTTAGTAAAATAAGGTTGGATATATAATAAAATGTTTCACTCAAAGGAGTTTAGTAAATTTTTACTCAATCACTTCTGCACACCACATATACAATTTAATATACAGATAATTTCTAATTTATATATGTAATCTGTTTTATATCTTTGTGCATCAATCAAATTTTATAAAATTTTTCACTTAGATCCATATTTGCCACTAATCATGGTATAAAGTATAAAAATGATTTTTTACAATTATTTATGCAAAAAATGTTTGCATAGTAAAAAAACCTATGAAAACTATTATTGTATGATATACATATCATATATTTCAAATACTTTGGATTATTTATATATCAAAATTCTTTACATAAGTCTAGATTTACTTAAGTTTAAATTTATATAAGTTATTTAAGTATATAAATGAAAAAATGTTTGCATGTGCATTACATAAAATTGCACATATGTATATAAACTATACAATATACTTATCTAAACACAATAAGTGAAAAAAAATCCAAATTCATTCATGCGTACATACATCTAAATTTATAAATACAAAATGTACATATATGTCTAACCTTTAATAAGTCTTCTCTCCAATCTTTATAAAGCTTTCCTAGATCTCCACTTAATTGTCTTAGAGCTTGTTTACGCTGTGCTTCTGTCTCAGCATGAATCAAATCTAACAACCCTTCAACTTCAGTAAGATCTAATTTACCATTGAAAAACGCCCTAAAATAGTAATAAAAAAATAATAAGGCTATTCCTAAATACATTTTAATAAATGTTGATGAAGAATGCTTTGTAACTTTTCAGAAGTTAAAAAACAAACAAATATTATTCAAATAATTACATAAAATAGTTTACATATTAACTAAAATCTTAATAAATACCAGCTAAAATTCAGTTGCCATTTAAATAACTGTCAGCACATTTTTGTGTTTTCCCTTATATAGGGTGCCAACCAAAATTTGATGTAATTTCAGTATTTGGTGCAATGTCAAGCAAAAAAAAAACAAAACTTTTTTATTATTTTATAATTAGTTTTGATAGGAAATGCATTAATCTAAGAGCATTGAAATAGGTTCCTATGACAATGAATATTAAAGCAAGAAATGCATTGTTTTTGCAAACAAATTTATAAATTAATTCTATTCATTTAAAATACATATATAAATAATAAAATTTATAACTTTGATAGTTATTGTTTCTTTATTCTATATATTTTATTTACTGTATTCATAAATAATTGATCACAAACGATACACATGAATATTTAATATCCTAAACATATATGTTCTTATGTTTATATGATATGGAATATTTTATTGGAATAATATATATAAAGTATATATTTCCAATGCAATATTGTGAGAATGTAGTGTGAATTGTTTTGGTTTGTGTTGAGTTAAAAGAATATTATTTGTGTTTTGAAGTGTTATTTTTTATACATAATGACTATAAAATATTTTTATTATTATTGTAAAGAGATTTTAAGCATGGAACACATGGTAATTTTGGTATTAGAGTGAATACAGAACATAATCTTAGTTTTGATAATAAAAATGACATCAATTGTAAGAGGTTATAAATAAGACTGAATGATTCGAATTTGCTCTCTAACATCCTAACTTCCATAGAAGCAAATCTAAGTTCTTATATATATATATATTTTTATTTTAAAAGTATTTGCTTGACAACTACAAAATGATCGAGTACAAAAGATTATATTTGTCCTGGAACCTGACTGGATTGCCGAATACTTGTTAAAAGAAGAAAAGTAATTTATAGCATTCAAATTCATGTTAATATTTCCCTACTGAAAAATGATTGTCGCATGAGAACAATGCATTTTAATAACAAAACATTGAAGTCAATAACATACTGCTGTACATAAGAATCATTTCAACTAACAGATATCATTTTATAATATTGATATAGTATTTTAATATAGGATTTAAAACCAATTTATTTTGACACTGTATTATTGTAAATAAAGACCAGTGTCTGATTATTCATAATGTCATTACGTTATCAAATGTTTGATAAATAGAGAAAAAAAATATTTCAAGAATATTGGAATTCAACAAACATGCATTGTCTTGGATAACTGTATATGATACTTTCATCTTGTTTGGACGAGTGAATATCATTAAATTATAGCTCGCAGAATAGAAATTGGAACTACTGTGTTTCTTTAAAGTGCCGTGCAAGAGCATTGTGTTCAGGTCATATGTTAATATGTGTTTTACTTATGTATTCATTTGTATAATATTTTATAAATATTATTGATTACTATATTTTAAGTTAGTTAATTATTTGTCTTTATATGTATAAATTAAAAGAAAGTTAAACTTAGTTTAGATTTAAATTAAGATAAACAAATAAACAAACTTACATTATTCTATTTTGTTTTAATCAATTTCTTGATTACAAATATTATAGAATTATCATTAGCTTTCTTACATTTTAAATAGTATATGTATGCAGCAAGATTTCCATTTCACATAAATTTTATATATCATATATTAAGCAATTTTTGCTGTATAAGCACCTATTTTTATTAATATTAATTTAAATGAAGCATAGATTTCATGATATTTAATTAGAGTATATGTCACAAGAATTTATTGTCTATTTATCATTTTTTATATTTATTGTTAATAAATTTTTAATTCATTTAAACAAATAAATTTGCTTTAGTCATCATTTCAATTAATAATGCATATCTATTGGCTAATAATTTTAATATATAGTTGTTATGTATTGATTTGCACCATATATTTTATAATAAAAAATCATAAAATAGTCCGGGAATCAAACAATCAGATTGGTAAGTGTTCGTATTATTATGTATTACTTTTATATTGGGAATTCAATATATTATTAGTCAAGCTAGGCTTACATATTATATGATAATAGACTAATTAATTTGATATAGTTATATTTTTAATAACTAATTAGAAGATCATCATAATTATTTTAACTGTTATGTGCAATAGTTATTTTTGCGATAAAAATTTATATCTGAATTACTTTGATAATTTATAAAGTATAATTATATTAATTATTTAGGGTAAATAAAGGCAATTATAATTGGATGCCAGCATAATATTTTAAGTTATCTATTGGATGTATATTATAGTAACTTATTATTTAAACCACTACACATCACATGATTACCATCTCATGCTAGCACATAAACTGTTTGTAAACAGGCAAAAACTCTCCATATAGTAGTGCCACCTTGTGCTAACCAGAGTAATCAATGGATGCCAGAAGGCTTTTGCAGAAAATCCCTATCTAGTACAAAAATGTATGGGTGCAGAATTGAGTTCAGACCCATATTATTATATAAGCTATTGAGCTTAGATTGAAAATATTGTGTTTTCAATTTCATTCTCATAGTTTTGTAGTGAAGTAGAGATAAAAGGTGGCTGCTGGAGGGTTGCATTAGATCCTAAGATGTAGGTGCATTGCTCTCAGATCCAAGGCTCCTTACTGATGAAGGCCACAAGCCAGAAACTAGTCTGGAGATATTGGATGAGTAGGCACTAGATAGGGATTTTATGCAAAAGCCTTCTGGCATCCATTGATTATTCTGGTTAGCACAAGGTGGCATTATTATATGGAGAGTTTTTGCCTGTTTGTTAACTTATTATTTAGTTAGAAAGATGGTAATTTTATGATATTATAAAATTGGTAAGTACATACATAGAAAATTATATGTGAATTACATTAAATGGAATGATTTACTTTGCTTAGAATTTAAAGCTCATCAGATTAGATTATATATTTAATTTAAAAATTAAGCTTTTAATATTACCATTTACTTATAATAGAGTATTAGTAATACTATGCATGATAGAGTAATTATTTATTTAGAATTTAATAATTTGGCATTATTGATTTGAAGAATAATTCATTGTGATTTTCTAATCGTATTTATATAAGTGTCAAATAAGAGATATTTTTATTTATTTCATGCCATCATAATTTTGATATTGTAAATTGTAAGGCTATTTGAAATATTGACTTTCATTTTATATCATTATAAGGTAGTACTAATGGGGAGGTATGTTAGACGAATCAATTTGCATATTGTATTTTATTATAGTTCTGTATTTTAAACAATTTATTCCATTACAATTTGATTTTGTAAATTTATGAGGTTTTAAAAGATAAAACTTTATAAATTTTATTAGTGATAGTTTAATGTGCATAAATCTATACGATAACAAAGCTTCTTACCACCATTAAGTATTTTTATCCTATTACAATTGGTTTACCAAATAAGAACATATTAGTATTTATGAGCTAGTGTTGCTCTGTTAACATTATTTTCATTTTATTCCATTACAATTAGTGATCAACAATTGGGCTAATTTTATTCATTACAATTGGTATCTCAAGTTCACAGGCTATATTAAAGTCTTTCTCTCCTATTCTTATCATACTTTTATTCTATTACAATACATATATTAGAGTAGATTTGGTGCCATAAATTTAAAGTTGATTCAGAATAAATATATAAATATTTTCCAGAAAGTTCTGATACTGGTGGAATCTTAAGGCTTCTCAACAGTATATAATAGAATGAGGAAATGCATTCATCTTCTTGCAGGATCATTCTTTTATATTTTCCAAGCCTTTACATAAAAAAATAACAATTCATAATATAAACAGAATTAAACAATTCCAATATAGACACATATTTTACAATGATAGTATAGGCTACTTCTGATCATGGACTTATTTGATTGTCTTCCTTTATGTAAATGATATTGTTCACCCGATATGTTCTACAAAAACCTTAAGATGTTTCACAGTCTATTTTATTGCTTCCACACAAAAAAAGGCCTGAATAAGTTTTTATACATAAAGAAATCTTATTGCAACTTTTCTAAAATTGCAATGAATAACTTTAAAATGCAAATTTATAAATCCTATTCTTTGATAAATATAAATATAAACATATATAAGCAATAGAAAATTATTAGTATTGAAACTGTTTCTTTATTTTTAGTCACCCTTATAAAGATTGAAATCAAGAAAACATGACTGTAATGTATGCATATGACATAAATAAATAATTTTTTTAAATACAAATCTTTATTATCAAATTGTACCATCTGCCTATCAAAGATTAACTATGATCAGATGAGAAATAGATTATAAAATGAGGATTCTTTTTTTTTTTATCTTGTGTACCAAATAGGAGAAGCTAAGAATTGTTCTGGATTTGGAAACCATAGATGGTGAACATTCTCCAGATTGAATATTTGTTTCAACAGTAATGAATACTTTCAAAAGATTTATAACAAATGATTCTTGAGTAGTACAATCCATTGCAAAATGTAGTTGCTGCCTAATAAACTTCTTACATACTTCCACTACATCAATATTAATATTTCACACAACTATAATTACAAACATGATCTATGAACCTAAATTTAATTCCATATTTAGTAATATAATTTTTTTTTTCAATAGGCTTAAATTTTTTCTTTGAAGTAAATTGGCTATAACCAATCCAGTAAAGTATCCAATTTAGGTTGATAAATTATTATGTAACTATTTATAAATACAGTGTAAAACCAAGTGGAAAATCAGTAAATCCTCAGTATCTAGCAATTCCAATCTTGGTGTGTAGTGCCTTCTTTGCCTTTCGCTGAGGTATTTAAAACTAATTTATCTTTTGTTTCCAGAGTCATCATCATCATCATCATCAACCATTATCAATCCACTGCAGGATGAATGTCTCTCCAAGTTCAATCCATCTTTTCCTATCTTTAGCTTCTCTTCTCCACATCACCCCTGCACACTTTCTTATTTCATCCACCCATCTCACGAGGTCTCTTTCTGGGTCTTTTACAATCTCTTGGAATCCAGTTTAAAATTTCAATTGTCCATCTGTTATCATCTCTTCTAATAATATGTCCAGCCCAACTCCACTTCAGTCTTTTAATTTTTTCAATGAGGTCAGTAACACTTGTTTGTTCTCTTACCCATACATTGCGTTTTCGATCCCTTCTCGTTATTCCCAACATGCATCTCTCCATACTTCTTTGAGTGGTCTGAAGTCTCTGTATTGCTCTTCTATTAAGTGTCCAAGTCTCAGATCCATAAGTAAGAACTGGCAAAACCCTTTTAAAAAAACCTTCCTTTTCAAACACATAGGCATATTTCCTTTTAGTATCAAGTTATTTCTACCAAAAGCACTCCAACCATGTTTAATTCTATGATTAATTTCATCCATTATATTTCCATCTGTATTAATAATCGGACCAAGGTATTTGTAACTGTTAACTTCTTATAACTCATCATAATCAATCTTTATTTTCATATTTTGAGAAAATCTATTAAACATTACTTTAGTCTTTGTATCATTTATCTTTAGTCCTACTTTCCTACTTTCATCTGATAACTCCTGCAACATTTCCTGTAGCTGTAAAGCATTATTTGCAAAAACAACTACATCATCTGCAAAATCTAAATGACTTAAATAATCTCCATTTGCGTTCAGTCCTTTAGCTTCCCATTTTAATCCACAAAATATTTCTTGCACCACTGCTGTAAAAAGTTTTGGAGATATGGAGTCACCCTATCTTACACCCTTTTCAATGTTGATTTTCCTACTGTCATTATGTAATCTAATTATTGCTGTGGCATTTTTATAAATATTCTTCAAAATATGACAATATCCTGGATCTACACCTTGATGATCCAATGCTTTAATCACTGAAGAAATGTTTATAGACTCAAATGCCTTTTCATAGTCTACAAATCCTAAGCATAATGGCAACTCATATTCATTTCTCCTTTATATAATTTCTCTCAATACCTGGATATGATCTACTGTACTAAAACCACTTTTAAATCCAACTTGTTCTCTTGGTTGGTGGAAATCCAGTGTTTTCTGTAGACGAGTTATAATTATCTTAGTAAAAATTTTAAATAAAACTGATAAAAGACTGATAGGTCTGTAATTTCTAATATCTTCTTTATCACCTTTTTTAAATATTAATATTAATACTGCATTCTTCCAATCATCTGGTACATCTTTATCATTTAGACATTTGGTATATAACTTTGCTAAAAAATTTTCTATTTCTTCACCTGCTTCTTTTAATATATCAATTACAATTCCATCATTACCTGGAGCCTTCCCTTTCTTCATGAATTTAATTGCACGTCTCACTTCCTCATTCAAAATTCTGGGCAATTCGGAAGATATAATATGTATAGGAGGCACTTGTTCTTTATTACTATATAATTCTTGATAGAAGTTTTCTACACATTTTATGATGTCATCTCTCTTTTTAATAATAATGCCATCTTGTTTTCCTTATTGCAGATATAAATTTCCTACCAATACCAAAATGTTGTTTTACACTCTTTAGACTTTTATTCTCTTCTACAGCTTTCCTTGCTAGTTCACAATTATACTTTCTTATATCATTTTCAACTCTTTTCCGCACCATTTTACAAAATTCAAGATATTCAATCTTTTTTAATGCATCATTGTTGTATATCCTCATATTCCTTCTTTTCTTCATAAATTCTCTAGTCTCAGTAGAAATTTTATTGGTCAATTGCTGCTTTTTTCTACCAGCTATCTTTGTTGCAGTTTTTAAAAGTGTAGCACTTATTTTCCTATTAATATCATTCAAATCTGAATCATGTTCAAAATCTACTAATACTTGAAACCGATTTGTAAGTTCTAATTTAAATTCATTAGAATGTTTCTGAAGATTAGGAATATCAACTGTAAATATTGTTTTCCTTAATACCAGAGTATGTGTCATTAAATGTTTTCAGTCAAATTTTTATATATGAATTTAATTATCAATATCTCTCAAAAATTATTTGAAACATTCCTTATTAAAATAACTGCAACATTATTGATTATCTGCCACAAAGGCAACTTATTAATAATCAGCCACAAAGGCAGGCTCACAACATCAATTCCACAATACCTTTTATGTCTTCCTATTTATTGCTCTAATCTTCAGACATACATAATAAAAATTTTATCAATACTTTTCCTTATATTTCTCACATATCTGCCATAAACATATCTTTCACAATTTATTATTTCTAAGCAAATGTACAATCCAATTTCTTTTCCACTTCATTATTATCTTGATAAATAATTTATTCATTCTTTTACAACTATGCCTTCTAAAATTGTTCACTTTTCTCCAAATCTGCAACTTAAAAGCCTTCCAATGTGTTAACAGTCCTTTCATTCATTACAAAGTTACATTCCAAAATTCCAATGTCAATAGAAATTATCTTCCTGCGTTAATTAAAATCTTATTAAGACATTGCAATTTCTTTGTCATTACTCCTATCATATAACAAACAATTTATTAAAACATATAACCTGACTAAATTTTTGACCCAAATAACCATTTACAGTTGCAGAAAAAATATTTGTTGTTGACTCTTTGATTCCTCTTAAAGACTTTAAACCCTTAATGTCAACTCCATACATTTTTATCAATACAGCTATTATTACTTTATCATTATTCATAAACATGGATGGGCTGCTCACCTAATAGTGAATTTACTGGTTTTCAATTGCTCAGTTTAAGAACAACAACAAAAAAAGATTTTTTTCTCAAATGTCTGATAGTTCTTAGTTAAAATATCAGTTTAATTGAAAACATGATGAATGTGAATGTAAATGACTTCTTTTAATAGATACTACAATCATGATAGATAAAATTAAATTATGACCCCTATTGTAAAATCGTAGTAATTGGTGCCCAAAGATGGAAGGTATTAATCTCTTTATTGCAGGCCCAGGCTGCAATTTGATGATAAATCTTTATTTAGGTACATACAACTGCAGATGACTTTCAAGTAAAAAAAAAAATGCATAAAGTGGAAGAACTGTTTAATATTAAATGGGACATTGTTGAACTTTCTGATATAAGAAACAAAGATGAAGAAACAATTAATTTTAAAAATAGACAGGTATACTTTACTATAAGTAAAAAATCTTAAAAACTCAAATAGGATGGGATACATTTCAAATAAAAAGTGGAAGAAGAACATCATGGCAATTTAAGATATTTCAGATAGAATGGCAAGATTATTTATACAAATTAAATAGAAGACACTAAATGTAAATAATTCAATTTATGCCCCAACAAGTTCTCATTGGGATGGAAAATGATTTTTATGTGGATATATAAAATTGTTTTTGATCCAATCAAATAATGTTTATAAATGTTATGGGAGACTTGAATACTAGAAGTGGTAAGCAAGTGAAAGATGAATTTGCTTCTAGTGATAGAAACAAAAGACAGAATTGTGGAATTTTCATAAAAAGAAAATATGTGTATTATGATTTTTCTTTTTTTAGAAGAATGCTAAATGACAATGGAAGCATCCAAATGAAGGTACAGCAGAATTGAAAATTTTGTTAGCAGAAAATATATATTACAAGATTATAATGTTCTTATAGACTTAATGTAAGAAGTGATTATCAATTAGTGAGATGTAAGATAAATGTTAATGCAAATCTAAAGACAAAAACTATTATGAAAGTCGATATTAATAGTTGATATTCTTAACCTTCAGTTAGACCACCAATGAATTTAAATTAAAACTTACAAATCATTTTAAAATATTATCAGACATGACTAATATCAATTAAAAGATAAATAATACTCTATTAAGAATTTTAAGTACAAAAAAGTAGTAATTTCTCAATAAATTTTCTATTAAAATAAGATAATATATAATTAAAAAAAGGAATAGGAAATTTTGGAAAAATGATCCATTAAAAATAAGTAAATATCTAAAGTATTGTAAAATGGCTTAAAAAAGAGTTAATAACGATATAAAAATATATAATTGTGAATTGGCAAGGAAATTTGTAGATGATAATAAAATTTTCAATAGTGTAAAACAATATTAAAACAGGCAAAACTCTCCATGCAGTATTGCCACTCAGTGCAAGCCAGAGTAATCAATGGATTCCAGAAGGCTTGTGCATAAAGTCCCCATCTAGTGGCTACTCATCCAATATTCCCAGACTAGTTTCTGGATTGTGGCCTTTGTCAGTGAGGAGCCTTGGATCTGAGAGCACTGCACCAAGAACTTAGGACCTAATACAACCTTTTATCTCTACTTAACTACAAAACTATGAGTCTTAAATTGAAAATACTATAATATTTTCAAGCCAAGCTCATTAGCTTATATAGTCATATAGGTCTGAACTTAGTTCAGTACTTATACAATTTGGTGACTTTGGTTCTTTAATACCTATAGCCACCACTATCCTATTAGGCAGGATTGGTTTTAAGCCAATAAACATCACATGATCACCATTTCTTATGCTTGCTTATAACTGTTATTAAGATCTAGGTGCAATGCTCTCAGATCCAGGCTCCTCACTGGTGAAGACCACAAGCTAGAAACTATTCTGGGGATATTGGATGAGTAGGCACTAGATGGAGCTTTTATGCACAAGCCTTCTGGCATCTATTGATTACTCTGACTTGCACTGAGTGGCAAAACTGTATGGAGAGTTTTGCCTGTTTTAATAACAGTTATAGGCAAGCAAAAGAAATGGTGATCATGTGATGTTTATTGGTGTAAAACAATATCTTGGTATTAGATGAAAATTTGTTTCTGCACAAAGAAGGAAAATGCAATTATTAGTAAAAGGAGAGATGACATTTTAAAACATATGCAAGAATTCTATAAATAATTATATAATAATAAAGAATAAGAAAACAAATATCCCTTGCAGTCATTATATCTTCCTAATTCACCAGCACTTTAAATGAGGAAGCAACACATACAATTAAATCTATAAAGAAAAAGCTCTAGGGAATGATGGAATTTTAATGAATATTTTAAAAAGAATCTTATGAAGAAATAAAAAAGTTGTTGGCAAAGTCATTTATTAAATATCTAAATATTAAAGATATATCAGATAATTGGAAAAATGCAGCAATGATATTGATATTTAAAAAAAGATGATAAACATGATAGATATTTCAGATCCCTCTGTCATCTATCAGATCTATGCAAAATCTTTACCAAGATATTTACAACTCATCTATGGTAAACTTTGGATTCTAGACAACAAAATCAACAAGTTCAATTTAAAAGTGTTTTTAACAAAGTAAATCATATACAAGTATTAAAGAAAGTTGTAAAAAGAATCAATGAATATGAATTGTCATTATGCTTTGAAAAAGGGATTCTATAAGCATTTCTAAGTTACCCACAGAGGCAAAACTCTCCATACAACAGCACCAGGTGCAAGCCAGAGCAATCAATAGACACAGGAAGGTTGGTGCATAAAATCCCCCTATCTAGTGCATACTCATCCAATATCCCCAGACTGGTTTCTAGCTTATGGCTTTCATCAGCGAGGAGCCTTGGATCTGAGAGTACTGCACCTAGATCTTAGGATCTAATGCAATCCTTGACCTTAGTGGTGCTACTGTATGGAGAGTTTTGCCTCTGTGGAAAACAGCTTGTGCAAGCATAAAGAACGGTGATCATGTGACATTAAGTTAATTATATCTTTAGATCATCAAGATATAAATCTTGGATATATTCATATTCTGAAAAATATTTATCAAAATTCAACAGTAATAATTAGATTACATAGTAATACTAAAAAGATTAATACTGAGAAGAATGAAAGACAGAGTAATTCCCTATTTCCAAAACTTTTTAAAATAGTTTTACAAGAAGTATTTTACGTATTAAAATGGGAAGCTAAGAAGGTAAAAATAAATGGGAATTATTAAAATCATCTATATTTTTCAGATTATGTTGGATGTTTCTTTTTCAATTAATGCTCCAGAGCTTAGAAAATGTTGCAAGAGTTATCAGATGAAAGTAAGAAAGTAGAACCAAAGACATATGTTAAAAAGACAAAAGCAATGTTCAATGGATTTTCTCAGAACAAAGATTGATAATCAATAATTTTTAAAAAAAATAACACTTACAAATACTTTGGTCAGATTATTAATGTAGATGGGAACAATGCCTCTATATATGAAAAGGAAAGTTTTTAATAAATACATTTTACCGGTTCTTACATATAGATCTAAGACTTGGATATTTAACAGAAGAGTAATACAAAGACTTCAAAACACTCACTGAAGTAAGAATAGATATATGTTAGGAATAAGAAAAAAAATCACATTTTAAATACATAGATGAGAGAATCAGAAGGTATTACTGACATCATTGAAAGAATTAGAAAACTGAAATGAAGATGAATTGGATATAGTGCTAAAAAAAAACATAATAATAGATGAATAGTTTTAAATTGTATTCCAAGAGACTAACAGACCTAGAAAGTAGCAACATATGAGGCATGGATCAAGAAATGAGATTAAATTTGGAAAAATCCTTTATCTTAGAATACATCAGTAATGGTTGAAAACTGTGACACTTTTACTGTTTCCATTTATAATCATTCCCATGCTCTTAAATAATTTTCTTCCCAAACTTTCAACATAGATGATCAATCCTAATAAACAACAAGTCAAGTTCCTTCTCAGTTTCATTAGCAGCAACAAAAATGATTTAATGGATGTTCTTAATCATACTGTAATTTTTCTAATAATCATTTATCCTTTAAGCTACTCCCTCCTATCCCAAATATCTAATAAAACAATCCACTTTTGTCAATAGAGTAATTGCTTAGTCCAGAAATTCATATAAATGTTTAAAAATGTAATTGCTTTTTTTTTAATAATTGGGACTGCCATACTTAAAAAACTGTAAATCAATTGTCATAGACATAATTTTTAATAAATCATAATTATTACTATTAACAGATGAATCTAAATATATGATCACTCTACTTCCAGAAAAAAAAAATGAAGAAAAAGACTAAAAAAATTAGAGAAAAGAAGAACAGAGTCAGAATTATTATATCTTGAATTAAAAAATATAAATATGTTAGCAGAAACTCACAATTAGTACAAAGAGTTAGCTGATATCAAAAGAGGACTATGACAACCAATCTTGTAATAATCTAAGTATGTTCTAGAAAAAGAAATAGAAATTTAAAAACTTGAAAATACATTTAAGTGCTATTTATATAAATACTATTATGAATCACTTCTCAGATAGTGGATTTCCTCACCTTGCATATTCAGTATATATTTAGCTTTCACTCATTTATGTGGTTGGTGTTGTTCTTGTTTAATTACTAAACAATCTGTTCTACAACCAGAGGTAGATCAAGCCAAGTGGGGCCCCAAGTGGAAAAAATGTCTGGGCCCTCAAACTCAAGTTATAAAAAAAAAAATTAAAAAAAAAACTCTCATTAAGTTATTAACAAAAACGAAGAGTAGTCAAAAATTTCATACCATAAAACATTAAATGAATTTATTAAAAAAACATATTTTTTACATGAATTGAAGTCTTGCTTTATTTCTTGCAAATTCATCAGTTATTTTCACAAATGCCAATTTGGCTTAAAATTTCCTGCTCTATATACAGAACGATATTTAATCTTTCTTCTCCCATAGTACTCCTTAAATAATTTTTTGCACACTTTAAAACAGAAAACAGTCTTTCCCCTGAAGCATTAGATAAGGGAACTGTTAAAAAGTTTTCAATAATGTTTCAACATTCGGAGATGTGCAAGATATTTCTTTGGTGGCTCGATAGCAGTCTCATGTGGTTTTTATGGTGTCCTTATTTTCTTTTAGAAATATTAAAAAATGATCAAATTCATCTTCAAAATTACAAACATCAATGTCATTTTTGTAAATATCCTTAAACTTTATTATCACATTCTTTTTTTCTTCTATTGATAAATTCCATTCAAAAAATATTCGAAAAGACTCTACCACAACTTCATACATCTGAGTTCTTTGAGATAATTCTGCCTTGGTGTTATCACATATGGCATAAAAGTGAATTGACTATGAATTTTCTCCTATTGTAAATCCATGTCTGACTTTTTTGTAAAATAATTTGAAAGCTTTTAGCCTGGAAAACAATGCCTATTAAAAATATTTTTTTTTATGTTAATTTTGTTAAAATTTTAACAAAGAAAAATTCATTTTTACCTATCTCCAAACAAAATATAATTTAGAAAAAACCCTCTGCAGATAAATCAGCTTCAGGAAAACAGCAAAATTTATTTATGATAATTTTTTCAAAAGCAGATTATTTAAATCAAATTATTATTTTGGGAAGGGTCGAATTTTTTGTATAATTAAAAATACATATATTTACTTAATTTGGGCCTATTTATGCTATACTAGTTGCACTCCCTGATGTTCAGTTAAAAGTTAGAATCCTGCCCAAATTCAAATAAATTCCCTTCAAAAAACTTAAATAATATGGGTTATAGGAGGGTTGATTGTATACAAAAAAACATAATTTTCCTCAAATCCTAATAAACAAAGGCAAAACTCCCCATACAGTAGTGCCACCCTGTGCCAAACAGAATAATCAATGGATGCCAGAAGGCTTGTGCATAAAATCCCTATCTAGTGCCTACTCATCCAATATCCCCAGACTAGTTTCTGGCTTGTGGCCATCATCAGTGAGGAGTCTCGGATCTGAGAGCACTGCACCTAGATCTTAGGATCTAATGCAACCCTCCAGCAGCCACCTTTTAACTCTACTTTACTACAAAACTATGAGAATGAAATTGGAAAACATTGCTAATATCTTCAATCTAAGCTCAATTGCTTATATAATCATATGGGTCTGAACTCAATTCAGCACCCATACATTTTGGTGTCTTTGGCTCTTAAACAACCATAGCCACCACTATCCTATTAGGCAGGATTGGTGTTAAACCATCAAACATCACATGATCACCATCTTTATACTAGCACATAATTTGTTGTAAACAAAGGCAAAACTCCCCATACAGTAGTGCCACCCTGTGCCAAACAGAGTAATCAATGGATGCCAGAAGGCTTGTGCATAAAATCCCTATCTAGTGCCTACTCATCCAATATCCCCAGACTAGTTTCTGGCTTGTGGCCATCATCAGTGAGGTGCCTTGGATCTGAGAGCACTGCACCTAGATCTTAGGATCTAATGCAACCCTCCAGTAGCCATCTTTTAACTCTACTTTACTACAAAACTATGAGAATGAAATTTAAAACATTATTAATATCTTCAATCTAAGCTCAATAGCTTATATAGTCATATGGGTTTGAACTCAATTCAGCACCCATACATTTTGATGTCTTTGGCTCTTAAACAACCATAGCCACCACTATCCTATTAGGCAGGATTGGTGTTAACCATCAAACATCACATGATCACCATCTCTATACAATGTTTTCAATTTCATTCTCATAGTTTTGTAGTAGAGTTAAAAGGTGGCTGCTGAAGGGTTGCATTAGATCCTAAGATCTAGGTGCAGTGCTCTCAGATCCAAGGCTCCTCACTGATGATGGCCACAAGCCAGAAACTAGTCTGGGGATATTGGATGAGTAGGCACTAGATAGGGATTTTATGCACAAGCCTTCTGGCATCCATTGATTACTCTGTTTGGCACAGGGTGGCACTACTGTATGGGGAGTTTTGCCTTTGTTTACAACAAATTATGTGCTAGTATAGAGATGGTGATCATGTGATGTTTGATGGTTTAAATCCTAATAAAAAGACATTTTAAGACCTCAGGACCCCTTAGTATTCTGAGGCTCTACATGGCCACTTAGTCCACTTACCACTTAATCTGCATCACCAATCTTGTAATAATTTTGGTATGTTCTGAAAAAATAATAGTGGCTTTCCTCATCTTGCATATTCAGTATTTACTTAGCTCACACTCATTCATGTGGCTGGTGTTTTTCTTGTTTAATTACTAAGCAATCTGTTCTACAACTATATTGTTCTATATTTTAATTATTTAATTTTGTCAAAGTCATGATGTACACAATTTTTAAATTAAATTTATAGTACATGTAGTTATATATGTTATGCATATAAACATTTATATAGGATTCATTATTACCCCCAATTTTATATATCCATAAAAAGACTTGGAACCAAATGTAATGGATATGACAGGAAAGGATTACTATACATCCACACATTTTTCTATTTACTACTATCAATATATTTGGCTTTACTTATTTAATTACAAAAACAAATTAAAAGTGTAATTGGTTTTTACTACTCTTCTTCAAACAAATAAATAAAGATCAGATAAAGGCAAATGATCCATAACATGTATTTTGGTTTTTACTACTCTTCTTCAAACAAATAAATAAAGATCAGATAAAGGCAAATGATCCATAACATGTATTTCTGTTGAACCAGCTTCATCAGATGGTCCAGATCATCAAATTTTCTCAAGCAATTTCACTACTAATCATAATTTAGCTATAATATTTTGTTATGACCCAATCTACAAGTATATAGCCTTAATGATGATTTATCATCTTTGGGGAAATATGTCAATGTTATTAATAACTATTTGTTGAGATAATTTAAAATATATTTATTGATTGTTTTCCTGAAGGTTTGTGATGGTGGTGTTCTAGTTGTATTTTTATATTGGACTATTTCCATCATCTAACATTCTGCATAAAAACAACCTACTTTTCATATAACACAGAATTCTTCCAACAAAATCAAGAAATGGCTACGGGCTCACCATTGCCTCCCCTGATTACCAATATCTACATGGAAGAACTTGAAACCTTAGCCATGAAAACTATTCCATATGCACATAAAGTTTGGATTCGCTAAGTAGATGATACATTTGTTGTATGGCCACATTAACAATATATCCCCTTCAATTAAATTCACAATAGAATCAGATCAAGAACAAAACGTGGCATTCTTAGATGTTAGTGTGACAAGATTCCCTCATGGCAAAATTAAAACTACAATTTACTGAAAACCTACACATACAGCAAAATACCTAGCCTATATATCCAATCACACCAGAACACAAAACATGGAGTTAGACTATCACTATGGAATAGAGCAAAAGAAGTTTGTTCAGAAACCTGCGATTTGGAAAAAGAAAAGATCTATGTAGAATGAACTCTTATGAAAAATGGTTATCCATCAGCTGTTATTAAAAAATTTTAAATAGACAACAAAAATAACTATCAAGACAAAAGACAATTATTGGTACTAGTGTACCCATACATTCCAAAAATAGCAGACAACTTAAAGAAAATCTGCAATGAAATGATGAAAAGAAAAAACTGCATCTATGAAAAACCATGTGAATGTGGAAGAACATATATTGGTGAGACCAGTCATCCCATTGAAAAGTGCTTGCAAGAACATGAACTGATGATCAGAAGAGAGAAAACAGACGTGTCTAAGGGAGCAGAACATATATGTCCCAATAAACATATGTTCAATTGTGAAAATACAAAAATATTGGATAGAGAAGAAAAGGTACAAAAAAGAAAATTTAAAGAAGCTGCTCACATGACAATGGTAAAAAATTACATAAGCCAACCTAGTCTGACTATACATAATGTATGGAAACCACTAATCAACTTTGCTCTCAGGAAAAAGTGGAGCAATCAGGAGGAACCTCATAGATAAGTGTATGAAATTACTACAAACTGTTACTTTTGGCAGGATGGCTCAGTTGGTTAGAGCGTTACATTAAAATTCAATACTGAAGAATCTAAGGACCCAGGTTCAAGTCCCATGCTAGTACTATAAATCAGGCTGAAGAAGAGGGGAGAATAATACTTCTCTAATGTTGTGCATATACTAACCTGTTCGATATGCTATTACTAACAGTTAAATGTATTTGGAATATTTAAATAAAGTTAATTTTTTCTAAAGACATTCAATACACATATTAGATGATGGAAATAGTCCAATATAAAAAAAATTATTGATTGTCTTGATTATATGATCTTAGATCTTTAATACATCATCATCATCATTATCAACCATTATCAATCCATTGCAGGAAGAAGGTCTCTCCAAGTTTAATCCATCTTCTCCGATCTTTAGCTTCTCTTCTCCACATCACCCCTACACATTTTCTTATTTCATCCATCCATCTTACATGTGGTCTCCTTCTGGGTCTTTTACAATCTCTTGGAATCCAGTTTAAAATTTCAATTGTCCATCTATAATCATCTCTTCTAGCAATATGTCCAGCCCAACTCCACTTCAATCTTTTAATTTTTTCAATGAGGTCAGTAACACCTGTTTGTTCTCTTACCCATACATTGCGTTTTCGATCTCTTCTTGTTACTCCCAACATACATCTCTCCATACTTCTTTGAGTGGTCTGAAGTCTCTGTATTGATCTTCTATTAAGTGTCCAAGTCTCAGATCCATAAGTAAGAACTGGTAAAACACATTTGTTAAAAACCTTTCTTTTCAAACACATAGGCATATTTCCTTTTAATATCAAGTTATTTCTACCAAAAGCACTCCAACCATGTTTAATTCTTTGATTAATTTCCTCTATTATGTTTCCATCTGTATTAATAATCTGACCAAGGTATTTGTAACTCTTAACTTCTTCTAATTCATCATAATCAATCTTTATTTTCATATTTTGAGCAAATCGATTAAACATTATTTTAGTCTTTTTAACATTTATCTTTAGTCCTACTTTCCTACTTTCATCTGATAACTCCTGCAACCTTTCCTGCAGCTCGGAAGCATTATTTGCAAAAACAACTACATCATCTGTGAAATCTAAATGACTTAAATAATCTCCATTTACTTTCACTCCTTTAGTTTCCCATTTTAATCCACAAAATACTTCTTGCAGCACTGCTGTAAAAAGTTTTGGAGATATGGAGTCACCTTGTCTTACACCTTTCTCAATGTTGACTTTCCCAGTATCATTATGTAATCTAATTGTTGCTGTTGCATTTTTATAAATATTCTTTAAAATATGACAATATCCTGGATCTACACCTTGATGATCCAATGCTTTAATCACTGAAGAAATGTTTATAGAATCAAATGCCTTTTCATAATCTACAAATCCAAAACATAATGACAACTCATATTCATTTGTCCTTTCTATAACTTCTCTCAATACTTGAATATGATCTACTGTACTAAAACCACTTTTAAATCCAGCTTGTTCTCTTGGTTGGTGAAAATCCAAGGTTCTCTGTAGACGAGTTGTAATTATCTTGGTAAAAATTTTATATAAAACTGATAAAAGGCTGATAGGTCTGTAATTTCTAATATCTTCTTTATCACCTTTTTTAAATATTAATATTACTACTGCATTCTTCCAATCATCCGGTACATCTTTATCATTTAGACATTTGGTATATAACTTTGCTAATATTTTTTTCTGTTTCTTCACCTGCTTCTTTTAATATATCAATTATAATTCCATCATTACCTGGAGCCTTTCCTTTTTTCATACATTTAATTGCATTTCTCACTTCTTCATTTAAAATTCTGGGCAATTCGGAAGATGTAATAGATATAGGAGGTACTTGTTCTTTATTACTATATAATTCTTGATAAAAATCTTCTACCAATTTCATAATGTCATCCCTCTTTTTAGTAATAATTCCATCTTTTTTCCTTATTGCAGATATAAATTTCCTACCAATACCAAAATGTTGTTTTACATTCTTAAGACTTTTATTTTCTTCTACAGCTTTTTCTTGCTAGTTCACAGTTATACTTTCTTATATCATTTTCAACTCTTTTCCGCACCATTTTACAAAATTTGAGATATTCAATTCTTTTTAATGCATCATTCTTGCATATCTTCATATTCCTTCTTTTCTTCATAAGTTCTCTAGTCTCAGTAGAAATTTTATTAGTCAATTGCTGCTTTTTTCTACCAGCTATCTTTGTTGCAGTTTTTAAAAGTGTATCAGTTATTTTCATATTAATTTCATTCAAATCTGAATCATGTTCAAAATCTACTAATACTTGAAACCGATTTGTAAGTTCTAATTTAAATTCATTAGAATGTTTCTGAAGATTAGGAATATCAACTGTAAATATAGTTTTTCTTAATAATTTTTGTCTCTCTAGTTTTACATTAACATGTATCTTACCCCTTACTAATCGATGATCACTTCCTGTGTTAAATTTATTAAGAACATTACAATCTTGAAATATGTATTTCCTGTTAGTCAAAATATAATCCAATTCTGCTGTACCTTCATTTGGATGCTTCCATGTCCATTTCCTTCTAACATTTTTCTCAAAAAAAGAATTCATAATATAAAGTTTTTCCTTCTCTGCAAACTCCACAAGTCTATGTCCTCTCTCATTTCTATTACCATAACCAAAATTACCTACAACACTTTCATCTTTCATTTGTTTACCAATTCTAGCATTAAAATCTCCCATAACAATTTTAAAATGTTGTTTACTCTGATCAAAAGCCTTTTGTACATCCATATAAAAATCTTCTACTACTTCATCACTGTGAGAACTTGTTGGGGCATAAACCTGAATTATCTGCATTTGATATCTGCTATTAAGTTGTATAACTAATCTTGCCACTCTGTCTGATACACCATCAATCTCCACAATATTGTTCTTCCACTTTTTATTTATAATGAATCCTACTCCACTTGTATTTCCAATATTTGTGCCTTTATAATAGAGCATATGTCCACTTTTTAAATCAATTGTCTCTTCACCTTTTCTTCTAACTTCACAAAGTCCAATAATATCCCATTTAATATAAGAGAGTTCTTCTTCTAATTCTTGCAATCTTCCTTCACTTGAAAGTGATCTGCAGTTGTAAGTACCTAAATAAAAAGTCGTCATCAAATGGCAGCCTGGGTCCGTCTCCAGGATATTCTTAGCACCCTCCGCCTTCGGCCACCAACCGCTGCCTTGGTTGGTGACTTTACAGCCTCCTGGGATAGTAGTCAATATATATAATATTTTAATGATGTTCCAATTAAATAAATAACATCTATATTTTCTATTTAATGCACCAGATGAACAAGTGCATTCACTAAAATACTTTTATTTTCTAGAAGAAACTATTATATTAAGCACTTAGTATAAACTCAATATGCAGATGCATAAATAAAGTATATTTTTTTAATTACATATTTTAAAAAATTATAGTAATTATTATAAGAAATCCTAAAAATTGATACTGTATAATATAATTTACTTGACAGGTAGAAAAGTATACTTTAAATAATCAAACAGAGCTGAAATAAGTGTACATAAATATTTCGTGAAGGCATTAGACCAATAAAAAAAATTTTAAATTAAATCAAATAATGTACATTTGGAAATATCTTTATCAAGTTTCCTATCTAAGTAATTTATCAATGCTTATTATAATTACCTGGTCTTTATCAAGTTTCCTATCTATATTATTTATCAATTTTTATTATAATTAAACTAATCTATATATGTGCCAATTCTGTGCTTCATGACTTTGATCCAATGCAATGCTACAAGATATCCATATCAGATATCTTTTTTAAAACTATCTATCTTGTAGTGGCTACCTATAATATAATAAGAATTGAAAGTAAATAATATGATTAACTATATAAGATGTTTTAGCAGATAAGTGACTATATACATCATTTCCTTCTTTCAAGTGATACTTTTTTAGAGTTGTTGTTATTATTTTAAAGTTTACTGAAATAAACTGTCAAATACATTTCATCAAGTAAATTTCAGCAGCTCATTTTAAAGTATTAATGGGTGGTCTAAAATCATTAGCATCATGTCTTCTTGGCAGAAAACATGAGACAATTCAAGCTTTGTGATGAAATAAAAATCATGTGATGGCATCAAACCAATTAAAATAGTCCATACAATTCTATGTGAGATTTCTTATATATGACCTTACTATTAATATCTTTATAAAGTTACTTCTATATAAATATTATTTATATAATTTTGAATATAATTAAATCATAAGATGAAAAATTCATTAATACTGTTTTCTTTATTGGAAAAAAGAAGGGGGGGGGGGGGAGGAGAAAAACAAAATATCTGAGACAAGATAAATTTAATTAAATTTAATTAATGAACTAAATAAAATATAAATATGTCAAATGATTTGACAAGACTTTTAGTTTAATATTTTTTAAATATGGTAAATAAAATTACATGATTCATATTATAATAAATGTACTCTAATTATAATTATATTATATTTATGTAACAGAAATTCATTTTTTTCTACATATATGTAAAAAAAAAAAATGTGTTAAAAAAAAAAAATTTGACTATGGCACACCAAAATCCAATCTATAAATCAGATGATAAATTGTCTCACAGAAAGCTCCAAACAAATTTCCCTTTCCAGATCCAAAAGAAATGACAGCAGGACTTACTTCAGAAATGAAATTCGACAGTCTCTGATCTATATAACTGGGATTAAACACAGCCTAGAACTACTTGATGGAATGACTGTAAATATGATAGGCTCTGATGTATGTAATTGTGATTAAACACAACCATGAGCCAATTGATGAATGATTGTAATATCTATGCACAGTGATAATTGATGGATTTAATAAAACTCATTAGTAAATGTATCAGCTGAATGAAATCTTATAGATTTCTTTATAATATTAGATAAATTAACAGACAACTTTTATTAGACTAGATTAAAGACAGTTATCTATTACAACTGACTTCATAAAAAACAAAGATGAAAGACATTTGTAGACAACTGAAATAAAATAATGGATAAATGCATATTAAATAAGTTATACTTAATGTAAGAATAAAAGAAACATTATTTTAATGTCTTCAATTTTAATCCCATATTAATAGAAACCAGTAGCAACTTATGTACTAAGTCTAATTAATATTTACCAGCGAATGATAATCAACTGTTATCAGATTTATAACCTGCATAAACCACTAGTATCATTAATTATTAAAATGTTTTCTAAATGTTATTAAGTCAAATCTTCAAATTGTAGTTGGTTGGCTAAGTTATATATTAGCGAGAACATTTTTCTTCATCCTACTTCAAAGATATTTACTTTTTTCTTGTGCAAACATTCAATACTCAATAGTAGTAATATATAATAGCCACATTCAAAGAATTGTTTTGGAAGCATATGAATAAGCTGAGAAAGTCATGAAATGTTCTGTTTATATTAGTAATTTCTATCTGCAGATATGGTTATATATATATTAATTAATGTATCTATCCCTAAAATCTGTCTCTGTGATTAAACAAATATTAAAAAAATAAAAAATGCACTTTTTAAAAATTTGATGTAAAATATACTACGACAATTATCCATGCTATATGTCTTTATAGCAATACTAATTCTGCCCCTTCGGCAATTTTCGTCATTCTTTTTTCCCAAAAACAAAAAATAAAATGTAAATTATGGTTTTATTCTTTTTTTATATATATTTAACATGAACACACTGCTATTTATTCTTTTATTAATTAGCCAGAAAAAATTAACTCTAAATAAATATGCTGTGTTTCGGTAAAAAGTTTTATTTTACCCACACTTAATTTTTAAATTATATATATTAAAATCTTATAAAAGAATTAGAGTTTCTAAAAATGTTTATAATAAAGTATTGTTTGTTTATTAGGATAAGTTCAATATTTTATTTTTTCTGCATTAAATAAGTGTAACTATTTCATAGAATGCATCTTTTTTTTCTTTAACATTTATTTAGAACAAGTTTATTGTTAAATAAATAATTAGTAATACTTTTTCAAAATAATATATTTTTTACTATAGATATTGTTTTCTACCAGACTTTTATCAATAATTTGTTCTTTTTTTAAATAAAAGTGACGATTTTAGTCACTTAGTAAGAATTTGCATTGAGAATTTTTAGTAAACTATGTCCTTTGGTATTATTTCCATATCAGATATCATTTTATGTATATAGAATAGATATATAAAAAGTAAGCTTTCTAAACACTCAAAAGTCAATTTAATTTTGTCAACAAAAATATTTAAAACTATCTCTAAAAAGTAATTATGTTGAAAATTGTTCAAATCTATTAATTTTAAAAATCTGTGTAAATAAATGGCATCTAGCAATTATGTAATACTGAGAATATATGATAATACTTCTGAAATAATAATTTTTATATGGATGAACTACAAGAATTCTTCATAAACTACAAGAATCATTCATAAACCAAGCATTCTAAAAGTCATTTTGATAAACTTGTTAGATAACATTCTCTCATATTAATCTGCTTATCAGATGAATATGAGAAGGGTTATTTGCCAGTTATCAAAATGACTTCTAGAAAATCTGACTTATGAGAATGTACATGGGTATCTATGTGAACACTCACTTTTAAATTTTTAATGTGACAAGACACACACAAAAAATTAACATTCTCATTTCCTGGAAGCTATAAAGTCACCAATCAAATTAGCAATCAAAAAATGATAGAAGAAAATGACAGGAAACAATATACAGAGACAAAATATTACAAATCTAAGCTGTTATTTGATGACGACTTTATTTAGACAATTACAAATACAGATCAATTCAGTATGGGAAAACTATACACATTGAAGAGAAAAATGATAGAATTTTGTAAATTTAGAAGAAAAGTTATAGGGAAGATTTGAATAAATGCACAACTGTCAGAAGCACTATAAATAAAATATAAAACAACAACATTGAGAAGAATGATAATATTTCAATCTGATAAAGAAGGGTAAAATGTTTAAAATGTATAGAATGCTTTTAAACATTTTAAAGTTTGTAATGGGAAATTTTAATCTCATGTAATTGAGTAAAATATGAGTGAAGTGTGTAAATTATGAATATGGAAACAGACATGAAAGAGAACATAAACTTTGCAATTTACAGATGTGGATGACATTTTTTTTAGTTTTGACAAAAATTAAAAAAGAAAATGCATATGAAAGTATGCTGAGGATGGCATGGAAAAATTATATTATACTTTAACCAAAAGAAATTATGTATTACAAAATTAAAATTTATTTAATAGATTCAACATAGAAGCGGTTATTGATTAGTGAGATATTTTAATATAAAGTTAGAAAAAGAAAAATGTTACTAAAAACAATAATATTGGTTGCTGATCACCTAACCTTAAGATGTATTCTAATAAATAAGCAAAATTACAGATTCCTAAAATTTGGATTGTGTTAAATATTAAAATATAATAATAATTTAAAAGTTCATTAAGACTTTATTCTTTGAAGATTATCAGATGAACAATTCAAAGTTAGTTCAATTAAAGAGAACATGTGAGAATTACTGTTTCAGTCTAATTTTCTCAGTTTGTGGATTTATATCAAATTAATTTTAAATTGCTTATCAAATTAATTTTAAATTGCTTGCCAATGAACACTCGAGTGCAATTACACTTCATCAGTGCACATAGCTGAAAAACATAGACATGTAAATAAACAAGTCAAAATATGCAAGATCAAATGAATTTGTAATAAATGTCCCAACATATCAAATTTAAACTGCAAGCTGTTATAGATTAAAATAACTGAAGCATTGAGCCAAGTTAATTATTTGTAGAAGAAAATAAAAGAATTCTTTTAATTTATTAATTAGCATGATGTTTTTCTTATTATTATTATTTAAAATTAACTACAATTGTGGATGAATGGTTTTTAAGGAATCCAGAAAAAAACATAAATCATTTTAAAAAAAAACCCACCCAAAAACCTTTTTGTAGATGAAATAGACAATGGAAGAAAACTGATAAAAAAATTTTGACAAGTTTTCAATTAAAAAAAAACATGGAGACTAGTAAGAAAATATGAATTTGACTACTTAAATTCAATTTTACATGGAATGACGATAAAGAAGATCTACATTCACGGTGTAATATCTTTTGTGAAATTCTCACAAATAGGAATATGAAACTAAACAAATTACTTTGACATATACAAAGCATGTAAATTTAATAAACAAATCACTCAATATTTTGGAAGGCAAATTAAAACACTTAAATATTTAAAAAAAAAAAAAAGCTTTATCATTTCATCAATATTAATGAAAAAATTATGCATTCCTTATATCTCACTAGTTAACAAATTATCCAATTTAATAAACTTCCTACCATTAGTGAGTCATTAGTACTCCCAGTGATAAATGATATTGTTGAAAATATGTCTGGTAGCAAGAACTTGAAAAAAAATGAATGCATTCCACTTTCCAACAATGCAGCTGCATGCATAATCAATAAAATGTTCAAATTGAAAGTCAGTTTCCTAACAGAATTAAGGTAATTTTTTTCTCTGAAACTGGATGAGTCACCAGATAAATAAAGTGTGTACCAATATATTGTTTTTATTTGTTTTGCGTGAAACAATCCACATAAAGATATATTATTTAGTGAATCAATTATTTGAAAATTCAATTATTTGAAATACTAGCAAAGAAAAAAGTATATGAGATAAATTAAGTTGGTATAGATGGTACATGGGCAATAGTGATATTACAACATGCATTCTTAAAGTAAGAGCAAATATAGCATGGACTGCCTGAAGAATTCAGAAAAAACATTAGCCATCAAAACTATATCAGAATATTCAAATAACATTTTAAACAGTGACTTAAAAATCATAAATTTCATCAAGAGCAAACTGTTATAGTCACATTTGTTTAAACAACGGTATGAAGAAAAGTTAAGTTTCCACAAATCTTTTCTTTTGCATACTGAAGTACATCAGCTGATAAGGGGCTGACAAGACTTGCTGAACTCAAAGTCATATTATTTTTAAATGAAGAAAACAATTACACAAAACTTGTGCAAGATAAGTTTATTTTGCAGTTCACTTATTTGATAGATATATTTTTGAAATGAAATAAACTAAATTTATATATGTATACAGAATAAAAAGATATAATAACCATATCAACTCGAGGGCAGCCCACACTAGTCAAGGTGAAATGTTGCATGAGTTAATTAATAAAGATTTGAACAATAATGTGGATGTGAAAAGTAAAGAAATTGCCCATGAGACTAAAAAAAAATTATTAATGTACATTTTAATTGTATTGTATATTTATGAAAGTAATTTATCCATAATGTTAGCAATTTGGTAATATGACAGTAGAAATATAATAATGAATGAGATTGCAAAAGAAGAAGAAAAAAGAAAAATACTTTTGTACATGAGTCAATTTGTGAATCAAGTTTAAATATATATAGTTTATAAATTGTTTAATTCTAAGAAATAATACTCCTTTATGTTGATTATCTTATAATCAATGAAATATAATATAAATCTTTATTATATAATAATAACTTGTAAATACATCAACACAAAAATTATATATATAAAAGCCTTTTTCAGTAATTCTAAATTTTTTTTACCCTTATCAATATGATACCTCGTACTAATACTAACACATATATTACATATATAGCGACATCTACCGACATTTCATATATGTCCATAGATGTTCCATCACGCAATACGATATAATATTATAACTTGCTTTAACGTTATTCTCCAAATTACCTAAGTCTAAGAAATAATACTCCTTTATGTTGTTTATCTTATAATCAATGAAATATTGTTATTATTATATAATAAAGATTTATATTATATTTCATTGTTTATAAATTGTATAACATTTTGAGATCTTTTTGGATTTGATAGTTCTGAATCGATTTTGAAATAAAATGTTGATGATTCTTATAGTAAAGAGAATTCAAATCTAAGGTTAAAAACTATGAATTAAAGATATTTGTGAAATTGAAGTAAAAAAAGAAAAGTCGGCTAAGAATTTTATATCTTCCTGCATTGGAATGACAGTACATAAAGAAAGAAAAAAAAACAGCTATTTCTTTCTTCTTTCATTATAAAATATTGTAATATTGTATATAAGTTTGTTTCCTCCAAATATTGTAGAAGAGAACAATGTAATAGTTTACTCAGGGGTCCAAGATTTTATAATGATCTACATTACGATTCAAGTGCTGGCAGGTAATGAAAACATACATGACTAGTCTACATTATAGTTCGATTGCTGGTAAATGATGTAGATAGAGGGTAGAAAGGTAACAAAGAGATACAAAAAGGCATTATTCAAAGTTCACTCAGTATATAGTCATTCATTCTGTTGCTATTTCCTGATTCCAAACTGCAAGCTATACATTAAATATTTCGCAAATGTTAATAGGTTGCCACTCATTCATTTGAAATTAAAATTTCATTGTTTTCATTTTAAAATTGCAGGAAAATCAAATGAATTACACATGTGCCAGTACCATCATTCTCTGTGGTTCGATTTCCTTTTTAATATGATATATGGCATGTTAAAATCAGACAAAATGAGTCCATTTAATTTTTTTTTCTGCTCAATTTATTAAATTGTACGGAGAAAACAAAGGAGTAAATGTTTTAATGGCAAAATGTAATTAGAAGATGGATTCAACATACTTCGAAGATTTTGCGATTTCAAGGCTTTCATCCCAAAAATAAGCATAACCCCATATATTATATGTAAGTGATCAATTTTAGATTTTTTAATTATTTCATTATTACTTTTTAGATTTTTTTATTACTGTGTTGTCTTTGAACTAATGTGTTTATGTAGTATATAAATTATATTTGTAAATTAGGTGATTATGTACAATGTAATTTTGGGGCTCTGATCCAAGTTTGATACAACTTTATTTTATAGACATAATGACTCTCAGTAATTTATTAGGGCATGTCTGTTTTTGTATTAGTGTGTACTAGCATGTCCGTTTGATTAACAGGTAATGATTTTTACGGCATCTATAAAATTAGGAGCAATGCAAATGTAAATTTTAAGGCTGATTATCAGATGTACAGTTGATGAAGCAATTGCAAAATTTACTGGGCATAGTACCATGTAAAAATATAAACTCTTAAAACCAATAAAGAGAGGTTTCAAGTAGTGAGTATTTGATGATAACCACAATGGTTATGTGCATCACATGGAATTATATGCAGACAAAAAATCAAATCCTGATTCTTGCCTATGCTTTTGTAATCATGCAGTGGAGTTAGTAGTTTTGCCATATCTTGCATCACATTATTCTCAAGTCTATAACTAACAAATGAGCTATATGCAAATAAATTATATCTATGTGGGACAATAAATATAACAAGATAGCATCACTAGTGTGCACAAAAAAATATAAAATAAAGAGAGGATACTCATTTTATCATTGATAAAGACAGTGACTTTCAATTTCTAGAAACCAATTGTTATGATTATAAGTGCATATCCGTCTTCTGGAAATAATTTATTTTGTATCTTTTATTATGAAGAATCTTTTTTCTTATAGATGCCTTGAGATTTTTTAACTTCTGGGGTACAAGAAAATGTCATGAATTCTTATGGGTTTTTTTTTGTAAGTTCTGAAGCTATGGATTATTTCATTTAAGAAATATTATATATGGTTTGAATGAGAATTTTGTGAGGAATACAAAGAAATTATCAATGAAGATATAATTTTAACATAGTTTATGATAAATTAGAAATTATGAACAAACAATAAAGTAATAATTTTTTCGGATATTGATATTTCCTTTTTTCCCCTCACTTTTTTAATGGTAATCACTACTTTTCTTAGCCTTATTTTTTCCCTTAGTTTTTCTATTTCTATCAATATATAGCATTTTGCTCTAACATTAGTACAATTGAAGTTATTGTGAAAATTGATCATATTTTTAAATATTCATTATGGCAGTAAACCTTGCAAAACAATTAAAGCAGTGTTGAAGTGAGCTATGTGGAAAAGAGATTTTACCTTGCCACTAATTAAAATTACAATGCCTATAGCTGAAGGTTATTTAATGTGATAAAGTAAATTTTCAATATTTGCAGTCCTAACAGTTATAATAATGTTTTCCCCCAGTAAATGACTAATTACCATTCAAGGCTAAACAACAAACTAGCTCACCAGTTAAAAGATCCTAAATATACAGTCCAATACAGTAAATAACTAAGTCTGTGGAAGATTAGTTATTATATTTCTGTGTAATTAGTTACACCCTCTAAGATGCCAGTAAAAGAAAAAAAATATACTATGTTGCTAAATTGTTGAAGACTTATTGATATTCTACAGGCTATATGTCACCATGCTACTGTAACTACAATTCAAGTCTCCAGTGTGTGAGAAGAAATCTACTATGAAGATGACCATAATTACAGAAAAAAGAAAAACACTATTGGAAAACCCATGATTTATGACTTTAAATATTTTTACCAGTAAGATATTCACTTTATAATATTAAAAAGGCCTTAAAGGAAACTGAAAAGAATTATTGTGATATGTTCGATTTGTACATCTATATTTAGAATCACTAGTATATATCTATAGCAAACTTAATATGTTTTTGTTTTGTTAATAAATGGTTAAATTATTATTTCATTAATCCAATTGTTTACTTTATCACACATATGCTAGCTTATAAATCATTCACAATGGTGAGATAACATGCAAACTACTGGGGAATATGCTGGGATGGCACAGTAATAATTGGCAGTAATAATGATCATTATTTCATTAGTATTCTCATAAACTTTCTCTCTTGAGAAAGTTTGTTGCCTGGAGTTTCTTTTTTGACTGAAACCTAAAATAAATAAAATACTGTTAGGAGTTCTTGTAATTATAAATCCCAATCATAATCATCATAGTGATTAGTATTATTATAAAGACTTTGTTTTATTATTGGAATTTTATTACACATACAATTTATTTATGTATACATCTGGAAGATTTATGATATATATGCATATCAATCATATAATAGTTTATATATATATGAGGAGTATTCATCATTACAATATATAATACATTAAAAAAAATTATTTATGGAGAAATATATATATATATATTAAAGACTACAAATATAATTATTTTGAAAATGTTCAAAACTTATTATCATTGAAGATGATAATTTAATCTTTTGCATAGAAAATTTTGAGTACTATTTTAGTGAAAAACTGGGAATACATTTTGAAGTGATGACATGATTACTGGCATAATTATGCAGACAAATAAATAACTAATGGACTTATCCAAAAACATTTTGTTGTAAAAAATTTTAGTCAAAAATTGATACAGTTTTGGCTATTTCTTTTTATTACAACTTTAAGAATAGTGATTTCTTTTACTACTTTGCATATGTGCAAAGCTGGATTTTGGCAATGAGGGGAATTAAAAATAAGTTTTGAAATAAGCTTTTGCCTTAAATTTAATATTGTCACTGTGCATATAGGCCAGCAACACCTGAAGAAGAATGGAGAATACTACTACTCTAAACGTTGTGTAATTACTAACCTGTATTGTCTATTTGTATGTTATTACTAACGAGTTGTTTGTATTTGGAAAGTTTAAATAAAGTTTAAAATTTTCTATACATTCAACAGTCACTCATAAATGATGGAAATAGTCCAACATATCACGTTATAATGTACCATCATTACAAACTTTCAGATACATCTTTTATAGTTAAATAATGTAGTGTTAAATCATTTAAAGCATTTATATATTTTATAATACAAATTACTATAAATTTATAATGCTTGTTATTACTCATTTTAATTTTATTTTATACAAAGTTTGTATAAATCAACAAGTTAGTTATTTAATAATACAAATGGTAATTTTCAATTTACTGCAGTATGTATATTTTAGACTCAAAAGTCATTCCTGAAAGCTATTTATTAATTATGTTTCATTATAAATAAAAAACAGCATACCTATTTAAAATTATATGTAATGATTCATGACTACCAACAACAGTAGACACTGATAAATGGATTAGGTCATTCCAACTCCTAGGAAAAAAAAAAATAAACCAATCTACAAAACACAAATATATCCACACTCAGAATACGATGCTATCTTTTAACTTTTTATGCAACAAACTTTTCTTTTTGAACATACTTAATACTATGTCCTATTGCAGTTTTCCAATGCATTCTATTTTTTTTACGTATATTCCCAATGAAAACCTTCAATATTTCATCTCTTATCTTTATAATGTATATGGGATCTATCTCTCTCATGGATTTCATGCTCAAATTCAACAATAGAATATCCTTTAAGAAAGTTATATATTATTTGTATAACATATTCAATCTATAATAGTAGTCTACAGTAACATATCCAGCAACTTGAAGAATATATTGATTAAGTTTATAATCTTTTCATTGTTACAAAGCATCCTTAAATGAAATTTTTATGATGCTTCCACATTCCACCAATAGGGTATCCAAGCCTCACTTCCATAATGTAGTTATAGAAGAATAAGTATGAACACAGTGATTATACAGAAAATGGGTTATTGGTTTTTATGCTGGGTTTGGGAAAAGATAAAGGGGATTTAGATATAAAGGCCATAGAGTTGACGAACATTATGTTGTGGAAATGGGATGGAGCAGATTATCGGAAAACTTAGGGTGGGGAATGGAAAGGGAAGGTAAAGTGGGTAACAGGTTTCTCTGGGCATAGTTGCTGAGAGATTCCTGACTCCGTTTAAGAAGTCACAGCACATCACATCACATAAATCAGATAAAATAACAGCTCTATACACAGCTAATTTATGTTGCAGTAGTTATTTTATTATCATGAAATTATCTATCTTTTAACTTGTTAAAAGCAGGAGCAGCACATTGAAACCTGTGTTACACCTCAAAAGTTAAATACCAAGATATTTAAATTGACTAAATATTCTCAAATTGAAAACCAATTGCTGAATAGTATTTATTTTATATAAATCATTATAAAAGTATCTATTATTATTGTTTATTTTCAATTTTTTATTTTATAAAAAGTTTGATATAAACTAAGATAATAATTACCTCTAAATTAAATTTCTAAGGACAGATCATTTCTACAAGCACTAGAATATATGCTCTTTTCAATCCCAGGATATGAAATTAAATTTTTGTATTACCAGTACTTGATACTTCAGAATCACAATATATGATGCAAAGCAGGGATATAAAAGTTAAGTTCAGGAAAAGCTTGCAAATTAAACTGCAGTTTGGCAAACAGCATTTCAGAAGAATATTCAAATATTTCAATTATTTTAGTATATGCATTCAGTATTTTTCTGTATTCTAACATTGAAAGTAACAAAATAGTAAACTTTTATGGTTTAATTTAAAGTCAATGATCAGATATTACTACTTAGTTATTCCACCTTTCCTTAAGCAGAGAATTTAACACACTGCAGTAAACATTTTGACACCATAAATAAAACAAACATTTGATACCTTTTCTCTATCTATGATATCTATCAAGAAGTAGTTTATTGCTCTCAAACACTATAAATAAGTAAAATCTCATACTTACTTTATAAATTAAAAATAATTGAAATAACATAATGGAGAAGTACTGCAACTCCCTTACCCAAATTAACCATAATCTTAAGTATTTATTTATTTGCCTATTATCTCTGAAAGTAATGTGTAAAAGGAATGATATTCCATTTATAAACTTATAAATTTTATTAAAAAAACATAGAGTTCTACAGCGTTTGAAGATTCCAAATATTACTTGAAATAGCATAAGCTTAATTAGAAGTGATAGATTTTCACCTAAAAAGCCTTTTTCTTGAACAAAAGCGAAAAAAGAAAGACTAATGAGGGCGTTGTTAGCCGAGAGGTACCGCAGCCGCCATGCAAGCAAGTAGTTGGTTGCAGACGGTTTTGGGTTCACGTCCCGGCCGATGCTATGACATATGAAAAAAAAAAAAAATGAGGGCTTTAAAGCTACTAACTTTAAGGAAAATAGGAAAAAAATCATACAAGTATTATTACATTGTAGTTTACATAATAATTTACTAAGGCTGTAACCTTAGAAATAAGCGTCTGAAAAATACGAAGGTAGTTTACAGCATTTTTTTATCACAAAAATCTTATTTTTGATTATTCTATAACCACCAATGCTCGACTATTCTATAACTTTTAATGATTTAAATTAATTTCAGCAATGTTTGACTGAAAAAATAGTATTTTATTTATTTTAATTCATATTAATTATTTTAATCCAACCTATTATCTTATGACAATATTTATTTTTAAAATTTGTTTTGTTTGCAATAATTAATAACTGTTTAACAAATCACATGTATAACAAGTTATCTAAATCAAAAATTCAACACAAAAATAACACTGAAAAATCAAAAAGCTTTAAATTATAAAAAATCTACTGATCAGTTTAAATAATATATTATAAAAAATACCAGATATAAATAACTTCAAGCATGTCCATATAATACATAAACAGAAACATCAGAAATAATATTTTTAATTTTATAATGTAACGGTAAGAATTGTCCCTCCACGTAACAAAATCTAGAACACAGGCAAGATACACTAAAGCTGATCGAATCCGGATGCTGGGATCCAGAATCCGGACAACATTCAATCCTTTCACCTCTGCTCAATGATCTAATACCCTATGGATGACATTTCTCAACTTACACAGACATTCAATTTAACCACGGTCCGGCAGTCACCCAGGGTGGAACAAGAGACTCATAAATTAACTAATTTAACACTGATTTGGTCAGATATACACACATATGACTAAGTGATTAATTAATATATCAATGATTGATTATGAAATCTAATAGAATGATCTACCTATAGATATAATGATGTATGTGTGAATAAATCTAGAGTTGGATAAAATGAACTCACGGACAATAAAAATATGAAAACAAGTTATATTTTTAAATATTATTTATTTAATAAAAACAATAAAAGATAGTAAAACCAAAATATATAAGTTTATGTAATGAGAATGTGAGAGATTACGCTCGCAGGCATCACATAACTAATGAGATTAATGTTACAAGTTATCTCATTATAAGTATTCAATAAAACAGGGTGCGGTATTTAAGTTTATGCCTATATTAATATGCCAAATTTCTAGCCCTTTTGTAGTCTGCTAAATTTATATGGAACTTAATAGCCAAAGTTATATAACTAACTTAATAACGCACCTATGGCGTCTATCTATATATCTAGTTAAATTCGGCACTTAATCAGGTTCAGAGATTCGCAGGTTAATGTGTTAACCTAGATTAGGATATACACTGATGCTAGATAAGCATTTAATATAAAGGGAGAGAAAACTGGTTTATAATAGGTTTACCTATATACTCTATGGCACATATTAAAATATTAATAAAGCTAGAAGGTGTGAATGGGTCATTATTCACAGGCTTCAGCCTTAAAGACTCGGTTGCCCTACAACCACTCAACTTGCTATGAATAGGAACATTAGTAGTTCAGGGAGTCAGATAAGCATTAATTATGAATAATCTAGGTCCTTGTGCCCTAGTTCTAAAAGAGTGTGCTTTACCCGAACTAAGTGAATAAGTGTGACCTCCGCCAGCAACTCATCAAGAATCATGCAGCAAGCAGATAATTGTACATTGCGTACTTAGTAAGGACACATCCGCAACTTATACATATATAACGCAAATATGTGAAATTATATTAGTGTGCCTTAAAAATAGATAGCTTCTATTTGCATATCTATACAACCCAGTTCTCAAATTTAGTATTTCAAATATACTATTTAGGGACTAAATTAATTAGTAACCTAGTTCAAGATTATCACCTGCGTCTCCACATATATAAATCTAAGGAGAACAAAGCACATTTGAGGGTTAATTATGAATAAAACATTAAAATATGCTTTGATAATATCTCTGTGGCTAGTTCCTATGATGTACGAGTTACATATATAAATATTTATAATTTATAACTAGAGTTAAGCAAACTACAATTTTAACTAGAGAACGACTGACTGATCATTAGAATATTAATACCCAAAAATTATTCAGTAAAATAATAACATGATCTCGAAACAGCAAGTGGGAAAATAATCAATTCAATTATTTAATATTTATTATGGTGAAGATTTGAATTTATCTTTGCAGAGCAATACTAAAATTATACTTATAAATACTCGCGGTTTCGAGTTATTTGACATATTAAATATGTATAATATTAAAATGATGAAATTGTAGAAAATAAATTGAATAGATTAGAAATAGACATAAAAGACTGCAGAAAATTATACATTTAGTTTAAAATAGATTATCAGAGTTTTACATTTTAAAAGAGAATTCAATATCACAAGTTTTACAATCAGACAAGATTTAAACATTAGCATTTAACAGTTTTCTTTGCAGACTTTAGAAAAGGTGTTTGGAAAGATAGGTTTAATAAATAGCTAGTTTTAAAACAAAGAATGGAAAGTCACAGCTTATGAACAGAGCTCTGAGTGAAAATTTACCGGTCAGTTGTCTTCATTTCAGTTTGGGCACTTGGGAGGATAATAAGTTGACACTTTTGGCGATGATTTAAAGTTAATGGAGGTTTTTCCATGGGCTGCTTTGCTTGTGTACGGCATTATGTTTTATTGGACCAAAGTTCTTTCCATCCCCAGAAAGGAGAAAGGTGAGGGATCGCCTACTTTACCCCGTCATTTTAAAGGTGAAATGAATGTGGGTTCTGTTTACAATTCACTTATTATATATATGATCGATCCTTGGCAACAAAACTTTAAGTATTTATATTTTTCTAACTCTGGCCACTTGTTTATTTTTACAAGCTTGTCCATAGCTGAAAAACCCATTACTTTATTTTAGAAAAACATATTTAATGACAACAACTAATTTAGATTTTGTTTTTCTACCTTTCCCCCCTGCTGTTTATTGTGACAATGCTATAAAATTCTGTGAATTGTTATTAACATTTTAGATTTATAAAATCAAGTTCATGCTATTTTAGGACTATTACATGACCTAATTTAAAAGTTGTTTACACGGAGAATTAAAAGATGCTTTGATAATTAGTAGAAAACTAATTTTATTACCATACATGCAGAATAACAACAACGGAAATCATAGTTATATACATATGCTATTTCAGTATATAACCATAAAATTGACTAAATAATTTAAACTAAAATATTTCTTAAACTAGAAATCTTTTTAAAATCAATACATATCTGTAATATATACATATACTATTAAATTACAGACTTACTGTTTGCATGTATATATATATATACATGCGATTCTGCACATATAGTAATTTAAGGTTGTTTAAATGGGTACTATGAGAGGGTTTAAACCTGGCATAGAGATGGGGGTGGGGGTAAAATACGTGAAAAATTGTTTCAATAAATGGTAAAAAAAATTCATTATTACTGTAGTTTAGCAGGTATTTAAAATATATTAAACTAGGAACCATATTTTTTGCTCTACTATGGGTTAGATGATAAATATTTATACTAAGAAAAAGAAATGCAACTTAATAAAAACATTTCTAACTTAAAATTAAAATACTATAACTAGAAAATTCATCATCCCCCCTTCCTACCTCATTAATAATCTTAATATTAATATTGACATTAAGACAAAAAATAAACTTACTTTTTTGAATTAGAATTTTAAAAAATATTTTTATTAATTGAAAAAGAAATAACTAATTTAAAACCTTAAAGACCATAAGTAATCAAAACTAAGCTTTTTTAAAGAAAACTATTGTTGTCTAGAAATATAGTATAACAATAAAATTTGTATTTAAGGATGTTTAATTTTGAAGCTATATCTCTTTAAAAATGTAAATTTCTATTATCCATCAAGAAGGAAAATTTATTATTGTAATGATACAATTCCAAAGTTTTATTAATATAAAAACACCATAAAGTAAATAGTTAAATATTCATATATTCTTAATAATAATATAGGGTATAACTTTGTAATGTATAAATTATATATTTGCTTATATCAGATGCTTATTTCATTCATTCATTCGGTAAAGTTTATACAAAAATGGAATTGTTATATATTTATGTATAATTTGTGTATAAGTTTATCAATTATACAAAAGATCATTAATAAGTGTTGATTTCTTAAAATAAAAACAATTTGTTGAAAAAAAAAAAAATGAGAGGATCATAATTTCTGTAACTATAAAAAAAAAATCACATTTAATAGTCGTATATATATATGCAATTTAACACTTTAAAATACATTAGATAAAATCTACTTAATATAAATAAGATTCAAGTCTATTCTGATTTGTAACTAGTGATATTAAAGTTTGGCAAAGTTGATGGAGGCATCCTTGAAACTAGTCTAATGGACCTAATGTTATCATAATTTACAATTCATAATATCCCTAATTATGCATAGCATTTTATGACTTAATTAAATAATGAACTAGTGAAGGGTTTTTATAATAATATTAAAAGACTTAATTTTGTAAGCATTTTAATTATATATATAACTTTAGTTACTAAAGAAACTACTATTGTATAAAAAATGTATTTTGTTTTAGCTGTCCAAGTAATTGATGGCTACTAAATCATATAGCTAAGACATAGCAATATGTAAATATGTTTTTGTTGGATTAATTTATACAACCATTTTTCCAGCTATTACAAATGCTACCTCTGTACTTATTTCATAACTGATAAGGGTTACAATTGTAATGCCCAAAAGCATCTTTGTATGAGTAATTCTAAAAATATATATATATATTTACAGTAATATCACTAATAACTTAACTTTTTATATATTTATTAACAGTCAACTTATTAATCTTATTTGATTATATACATTTATATAGTCAAACTTTTTTTTCAATTTTTAACTCTGCTAAAAATTAAAAGAAACAATAAAGCTCCATATTATAACATAAAAAAATAATATCATGTATAGTAAAAAATAAATCAAAATACTAATTGTTGTTTTGATTCTCATTTTAATTATAAATTCAGGCACAAAAAGATTTTAAGTTAAAATTGTAAAAAAATGTAACTTTTTTTTTCATGCTTAATTTGCAATTACCGTTTTGTGAATTCTCCATTTTCAGCTGGACGTATGTCCTTAAAATGACTTAATGCAGAAAATATGGCAGTGACAACAGCTGATCCTCCATGAACATGGAATTCACAGCAATCTTCTCCAGTAAAACTGTGGGGACCTTATAGGACAAACAAAATTTTAAATAATCAATTTAAAATAAAACTGAAATAGACAACTCACTACAAATAAAAAATTTAATTAAAACATCAACCTGAACTTTCATGCCTTATTGGAATCTTATCAAGATGTTTCTTGTTACAAAATCACATGACCAACTTATTCTATAGCAACTCTACCCAATGGACATTATTTACATTTTATTATAACAAATATAATTAGTAAAATACATGCATGTATATAAAAATTTATATGATTTTGTAAAAACATACATCTTGCTAAAGTTCCAATAAGAAATGAAAGCCAGGTTGATGCATTAAATAAATGTTTAATTATAGTGCATTATCTATTTCAATTTTGTTTTAAATTGCTTGTTTTGAATTTTATATATAACAGGCAACATTATGGATAAATTTTAACATTGAAATTTGATTATTTAAAGTATTTAAGATTCATAAAAAGAGATACACTAATAATGCAAATTTTTTTTATTAAAAAGCCTCTTTCACTTAAAAATAAAAATATAATATATGATATTATAAAAATAAACAAGGAATCACTCAATTAGTTATCAATTTCTAGTGTATACATTTCAAACTAAAATATTTCTTGAAATTAAATGAATTCAATGATGTATGAAAAGATAAAAAAAATAATTAACAAATAATTTAATATTTAAATTGTGACTAGAAGTTTCCACATCTATACTTAAATTACAAGTAGATCAGTAGGCAAAGATGGAGATTTTACAAGACAGATTCTCTTGTAGGTTAGGGAAAGAAATATTTTGCAGATTAAATTTATAGTATGTTACTTTTGATTTTAAGAATGGTATGAAGTAAGAAGCATTTATTTTTAATTTATTTTCAAAAAGTTCTATGGCAAAAAAATACATAATGTAGTTAGTTATATGTTAACCCTTTTCTACTTTTGGAAACAACAGTTCACTGATGATAATATCCTGTCTAATACTCCAATTTACATTAGAGCAGATTTACAGATTAATATTTACTATTTTATCCCTTTGTGAAAAATATCTAAAATAAAATAAACTGATCCTTATTAAGTGTTCTCAGAAAAGTTTAATATAGGAACTTATATATGTAAATGTTTCTATTGTATTTTTGCCTCTAACAATTCATTACAAAAAGTTGTTTTGTAGGAGCAAAGGAAACCAGTCCCAGGTTTTAAAACCAAATTTCAAAATTACAAAAAAAATTGAAAGCTAAAGATTATAAGAAAAAAATCAATTTTGATGTTACACTCTTAAGATCTTTGACAAACTTGAAATAGTGTAATTGATATGATATCATTAAAATTATGTCTGCATATAATAAAAGTAATTGCTTTAATATTAATATTGTTAAGAAATGTGCTTTTAAAACTGCATTCTATTGTAAAAAGTAATACAATAATTATTATTGTTATTTCAGAAAATGTCTCATTTATATTATACACTAAATTATTAAAATTCCAAATGAAACTATTTATGTATAGTCTATAAGATAAATTAATATATAAGATAACAATATGATAAAATATATCATATCATTTACAACTTTCTTAAACACTTTATCAATACTATTCATTTATATGAAAACTAACAGTTATGACAGACCAGCAGTCATCATCAGAGCTCTTTACAATCTTATTTCTAAAAACCCAGGATTGTAAAGAACTCTGATGATGACTGCAAGACAGTCAAAACTGTTAGTTTTAAACAAAGGCAAAACTCCATAAGTAGCGCCTCCCTGTGCCAAACAGAGTAATCAATGGATGCCAGACAGCTTGTGCATAAAAACCCTATCTAGTGCCTACTCATCCAATATCCCCAGACTAGTTTCTGGCTTGTGGCCATCATCAGTGAGGAGCCTTGGATCTGAGAGCACTGCACCTAGATCTTAGGATCTAATGCAACCCTCTAGCTTCCACCTTTTAACTCTACTTTACTACAAAACTATGAGAATGAAATTGAAAACATTGTTGATATCTTCAATCCATGCTCACTATGGGTCTGAACTCAATTCAGCACCCATATATTTTGGTGTCTTTGGCTCTTAAACAACCATAGCCACCACTATCCTATTAGGCAGGATTGGTGTTAAACCACTAAACATCACATGATCACCATCTTTATACTAGCACATAATTGTTGTAATCAAAGGCAAGACTCTCCATACAGTAGTGCCACCCTGTGCCAAACAGAGTAATCAATGGATGCCAGAAGGCTTGTGCATAAAATCCCTATCTAGTGCCTACTCATCCAATATCCCCAGACTAGTTTCTGGCTTGTGGCCATGTGGTGATCATGTGATGTTTAGTGGTTTAACACCAATCCTGCCTAATAGGATAATGGTGGCTATGGTTGTTTAAGAGCCAAAGACAACAAAATATATTGGTGCTGAATTGAGTTCAGACCCATATGACTATATAAGCTATTGAGCTTGGATTGAAGATATCAACAATGTTTTCAATTTCATTCTCATAGTTTTGTAGTAGAGTTAAAAGGTGGCTGCTAGAGGGTTGCATTAGATCCTAAGATCTAGGTGCAGTGCTCTCAAATCCAAGGCTCCTCACTGATGATAGCCACAAGCCAGAAACTAGACTGGGGATATTGGATGAGTAGGCACTAGATAGGGATTTTATATACAAGCCTTCTGGCATCCATTGATTACTCTGTTTGGCACAGGGTGGCACTACTGTATGGAGAGTTTTGCCTTTGTTTACAACAATTATGTGCTAGTATAGAGATGGTGATCATGTGATGTTTAGTGGTTTAACTGTTAGTTTTGATATAAATGAATAGTATTGATAAAGTGTTTAAGAAAGTTGTAAATGGTATGATATGTTAAAGTAGAAATCAATACATAGAAAAAGAAAGAAGAAGAAAATTATATTACTTCCATAATATGATAAAATAGCCACTTCAAGGCAAAGGTTTCTTCAATTTCTTCTTTATAAAGAGACAGTGAAGAAGAAAACAGTATTTATTTATGTTTTCCAATTGTGGGTTAATTAAGGTTTGAGCATTTTTCCATCTGTGCTTTAATTTTTAACTATAAATAAATAGAAACCAATTTGCAACTAATATTGGATTATTTGCTGGGCTTATTATTTGATTAGAGGTATTAGAAATCCATGTAGACCCTAGTAGATAGGAATAGACTTAAAAATTTATAACTTCTAATACAATTCACATGCTTTAATTATAAATAAACTTTACTTTTAAATATTGTTAATTACATTTTTGCAAATTTTTAATAAATATGGACAGTAATAAGTTTAAAGTCTTCAAAATAAAAGCTTTGATATGAATAGCTGTCATGAGTAGAGACAAGTTAATAAAAGATCATAAATGTTTGTTTAATAACACATATATGTAAGTAGTCTGAGATATTCATAATGTTAATCAGTAATCCATATAAGAAATTATTATAGGGGTATTGATATTATCCCATGTGATACAGAATATAAATATCCAAGGTAACATGAATGTAAAAGTATCAAAATTCTTTAGTTTTTACTTTATTGGATGCATTACAAAAGTGAAGGTAAAAAACTGTGACTAGTATAAATTGGTCTATGTATTAGATGATATATTTTCATTCAGAAAGATTGGAGCTAAAGTTAAAAAGAGATATGTTTGTTAATAGAGTAAAAATTAAAACCACAAAATTATGAACTGCCTGAATAAAATGAGATTGCTAAATATTTGTAGGTTTAATTCAGCTCAGTTTTTATGAAAAATATACATTTCACAGCTATAGAAATAATTAATTGACTTTTGTACGGCAAAACAATGTTTGTATATTTTTGTTGTTTTTTTTTCTTTAACATTTGCTCCACTCACAACCATCTTTTTATAAAGGGATTACATATCTCTTTGTCATATTTTCATTAGTCTTTGTGGTGTAGCATAGTAATGGAGTAATAAATTTGAGAGCTAAATATTTCTGGTTAAAAATTCATTTTGTCACTGCTGCCACTCCAATGTCACATAACCTCCTAAGCAACTATCCATTCAAGTTTTTACATTTCATGATGCATTCCATTGAAAAAAAAAACAAATTTTCATAGCTCAACTAAATTTTGGATAATCAAGTTTATAATAATAATAATACAAAAGATGTAGCTATTTGAAAATTCTGATAAGTTTGAATAGAATAACCTTGTGTTTGGACAATAATAAATGCAAGGTTCACAAATATAAATAGTTCCTGAATGCCCATTCAAAGAAAATAATAAACTTGATAAAGCTGCATAAAGAAAAATAGCTATATATTATTCATTTTACGTTTTGCCCAAGTTAAAATTGCTGTTGTTTATCATATTGTGTAGAAAATTTTCTTTAGAATTTACATTTTCAAAGAAGTGACCAATATATCACAAATATTACACCTGAATTATGTCTTAAATCTATGACATACATCTTTGAAGCAGAACCTCTTAGACTTTCAAGATTTTCTCTTCATACTATTCCATACCAATCTTATGAAAACTTGAGATGTTTCTTATCACTTGAAATCTTATGTTAAAGTAAAATGTCAAAGTAAGGTGAATTCATTAGAACAAATTCTTTAAAACATATTATAATATAATGTCAACTTGATTTGCTTTTAACCTCAAATAATCAACAGATTATAATACAATGAAATACAGTATATACTCTACATTACCTGATCAGCATTTCTTATGCTTGCTCATAACTGTTATTAAAACAGGCAAAACTCTCTACACGTATTGCCATTCAGTGCAAGCCAGAGTAATCAATGGATGCCAGAAGGCTGTGCATAAAATCCCCATCCAGTGCCTACTCATCTAATATCCCCAGACTAGTTTCTGGCTTGTGGCCTTCACCAGTGAGGAGCCTTGAGTCTGAGAGCACTGCATCTAGATCTTAGGATCCAATGCAACCCTCCAGCAGCCACCTTTTATCTCTAATTAACTACAAAACCATGAGTCTTAAACTGAAACACCACAATATTTTCAATCCAAGCTCAATGAGTAGGCATCGGATGAGGATTTTATGCACAAGCCTTCTGGCATCCATTGATTACTCCGGCTTGCATTAAGTGGCAATACGTATAGAGAGTTTTGCCTGTTTTAATAAAAATTATGAGCAAGCCTAAGAAATGATAATCATGTGATGTTTATTGGCTTAAAACCAATCCTGCCTTGTGGGATAATGGTGGCTATGGTTATTAAAGAACCAAAGACACCAAAATGTATAGGTATTGAACTGAGTTCAGATCTATATGACTATATAAGCTACTGAGCTTGGATTGAAAATATGGTGTTTTCAATTTAAGACTCATGATTTTGTAATTAAGTAACGATAAAAGATGGCTGCTGGAAGGTTTGCATTGGATTCTAAGATCAAGGTGCAATGCTCTCAGATCCACGGCTCCTCACTGATGAAGGCCACCAGCCAGAAACAAGTCTAGGGATATTGGATGAGTAGCCACTGGATGGGGATTTTATGCACAAGCCTTCTGGCATCCATTGATTACTCTGGCTTGCACTGAGTGGCAATACATATAGAGAGTTTTGTCTGCTTTTATATACTCTACACTGTAAATATTAGGAACCTTTTGATTATGAATAGTTAATAATATTATGAATATATATTTAGTAATTTTTGTGATTTCTTCTGTAAATAATATAAGCTATCTCAACAAAATTAAAATTATTTCTAAAAAGCCTTAGCTGAAAAAAAACAGCATTTTATTTGAAAAATAATCCTAACACACACACAAAGCCCTTTCAGATTTTCAAGATAAGAGTGCAATCACTATTAACTTAAGAAAGATAATCATTGGATCATCAAACCTTTGACTTTTTCCTGGTCTTACACATACAAAAACTAATTTAAAATTTGAATCTAAAGCCAAAATGAGGGTATAAATTTTCCATGTGAATAATAAATACATAAAGGTAAATAAGAAATTAATAGTTCATAAAAAAGACAATAATAAATAATAAAATAAAATAAAAACCAAATAGAAAATATAATTATAAACATTGGACTTAATGGAAACCATTCCAAGTATGTAATATACATAAATATAGTCATAAATTAAAATAAACTTCTAAAAACAATAAGCAAGAATTTTTTTTTTAAAAAAAAAAACTTTACATAGTTTATAAATAAATAAAAAAATCTCCCAAACATGAAATTCTAATGAAAAAAAAACAAATCACAAATATAGTAAACACAATTCACAATTTAAAATTAATGAGCATTATTCTCAAAATCATTTATTACTCTAGATACTATCTTATCAAGTAAAACACAGATCAAGTACAAAAACAATTCAAAATTTCTGTCTAAATATGTCCTAATCATATGTACTATGTGAGATGGCATATGAAACATTCCTGTAAAGCTGTTTGGAAATTTCCTTCAAATCATTACAGAAACTTATCTGGAAATGCCTTTCATGAACTCCTTCCAAACTGCAATTTACTGACCCAGAATAATTGAAAGATAGATAAAGTTTAAAAAATGCAAAAGGCTTTAAAAAAAAAATGAATCAAAATACTGTGATATTTGTTACCAGATTTGAGCGTAATAATTTCATCACAATGTACAAACTATAAATAAGAAGCTGGTTCAAAGAGTAAACAAAATTGAACTATTATTTTTAAGATAACAATTTATAAAAAAAAGTTTTAAAACACAAGCCTAACTAATTATAAATATAATTAAAGTGGTAATCATTTAGCAGGTGCTTAAGAAAAGTTATTTATACCACTGATACACAAATGTGGATAGTTGAAGGGTGCTTGAAAGTCTGTATTTAAATCCTGTATATTTACAATTAAGCTCCAGGTTATATGCCTGTATTTCAAATATTAATTGACAGCTAGCTAAAAAATTTAGAAATTTAATTAAAAAAATAAACAATAATAACAAAAATATGAATTTATTTGTACAAATTAAAAAGTTTACAAAAAAAAAAATATATATATATGAAATTAGTTGTAAAAATAATTAAATAAATAAACAATATTATAACATAAGAAGCATGGGAAGTGATAAGATGCTCTTAATACTGCCATACTTTGGTTCAATTCCAGCATGTTTCTTGTCAGCAGTTTTTTGATAAATTATCATAATGATAAAAATTTGGGACTTTCCTATCACAGAATGTGATGCAATGGATTATTTCCAAAGGTTATGGGATCCTGCTCTTCTGAAAAGTTTGTTAATGGTCACAATATGATTGCACGCCTCAATATGAATAAAGTGTAAATATTGTATTTTTTTTTTTTTTTCATTTTTCTGTTAATATGCTAATCCAAAAAAAAAAAAAGAAATTAAATTGTAAATATTGTAATTAATGTTTCCACAATTATTTCTTTTTTTAAAATAACATTAAAAAAAATTAAATGTAAATATTAAATGTTTCCTAATAGGCATTCTTGTAAACATTTTTTGGGGGCCCGAAACTGCAGATTTATCAAAAATATCAGCTGCCATCTTGGTTTACTTGGAAACTCGCAAGTATGCCATTAACTTATTTGGAATTGAAATTATAATTGTTCAAAATAAGCATAAGGTTTGTAATTTATAATAAAGAACAACATAATGGACTTCATTAATTTTCATTTTTAATGAACGTTTATAATTTATGTAGTCTTTTAGCTATTGTGTTTAATGAGTGTTGAATATCACAAACTGTAGTCATTTTTAAAGAACAAATTAATGTTCATTAGGGTTCAAATCACACAATACACTGGAATATTACCTATTGAATATCACAAGAATCTATTAAATGACTTAGCTTGCACATTGCTGTTTAGCAACATACTCTTTTCCTTTCATCACTGCTATACTAATAGATATCAGATGAAAGTACTGGAGATATTAGATAGGATAGTTTCGGAAAGAGATTTATTAAGCACTATCATCTGGCACCTATTAGTTACTAAAGCTCGCATGAAGTAGAATAGAAGTGGTGAAAAAAAAAATTTTGGAATATTCTCTATTTTGTATATCATACTTAAAACATCAAAGTTGTTGTTGGTATCTCAAATATAAATATAAAATAAAAAGAAAATATTCTAACTATACTATAATTTTATACTTTTATATAAAAATAAATTAAATCAAATGATATTGTCTCGCAATAAAGAAAAATGTAGAATAAATGATTGTGATTAATTTTAAACACATGAAAAGAATATATAATAAATAGCAATTTATTTATAGCTCAAATGTAATAAAAATATTAGGAAAATAAAATACCTGGAAACCAGAGAAGTAAACCTTTATCTAAAAGTTCATTGCTTTCTGGATGATATATATTTTTTAATAGGGCTTTTCGTTCAGGAATAGAATTCTTTATTTTTGTCATTGTTTTTGCTACTTCAGATGCTTGAGAACCAGAAACTCGAATAATTGCAACTCCACAACGCCCATAACCAGATGATAATGCATAAATTGTACTAGTCTCCTTCAAAGTTGACAAATGACATTGAGAAAATATATGGTTTGACAGAATACATTTTAAAATTTTCTTCATTACCTACAAGATAGAAATAATATATCTATAAGTAACTATAATGTTTTATTAATTGTTCCAAAAATATAACAAGAGAATATAAATTATAAGTTACCACTTACAAACAATCTAATGTATGAAATTAATTTTGTCTATTCAAAAGTTCAGTACCATTTATTAGCCAAGATAGATAGGAAACTACAATGAATTCATATTTGCATGTTAACCACAATAAAATTATATTAAATTTTACTCCTAATAAAATCATTCTTCATCTACAAGAATTAATTATTGATACTGCACAGAAAATAGCTGTCAGCCAATGGTAGCACATCCACTTACCATCTCGATGAATTTTTTTGCAAATGCAATTGAACAATACAACTATTATTTTAACATCCACAAATCAGCGCTTATAATTGCTCACATAATATGAACTTTTCTTGTTTTGTTAATTCTTAAATAAAGTATAATCTACTAAATGCCATTGTTTTAAACCATAGATCCATCATTGTTCTTTTATACCAATTTTACTGCCTAAACACAAAGTTTGTGATAATTAAGTCCGTGTTTTGTGTAAAACTTCAATAATAATAGTTCACGAGTTTGTAGAACAAATATCATGACTTTCAATAACTTTTGGCTAAAACCTTCTGTTTATAACAACAAATGTGCTAAAATTTCCATTGAGAAAAATTCAATATATTAATGGTACTGAAATAAGAAATAAAAATATTCTTCCTTTGAATTTAGTTTTAATACCATTAATCCTTTGTTGACACATCAAAAAATTTCAGAATAGAAAATAGTGAATTGAACTTTACAACAAGTTTAAAATGATGTTATGTCCTTTCAATAATTGACCTGTCCTTCCAAAAAAACTTATAGTCTTCTATTTGTTTTATTAAATTGCTTTCTTTTGGAAGATGAGTTTAAGTAAGAACATTTATATCATTCTTAAATCATTACAGCTACTGGTTACCAATCCTGTACTTCATTCAGTCCTTGAAGAGGTTGCATTAAATAAAGTTTGCCTATTGTAAATATCTATAATTGGATTTATAATATTTACTTTAAATTTTTGTCTAAATGGCCATTAATCATGTATTACATAAAATGTGCTATAATATTAAATATTTAAGTAAAAAATCATTTACTAATATTTTGATAAGTAGTTTACTTGTTCAGTTTGCTTTACGGATATAAAATAACATTTTTTATTGCAAATGATAATGAGTTTATGAATGCTGGTTCACATGTTTGAAATCTTTTACCATTTAAAGTGCAACTATATGACTCCTATATTATATATATTAATCTTTAACTTGGATTAAAGTTTATATCTGTGTTAGAGAAAATGTCTAGTTTAATAAATGATTAGTAATAATCATTACGTGATTATCAAAAAGTTGATAATGTAAAAGTTGGGAGTAAATTGATGCTTGAAAATAAAAATGGGACAATTTGCTCTACATAAGTACTCTTCATGTAATAAAGATATATATGAGAAATAATGACCTGGCCCAATTGATAAGTGTTGGTTCACATGAAATGCATCTTGGGGGTTGTCTTTTATTGTATCTTTATATGAAATTATTTATGAAATAAAAAAGAATGAAGAAATATGGAAGTATCTATAAAAAAGATTCTTATATTCATTACTTAATGCTATGATTAAAATTTTGATTTTCTATTTTTTTGTTCTCAAAATCTTTATCATGATATATGGAATTTCAACTTTGTCGGAGATTATTATTTGGTTGATTTAAATTTAATGAGAAGTAGGATCTTGTTTAAAAGTTTCTGATTGGCTGGAAATAAAATATATATATATACAATAATATGTTGTTTTGAATATTGTATAAGAATTTTAAAAATGAAGTTTGTGTAATATTGTATTCCTTTTAAATTAGTAATATGTATACCTTTAATACTAATCTGCCAGAACTGAATGAGCTTAATAAAGGCACTATCACAATTGCTGTTGGATAGTCAGTATACACCACTAAAGCACTACTAATATCATCATAAAGTTTATTACTAGAAATAAAGTGAGGGGGTGTTACTCTGAACATTTGTGAAAACATATAAAATTATTAGGTCATAAGCATTATAAAATCAATTACCAGTTATAATATTGATTGATGAAGACTTTAGATATAGCAGTATTTTAGATAATTGTGAGAGCATTTAGCAAGAAAAAAAGAAAACCAATTGCATCAAACTTAATTATTATATTGAGAAAATCAATTTATGAAGTAAGAGTTCACTTTTATAAAAATGTCTTCACGTTATAGTTGAAAATTTTGATATTTTAAAATGTTGGATTATTGAAATATTCAATTTTTTTCTAAAGGGTATACTTTTTTCTTGTTTCATTTTCAAAATGTATTATACATTTTGGAGAAAAATTGTAACTGTCTTCTAAATTTCCAACTCCTTCTTTCATTATGTCTTTAAAATAATTGTTGAAGATGCAATATAAATGGCAAACTTAGTTAGTCCTAAGTTTGAGGATATTTGAATAAAGACAGATTAGAATGAGTTATTTTAACAATTAAAAATATTGTTTTTTAATTGTACAGAAGTAAAAATATTTTTGTAACTTAATAAATATATTGAAAGATATTTGTTGGTATATTTGTAATTTTATTGACATTTTACAAAAAGCTTTTGAATCATAAAGCTTTACATCAAATGCACATTTTTTTAAAAATTTAATAATAGTAAAAAGAAAGATAGTTAATATGGCCAAAAATAATATGACTGACACGAATTTTCTAACTGGAACTCTTTATTAAAGTTCAACTTTTGTTAATTGTTCATAAAAAACAAACTATCATTAGTGTATTATTGTCTTTTGAAAAAATAAAACTATGTTTTAATCAAAATGTTTCCATTTATATTTGATAAAATTATTCATAACAAAATGTAATAGTGGGTTGTTTTTTTTCAGTCAATACACTTAAACCAATATTCTGAATAAACTTCGCAGATTGCCATGAAATTCTTAATCACCATACCTTTACTAAAACTATTCAAATGTAATCCAGATTTAAATCTCTAGGTAAGTTATGTCAAGCCTACGACCCATAGGTCAAAGTCTGATCTATGTAACTATCTTGAGTTACCAAACTTAAAGCACAACGTAATTATTTTCAATAATGTTGCTGAAAAACATCACAAGGAATTAACTGGTGTATGCATAAAATTAATAAACTCTAAATATGAAGCAAATAGAATTATCTGAAAATAAATGACAAATTTTGCATTAAGCATACATAATACAAAATTTGTTATTATTTCTTCATGTTAATGTTTATTTTTCTTTCATTCATTATAAAATTGTGTGTAATAATTGTACTTTTAACCAATAAAATCAGATTTATATGTGTCTTTTACTTTTTTAATTAGTAATATAATAATCAACCCATGAAATTAATTTAATTTTGACCAACTTGTCAAAAAGGTTCCATCATCCTTCTTTTAGATCATGAATAAGGATTAAAGTAATAATAATTAGTACATCACAAAGCCTCCAATAAAATGGAAAATCTAATTACTACAACACAAAACCTTCAATCAAATGCAAACTCTATGGCATAACTTTTTTTTTTGAAGTTAAATGTGTGGAAAACTTATGCCTTTTCTCATTAAGGCAAATTTAAAAGTACAGCATTACTTATACCAATAGTAACATCACAACTTTATCATCTTACTAATAAGCTTTCAAGAATTCCTTTCATTCTGATTTCTTAGACTTATATTAGAAGCCTCTAAATTAGCAAGAAAAGAATTGCTCTTCATACAATACAACAGCATAATTTTTCATTATTTCTATGCCATTTACGTAAGTTTTATTAAGTATATATGCAAGATAATAGTGCTTATTAAATGCATATCCTGTGTTGTCTTAACCAATATGCCCAGACTACTTTCAAACTTGACTTCCATCAGTGAGGAGCTTTGAGTCTTGAATCAATGTATTTAGACCTTTAGAATCCAATTCACCCTCCTTCCAACAACTATCATTTACCTCTTTATACTATCAAGCTATCAGCCCAAACTAAAAAAACATATTACTAATCTAAGCCAACATGCCTGCACAATCATTTAGATTTGAAACCAATTCAGTTTCTATATATTGTGTCCTTTGTTTTTTACTATGGGTATTTCTATTTCATCATTTACTTTTATCATAACACAAAACATTACTAATGGATTTGGTTAAATACTTACGAGATTTGTATATGTAGAAAACATGAATAAAATAATTTTCATTTTTTTAATAAGATTTGTTTTTATATGGTAATAATTTTTTCCACTATCAGAATTTATGGTTCAATTAAGCATATTATATTAATGTACATAGTGTTTCAGCAATATGGATAAGTGCATAACTTTAAATCCTGCTAATTTTTAGTTAAATAAGTTCATTAAATACCTCATGAAACAATAAAAGAGTGAACTTTAAAAAATGACAGAACTAGAAATAAATAATGTGTAAAAAATGAAAATATTACTAAAATTTATTTTTAAAATATTTTCAATGCCACATTTTATTTTATCTGGCACATTTAAAAAAATATAAAAGGACTTACAATTTTAATAAATGTTATCTATTAATTTATCATAACAATATTCAATTTTATAGCTACAAAATGTTTTCACTCGGGAGCGGCCATTTTGTTTTACCGTAGTGAGTTATTAGAAAGAATCTTATTGGTAAATTTTATTGCAGCCGCCAATGAATGCAACTATTATTAAAGTCTTCGTTTAGTTGTTATTGTAACAAACCTCGTGGTCATTCAGCTGTTTTAAATTTTGTTACTTATTACTACAATAGATTTAAAACAAAAACTATTTTTGTAATATATTATTATTGCCCTTAATTGGATTGATTTAAAATGACAGTAAGTTTAAAAACGTTTAAATTTATACGAATCTTCTCTTGAATTAGATTGCTTAAGTTGCTTAATAATGTGCTTTGGCAGAATGATTTCATTTGGAAAGTCTAAATTTCTTGACTTAGATCTTTTACGCGAAGGTAAAGCACTTAACATACACACATGTGTACAGAAATTTTCTTACAAATATTTTACCATTTTTATAACTACACGTTGACATTCAATATTTAATTGTTGTGCCCCTTTAATTGTCGCATTTAAGTAAAAGTAATACATTGATTGGACGATGTTTTTTAGTTTTGTAGATTCTTTAAAATTTGAAATATAACTTTAAATATTGAAATGCTAAAATAATTTAGATTAAGAAGATTATTAACAATGTCAGCCTATCACTATCGATGATCAAGTGCTATCATTTGATCGTCATTCCTCCATATATATGCAGAGAACTTAATATAACACATGATTATAGATTAAATGCCCTGAGCAATATATATGATTATAGATTAAATTGCGTGAGTAGTGACGTAATAACTAAAGGATTTTATATTGAATGTACTGAAATATTACAAGATTGGAGAAGTATAACCATTCGAATATATGGGTTAAGGGATAAAGTACAGAAATTTGTTACAGATTTAGTCATATGAGAGAGTTAATTTTTAGATATAATTGCTGCAAACTTACATCATTTAGGATATAACACTGATGACTATACAGCATCTTGGGGTATTAATATCTTAATGTAAAATATGGCACATTTATGTGTATATAAATAGCATTCTGCCCAAATGTCATTAATTGTCATCAGACATTGTCTTTTATAGTTAATTCTAACCACTTGAGACTATATAGAATAATGATATTGGAAATACATTTCAGTAATCTGCATTAATATTAAAGTTGTCACTTGGAAATTTGTATACATTAACATATAGATTTGTTCATAAAGAATATTAATATTTTAAATGTTTATTATTTTGATTATTGAATACTTAAAAACTCAGTTGCCACCAAAAGAATATTACTGCCCTAAATATAACTTTTATTTCGCAATGTATCAATTGGTTTCTCATGGGTTGCGTAATATTTTAGTGATGTTTGAATATTTTTCCACATTCCAATTCATGAAAAATACTTGTATTTAGTTTGCTGTAATGTTTCGAGTGTTGGCTAAGTAAAAGTTTATTTCATATATTAATTTTGTTGACAGTAGCTGAATGCACTTTCGGCTTGTGAAAGCCATCTTTATACCTCTCATGAGTGGCTGGGTATGTAGTAGCATGTAAATGTACAACAAAGCTAAAAATAATACGTTTTCTTGGAGCATGAGCCAAAATCCAGCCATACTTTTGATCCAATAAATGTTAAAATTATTTGCATTCAGCAAGACTATAGAAAATGTAAAGTGAAATAGGCGCGATTTATTTCTAATAACAACCATGCCATTAATAAAAAAAGCGAATAGTGTCCAACTCTCCAACAAATGGAATATTTACATCATTAATTTAATAAATGTAAATATATTAAATTTAAGCGTAAACAGATAATATATAATAACAAAGCTAAACACCTTCAAACAGATACGCTTTAAAAATGCTTAAGTGACAGCCAATCAGATGGAATAATGGCATCACATGGGACTCTAAATTCTAAAACACAAGCCAGAACTATTAGAAAAAGATGGGACCCATCTTAATTTATGCCTCAATTATATTTAAATAAGCCAGACTAAAGCATTATGAACTAAGAGTGTGAAGCTTAAATACCTTCACATTTAATCCACTAAATATTATATATATAAATTAACAACGTGAAATCATCCGATTTACAACGAAGCAATATTTTAAATCTAATGAAGGTGTTTAGCTTTCACGTTATTATATATTATCTGTTTACGCTTAAATTTAATATATTTACATTTATTAATATCATTTCATTAGATTTAAAATATTGCTTCGTTGTAAATCGGATGATTTCGCGTTGTTAATTTATATATATAATATTTAGTGGATTAAATGTGAAGGTATTTAAGCTTCACACTCTTAGTTCAAAATGCTTTAGTCTGGCTTATTTAAATATAATTGAGGCATAGATTAAGATGGGTCCCATCTTTTTCTAATAGTTCTGGCTTGTGTTTTAGAATTTAGAGTCCCATGTGATATCATTATTCCATCTGATTGGCTGTCACTTAAGCATTTTTAAAGCGTATCTGTTTGAAGGTGTTTAGCTTTCACGTTATTATCATTAATTTAAATAAATTAGCTTTGTATATTTAAATTCTACAACATATCCAGACACCTATGAGTGGTATGAATCTGACTTCACCAGCCGAAAGCCCGCTCAGCTACTATCAACAAAATCGATATATAGAATAAACTTTTACTTAACCAACATTTGAAACATTAAAGCAAACCAATTACAAATAGAATAAGGAAAATAACCTGAAGAATATTTGTGCTAATGATTTAAACAAAGATCTTTTTGATATGAATAAACTTAAAAAATGATCAGTTTGGAAAAACGTAATTAAGTTTATCCTAGTTGTATTCAATAGGGGAAAATGTAATGGAGTTGCGGCTATTGTGGGATGGAGTATTCATTTAAAATGCATTAGATTATACATATTTTACATAAAATTAAGACCCTACATTTTGGCTGTATGAAAAAAACATTCAATTTGGACATTGTAATTTTTTTTCTAGTAAAAAAAAATTTTTTATATGTTCAATAACCAAAATTATACATGTCCAAAGTATTGACATTCTCCTACAGACTTGGGTGATTAGGATAAGAAGTTTTTAGTTAGCAATTTGCTGATAATTATTAGATGGCTATGAGGGTTGCTATATGCTGGCAATCTAAAAGAAAAAATTCTCTGTGATTAAAACCTGGAAATTTTTTCCAAGTTTTACAGTAATGGCTTTGATTTAAATAAAAATTATAAAATGGCAAACAGGTGAGCTACTACTGCACTATAAAATCTTATATTTGTATATGTAAACGTTGAATTAAACATAGCTAATTATATATAGACACACACACAATTGAAATAAATTGAAAAGATGGATAATTGGGTTTATAGAGACAAATTAATATCAAAATGAAACAGATGAAATGGAAGAAACAAAATTTAAAATAGCATCAGGTGCATTTGATAGCCTTGTTCCCTAATGAAACTTGCTTGCATATATGTAAAAAAAGCTTTTAATCAATGTGGTTGTGAAATATAGATGTGAAATTCCTGAAATAAAACAAATGTACTAAATAATGGAAAGAAATATGTCAGAAATATTAAGGAGGCTTTGATATAGATGTGAATAGAGTAGAATTTAAACTGACATTATCGATGATTATTGTATTATTAAATATTTTAAGTGAGAAGTGATCGGGTATAAAGACAAATGATAATCAGATTCTTGAAATGATCAACGACTTAGCAAATAATAATAAGTGGACTTACATGATCTAATTTAAAATCAAATGTTAAGTTCAAGATGTCTAAATTATTTTAAAAAAGGACAACTTATTTGTTATTTTAACAAAAATAATTGCTTAGGGATTGGCTTTATAGTCACAACTGATGAATAGATATCATGAAATAAATACATTTGTAAGATTACTGAATCTCGTTGATTTAGATAATTATAATTGATATTTTTACAACTAATTACTTCAATTTTAGTTAATCATTACTGTTAGATTCATAAAGAAATACAGTATTGTTTAATTACTAAAAAGTTAATATTTTTAGAAAGTCAAATGGATGCTTTTTGCCATAGTGGTTAAGAAGTTGTATCACTATTGTGGAAATAATATTCTAGTTGAAATCAGAATTATTACTAAAGAAATCATGGAAATTTGAGCAAAGCTTTTAAAAAATTTTCAGTCTGATTTAATTTCTTTTTTAGATAATAGATTTTAATCTAAAGAATTAAAAATTTTGTTATTTATCATTTGCATTTATCAGAAAATAAGTATGGCCATCCTAGCTCTAGAGAATAAAAAGATGCAAATAGGAATAGAAAGTTAAAAATAAATTTTCTAGCCTATATTTGAACCCTGACTATTTGATCCTTGCCTAATTGTAGCTCTGCATTGTGTTCTATCTTCAACTATATCCTTCCAATATCTTATAGCACACTAAGAGTAATGTAATCCAGGAGTTAGAAGTTTGTAGATCAAAATCCAATCTTATTTTTGGTGCTTGAATGTTTTATAATTTTCCAAGTGACTAACCATTCAATTACTTTTAGTGTATCTTTGATGTATTTAAAGTATAAATGGATCGCCCCCTCCCCAAAAAAAAACATGTTTATATTCACCTGAAAATATTTGTAATAAATCCAGATGTGTCTTTTTAAGTGTACATCACATATAGCAAGTTGAATAATATTGTTTATTCTTAAATGTGTAATATTATGAATTCTAAATATTACAGAACATTTTAAAATGAATTCTTTTTCATTGTTCTTAATAGCAACAATAGGAGTTCATGTCTTGTGTCTATGTAATAGTTTTGTTAGAATAATATCCATATATACAACTTAATTAGTTGAGTTATATATCACTATGATTAAATACCTTAACTTTTACATTAATAAATGTCAGCACATTGGATTATTTGCTGCATCTAAACTTAAAAGATTTTTTCTTTTTGCTAAAAGCTACTAACTTAATAAAGTAATAAATCTTCAGCTGATAATTATCCAGGCCAAAAGTGCCTATAAAGCACCTACATTTTTTTTAGTAATTAATTATTAAATCAATTTCTATAAAAGTGGCATTAAAAATATTAACAACATTCAAGGGATCATTCTTTTGATGAAAATATTATATCAGCATACTGTAAATTTAGGAGCCAAGAAAATAAAACTGAAAACTACTGTTAATCCTATATTATATTTTGATGTCTGCTTCTAACATTTCTATTATAAAAATATATCTTTTCAAAATAATCACAACTTCTTACACCTTTTCAGCAAAAATATTTATTAATTATAATAAAAGTTTCGACTTCCTCACAGTCTTCTTCAGATCTCATTCTATGTCTATTTCTCCCTTTGAGATCTGAAGAAAACTGCGAGGAATAGTCAAAACTGTTATTATAATTAATAAATATTTTTGCTGAAAAGGTGTAAGAAGTTGTTATTATTTTGAAAAGATATATTGTTGTATATAAAGAAGCAAAATTAAGGAAGAGGAAGAAGTGTTTACAGAATTATATAATAATATAAAAATGAAAAGTAAAATTTAAACTATTATGCATAATGTTTAACACTAGGTTTCATGTTAAATATCTCAGATTTTTTGATCACCAGTAATAATTTCCGTAAAGCCTCGTATAGAAACTGCATAACGTGAATCAATTTTGGTGGACAACCAAGTTATTTTCAACAATGCTATAAAACCTGATTAAGTGCCAATTACCAATAAAAGCAATATATATATAATTCACAGCTTTGATTATGACACTTTTTTTATATTTTTCTGGTAACAAAAATCATACCCATATTATTTCATAATTCTATAAAGCTACAATCTCTGGTAAGACTTTTATTTCTATTCTTTTATTTTAATAAATTGTATTAATACAGATTTTCTTAACATCAGAAGGTTTAACATATGAATCCATATATTTCTAAAGATTTCGAATATTTCAAAATTATGATATCATCTTCACATTTCATAACTTTTTCTCATAGCTTTTCATAATGCATATCCTTTCCATTTTAACTTTATCAAGCTGAAGACTGAATGTAAAAGAAATCAACAAGATGAATGTATACCTAAATGCACTTTAGTTGAATTCTTGTATCATTATTCAAAGGATGATCAAAATATTGCCTTCATCTGTTCAAAGTACTGTTATTATATAAAGCAATGCTCTTCACTGACTTGCAAATGCTCAATATTGTATCTGTCTTGCATTCATTTTTTGTAATCATTTTCATTATCGCGACAAACAATAATTCACAAAAAAAAAAAAAGTACAATAGAGGTACTACTTCATATAATGTTGTATTTTTATTAATATTTTGTTTTATGATTTCTGGTTCCTTTTTTAATTTTTCACCAATGTAAATGCATTATATACTCTCACATAAATCTCATTATTATTTAAATTTTTCCATCTTGATAACAGAAAATGCATGCAACCTCCTTCCAAAAGATTGTTAAGTCACAGATTGATATGTCTAGCAATCATGAGCTGCATGCAATAAGATTATTTACTCCTACGCATAATTTACATGTTAGAATGATAGATTCTGGAGACTAAAGTCCAGGATTTGTAGTCTTCCACTGTGCAAACTTTTTATGACCTTATTAAGAATGAAGGCATTTGATTATTAATATTTTGCTCCCTCTCAAAGTGCAATAATCCAGAAATGTTAGATCTGGTAAAGAGAATTTTAATCTAACCAGGAATTATATGTCTGGTATATTACTGTGAATTAATATATTAGGAACTGACCATGTGCTAAAATTTATATGTGTAAATGCCACCAGAGAGAATGAAAATGTATGAAGCAAGTAGGAAAAATAAATTCATTTTTTTTAATTTATATTACAGTAAAATATAAATGCCACATATTTTCCTCCATTTGTTTATTTGTTTCGTGAGTAAATAAGCAATTATTTTATCTAGCGCCATGTTTACAATTATATTATATTCAAATATCAGCCTTTCAAGCTAATTGAGCATGCGCCTTTTGAGAATGTTAAATAAATGAATACTTTCCTCTTCAATCCAAGATATAGTATTTATGCAGGAATAAAAAGGATCCTCTTACATCGTAAATAGTAATTTAAAGTGAGAATTCTACTCACGCTCTCCTCAACAGTACTTCAGATTTGCTCATATAAAAGAATTTGAGTCGTAGGAATAAGAGGATCCTTTTTATTCCTGCATAAATACTATATCTTGGATTGAAGAGGAAAGTATTCATTTATTTAACACTCTCAAAAGGCGTGTTCTCAATTAGCTAGAAGGGCTGATATTTGAATGTAATTATTTGTTTTATGTAAAATCTATTTATTTTTTTTCTAATTATTTACATGTTTATAAACCAAATTTATGAATTATGATTTTAACTAACATAAATATAGTATTGTGTTTGAAGTTGATAAACTATAAATACAGATGTAGCCATATAAATTTATTCTTTAAAAGAAAATGTATTATATATATTAATACATTTATTAAACCTTAAAACATCACGTGATCACTATCTTCCATGCTTGCTCATAACTGTTGTTAAAATAGGCAAAACTCTCTTCATACAGTACTACCACTCTAAGCAAGACAGAGTAATCAATGGATGCCAGAAGGCTTGTGCATAAAATCCCTATCTAGTGCCTACTCATCCAATATCCCCAAACTAGTTTCTGGCTTATGGCCTTCATCAGTGAGGAGCCTTGGATCCGAGAGCACTGCACCTAGATCTTAGGATCTAATGCAACCCTCCAGCACCCATCTTTTATCTCTACATAACTACAAAACTATGAGAATAAAAATTGAAAACGCACAGATATTTTCAGTCTAAGCTCAATAGCTTATGTACTCTGTCTTGCTTAGAGTGGCACTACTGTATGGAGAGAGTTTTGCCTATTTTAACAACAGTTATGAGCAAGCATGGAAGATAGTGATCACGTGATGTTTTAAGGTTTAATACCAATTCTGCCTTATAGGAAGGTGGTGGCTATGGTTGTAAAAGAGCCAAAGACACCAAAATGTATGGGTGCTGAAATGAGTTCACACCCATATGACTATATAAGCTATTGAGCTTAGATTGAAAATATCTGTGTGTTTTCAATTTTATTCTCATAGTTTTGTAGTTATGTAGAGGTAAAAGGTGGGTGCTGGAGAGTTGCATTAGATCCTAAGATCTAGGTGGAGTGCTCTCAGATCCAAGGCTCCTTACTGACGAAGGCCATAAGCCAGAAACTAGTTTGCGGATATTGAATGAATAGGCACTAGATAGGGATTTTATGCACAAGCCTTCTGGCATCCATTGATTACTCTGTCTTGCTTAGAGTGGCACTACTGTATGGAGAGAGTTTTGCCTATTTTAATTCATTTATTCCCAGAATAATTAAATCTGAATACATTACTGCAATAATTCACAAGTTGAATTCCAAATAGTCATTTTCTAACATAAGTTTTTAAACAAGAGTGTCAATGGCAATCTATTGGTCAAATGAAAGATAACCATTTCTCTTTAACAAATAGATTAACATTGATGTGAGAAAGTGCCTATTGATGCAATTTTGTTAAAAATAATTCTTTGTGAGACTTAGTTGCTTTATTTTAACCTTTACATATTTAATAGCTAAAATTTATTTAAAGGTTTATTAAAATATTAAAATTTTGATCTATTTATGTATGATTGATAGTAAGATCAATAATATTCTCTTATGTCACATGATCATCATTTCTTAAGCACTAGATAGGGATTTTATGCACAAGCCTTCTGGCATACATTGATTACTCTGGCTTGTGGCACTACTGTATGGAGAATTTTGCCTGTTTTAATACTCTCTTATGCTGATAAAATACCATAGTTAATAATTTTAACTGCTTCACTTTTATATAATATGAACAATAGGTATATGCCACTTACTAATTAAGCTATATGCACCTCTATATTCATGAACATACCACTGAGCTAAAACATTTTACAAATTTATATCTTATATTGTGAATGATTGCATTTAAACACCCTCTATTAACTCATTTAGTTATGATATACCAGTTATGGAAAATCTCAACATTATCAACTACACATTATAATAGGCTTGAATCTCCTGTATTTAAACAGATTTTATTTGCTTTATTTCAGTGTGAAAAATTAAGTATGTACAACTATTTAATATAATGCTTTTTATAGCTGAAAAGTATGCATATATATTTTGGATAAAGAGAAATTATTATCAATTTTGTTTTATTATTAACCTTACCATTTATATATGTGTAATTTGTAAAAAAGGTATTTATTTCGTGAAATTCACAATTATTAATGATTTGCCTTTTACACAATTAATAAACACATTTATAAATATTCTATAAATAAATAGAAATTTAAGTTTGCATGTGTCATAATTAATTAATATATTTATAGAACACTATCTTATATGATGAATGAATACATTGACTATATTATATATATATATATTAACAAGTTAGATTAATAGATATAAAACTAAACAGCACATGTCCGAAGGAGATTAATTACCAAGAAATCAGTTATGCAATTGTTTGAATGACTTAATATCTAGTTGCTATTTACATGATTACTTTTAGAATAAAGATATTAAATCATCAATATCTAGTGTTAGATTTATAAATATATAATTGTATTATAGAAGAAACTATTTTCATATAAATATTGTAAATAAATATTGTGATGTATAATTATATAAAATTTCTTTTTCAGTCCAAGGCAAATGAACAAAAGGCTCTGGATTTGAAGGAACAAGGGAATACATGCATTAAAGAAAAGAAATATGCTGAAGCTATGATACATTACACTCATGCACTGAAATTAGATCCCAAAAATCCACAAATTTATAGTAATCGATCATTAGCATTCCTCAAACTATTTCAATATTATTATGCTTTACAAGATGCAAATGAAACTATACAACTGAAACCTGACTGGGCAAAGGTATCTCTTTAATGTGTTATTAATTGTATGTATCCTATAGTAATATTAGTAAGTGCAACTGATTCTAATAAGATTTATTTCAATGCTACTTTAGATCCATCTACATCTACTGTAAACCTGAGCAATCAGTTTTTCTATCCACTGATTACTCAGCTTATATGGTTCTAGAGTAGAATTGAGATAAGTTCTTGGAAACATGATTAAATTGAAAAAGTCATAATATTGTTAATAATATGATTCTAAACAAAAATTATCATGCCTGATAATCAATACATTTTTCTGAGTTTCTCTGGTGTTGTGAAGAGTGAATTGTTTTTATTTTATTTTATTTAAAATGTATTGGTTTTAAAATTATAATAGTAAATGTTATTCTTGTGATATTAATTTTTTAATTGCTCAATTCCATCTTTTATTACTGTTAGTATTATTTGCTTTTTTATGTTTAAAATAAAAAGAATGACAGACTGTGGAGTGCTATCACTAATAATGATCAAATATTAAAACTATTTTCTATTCACTTAACCTATCTTTAAATAAGAATTTAATACATAAATTATATTATTATTTTATTGTTAAAAGGAGGTTGCCTTGACAACAGTTTGAAATTGTTATTGATAATGGGATTGTCTAAGTGGTGATTGGTTTTTAATTATAAATTATATTATATAAAAGATTATCAACTAAAAATAAAGAAAGAAAAGAACCAGTTTTGCAGTAATTTCTAATTATCATTTTTATTATCAGTTTTATTGTAAAGAAATTAAAAGTAAATATATTTATTTCAAAATAAGATGTGTTTACCTGCATTACCAAGGATTTATTCTATTTCATGTGTAATTTTAGAAGCCATGTCTATTGTGGAGGCACATGGATTATATATTAGTTATTTAAAATATATTATAAATTTTTTTGAGAGCTTTTTTTTTATTTATTTAAAATAGAAATTAATCTATGACCCATATTTACTTTTACATATATTTTTACAGTAGCGTTGGACAACTGAATCCATTTTCTCAAAGTCCATTGATTTATAAACCAGTATGTTTAAAAATATTAAATACAAAAATGAGAAATTTAGATTTATTGAACTTGCATACACAGTGGCAACCTTTTTTTTCTTTGTACTTATTCATCTATTCTTCTGATTATAGACACCATCATTATTTTCAACCAATATCGATCCACTGCAGGATAGTCTTTCCAAATTTAATGCAGTTTCTCTGAGCTCTAGTTTCTCCTCTCCATACCATCCCAGAAAATTTTCTTATTTCATCCATTCATCTCAATGTTATCTCTTTCTAAATCTTGTATAAACTTTTGGAATCTAGTTTAAGAATTCAACTGTTGATTTATTATTATCTTTACTAGCATTATTTTCAGCTTACCTTCATTTCACTATTTTAATTCTTTCTCTGATTTCAGTAATATCTCTCAACCATGCATTTTGTTTTTGATTTTCTCTTGTTATTCCTAATATACAGCTCTCTATTCTTTGTTGAGTAGTCTAAAGTTTCTGTATTGCTCCTCTGTTAAGTATGCAAGTCTCGGATCCATAAGTAAGAAATGATAAAAAACATTTATTAAAAAAACCTTCCTTTTCAAATTCATAAGCATTTTTATTTCAACATTAAATTATTTCTACCAAAAACACATCAACCAAGTTTAATTCTAGAATTAATTTTATCCATTATGTTTTTATCTGTATTAATCATCTGTTCAAGTTATTTGTAATTGTTAACTTCTGCTTATCATTATCAATCTTGATTTTCTTCTTTGAGAAAATCCAGTGAACATTACTTTATAGTCTTTTAAGCAATTATCTTTAGTTCTACTTTCTTACTTTTATCTGATAACTCTTGCAATATTTCCTGAATTTCTGAAACATTATCTTCAAAAACAACCACATCATCTTAATATTTGTGTTAATTTTAAGAATACACACGCATATATAATTCAACTATATATAAATAAATCAAATCAAATAAATAAATGACAAACTTTTATTGATTTCTTGCTTTCAAAGGTATAACCTTCATTTTTAAGAAGTACAATATTCCTTCATTTTCACGAAGTGTCAATATGCAAAATAGGACAGATTAAATATGCAAATATGGATGGAAAAATTTAAATTTGCCATTTCTTAGATATTTGCATATTTAATCTGACCTATTTTGCATATTGATACTTCGTGAAAATAAAGGAATATTGTACTTCTTGAAAATGAAAGTTATACCTTTGAAAGCGCTAGAAGAAATCAATAAAAGTTTGTCATTTATTTATTTGATTTGATTTATTTTTATATAGTCGAATTATATATGCGTGTGTATTCTTAATATTAACACAAATATGAAAGTTTTTACAAATATATTCTAACACATGATTGAACATTATATATTACATCATCTTAAATAATCTCCTTTTATTTTTACTTCCTTAACTTTCCAATTTAATCCACAAAGTACTTTTTGTAAAACTTCTATAAAAAGTTTTGAAGATATGGACTCACTGTGTCAGACATCCTTGACAATGTTAGTATTCTTCGTGTCACTATGTAATCTAATCATTGCTGTTGCATTTTTGATAAATATTTTACAAAATATGATGATATCCTAAGTCTATATCTTGATGATCCAGTGCTTTAATTACTGTACAAATGCTTAAAGAATCAAATGTCATTTCATAATCTCAAGCTTGTTCTTTTGGATGATTAAAGTCCAAAATTTGCTATAGACAGTTCATAATTATCTTGATAAAAATTTTATATACCACTTATAAAAGTCTAATCATGTACAGCTGATCAAAGACTGTTAGGTCTGTAATTTTTAATATTTTCTTTATCACCTTTTTTAAATGTCAACAATACTATACCTTTTTCCCAATCATCTAGAACATCTTTATCATTTAGACATTTGATATATATAGCTTTGCCAACAATTTTTCTATTTCTTCATTTGCTTCATTTAAGATATCAATTATATCCCATCCTTTCCTGGAAATTTTTTCTTCATAGATTTAGTAGCATATCTCACTTCCTCATTTTAAATATTGGACAATTCAAAAATGTAGTTATTGTAGAAGATTCTTTGTTTTCTTCTTCATTATTGTATATAACTCCTCCACATATTTCATGATGTCATCTCTATTTTTGGTAGCTTTTCATATTCCAGAAATGTTTCCTGTTAATACAAACATGATATTTTACAATGTTGAGACTTTCAATTCTCTTCTATAGTTTTCCTTGCTAATTCACAATTATATTTTCTTATATTGTCTTTTTTTTTTGTATTATTTTACAAAACTCAACATGTTTGATCCTTGTTAATGGATTATTTTTATATATTTTTATATTGTTTTTTTTTTCTGATACAATAAAAAAAATTTGTTAGTAAATCCAGTTAATCTATTAATTTTATTAAAATCTGAACCTTCTTGAAAATCTATTAATATTTTAAAACAATTTACAAGTTCTAATTGAAATTTTTTCAAATGTTTCGAACATTTAGGAATACCAACTATGAATACTGTTTTTCTTAATAATTTTTGTCTTTCTAGTTTTGCATTAACATATGTACTATATCTACTAATCAATAATCACTTCCTATGTTGAGTCTGTTAATAACATTTGAAATATTTTATGTTAATCAAAATATAATCCATTTCTGTTGTATATTCATTTGGTTGTTTCCATGTTCATGTTCACTTAGCACTTTTCTCAAGAAAGAAATCATTATATACAGATTTTTTTTTTACAAAATTCCTCAAATTCTATCATCCTAACCAAATTCATCCACAACACTTCCATCTTTCAATCATTTGCCAATTGTAGCATTAAAGTCTCCCATGATAAATTTTAAAATATTGTTTAGTCTAATCAAAAAATATTTTATATATCCATGTAAAAATCCTCTACTTTTTTATTATAATGACAACATATTGGGGCATAAACCTGAATTATCTGCATTTGTTGTCTTCCATTAAATTCAATAACTACCCATTAATCTACATAATATTGTTCTTTCACTTTTTTTTTTTTTTATATAATAAATCCCATTTTTTTTTTTTTATATAATAAATCCCACTCCACTTGTGGTTCTAATTTTTGTATGTTTGTAATAAAATACATTTTCACTTTTATAAATCTTCTCTTTTTTTCATCTAATTTAAAGTCCAATAATGTTCCATTTAATATTAGGCAGTGTACTTCTTCCAATTCATGCAAGTACCTCAATAAAAGATTGAATAACAATTTGGGGCACAGACAATGGATTCTTGCACTACGTTTGGGCACCAACTGCTATTTTCACTGGGGACAGCCTCCTGGAATAAGAGCCATAATTTATTTTTAAACTCAGATTAAAAAAACAATAAACTCATTAAATAACTGATGTGTGTTGTGAGCAGCTCATTCATGTTTGCATTCTATAGGAATAATCATATAATAACTACAGCAGCAATAATTACAATGTACAGAATGGGCATAAATAATTCACCCTGCTTGGTTTTTTAAGGCCTCAAAAATGAATCAAAGGCTTTCCTTTACAGAAAAAAAGGTTAATGTTAACTAATTATAGACATTAGTCTTCATAATTTTTCTGCTATGAATTAGAAAATTAAAAATGTCAATTAAGATAATTCAAAGTGCAATGTTAATGAGGTTAGTAAGTCTTCAAAATTTAAAAGAAGTCTTAAAGTTCTTGTATATGTAATACAATGAAAAAATTGATTTAATTTCTGTAAAAGATTGAATCAGAAAGTAATTTGTGGTAGTATTATTGGTACTTCTAAATTCAAATCCACAGAAAATAATATTTAGTGAAAATTGAAAACCATTATATATGGGTGGAAAATATGAATTGATAAACAATAATGTATAGCATAAGAAAATATTGAATCCATACAAAGACTTTCACAAAAGGATGCACTGAAAAGACTGACATCAAAAGTTTACTGCAATAATCAGATTGTTATATAGATTCACCTTTCACAGTGAACTTAAAAACATCGCATAGACATTATGTCTTCTGATTTCATCATCATCATTAATTTTCATCACAAGAAGAATAAAGCAGAAGGATAATTTTTTTTTTTTTGAGTGCAATAGAATGAATAAATTCACATTCATACCTAGACTTGAATGTAGTGTTTTTTATAAATATGCTTTTCTCTCTTTCACTTGATTACTCCTGTATCTTTTTGTAACTGCATTAGGCCATTTTTTATTTATTATTTTCTTGGTTTTTAATATAGGTACGTTTTAAATATGAATTATATACATGTTAATACATACATATAGAAATCTTTCCAATACCCAGGAAATAAAAAAAAACTGCTCTAGGATGAGGTTTGCAATGACTTTACAAACCAATCTATAAATCACAAAAACATCCACATATAGACTGGTCCATTTTTCTATTTATTTGATATTTTGCAATGTTATCTTTTAATTTCTTTTGTAGAAAATCTTTCTTTGTTAAATACTTCAATATTGTAGTTCTCCAATGTACTCTCTTCTCTGCCATATTTTTCTAGTGGAAATAATATCACACTTCTTTAAAATATCTTTTAAGATAAGCCTTATAATATTGTTGAGGTCCATCTGCCCCATGAAAACCATGCTGACATCTACTATAAAATACTCTTTATGAAGTCTTTTATTGTTCATTTATTTTATATATAAAATTCAATAAAGATTTATTTTACAATATGGACTATAGTATCTCATCCATCAAAGTGAAAATCAATTGGTTTTATGATCTTAGTTATTGAATTTTTACAATTTTATGAAGCATGCTTAAGCGAAAGTTTTCTAATTCTTTTATGTTGCATTATAAGTGTCCAAGTCTTACTTCCGTGCAATAAAATAAAAGTTGTATATACTTTGTTGCAGAAGTTATTCCCGTGTGATGAACTATTCTTATCTTTTAACTTTCTAAAAGCAGTAGGAAACATTAGGATCTATTATACCTATCTTTAAATTCATCTTTTTACTCATAAACTATCAAGGAATTTAAATTGGTTTACATTCTCAAATTGATAATCATACAAACAAAAAGTTGCTGAAAATTATTTTTTTTTATCACTGGCAGATAAAAAACAAAATTTTTGAGCATTAATTATTAAACTAAAATCTAATAATAATTAGAGATCACTCCATAGCTCTGTATAAATAAATAACTCGTTATATATGTTTAAACTAAAATCTTTATATCTTGCATTCAAAATATTTTCTGTATTTTGTCTTTTGATCTGGCAAAAATAACACACTCTTCAGCATATAGTAAATCCTGAAATCTATGAAAATGGAAGTTCTTGTTTTGCTTTTAATCAATTCAAATTAAAAATTTCACTATCAAAACTATACCACATCTTGATCCTTGTTTCATTGAGCTGCCTATAAATAATTCCAAGACAATTGTCATAAAAATTGAAAACAATATTTAAGCAAGTGCATATTCTTGTTTAACACCACTTTCCACTATCACTTCCTCTCATTCCATAATGTAGAAACTACATAATATGAATAAATTTTAATGAATAAGCAACTAATTTCAAACAATGCTATCAATAAACCTGTTCAATTAAGTGAATCAAATCTATAAAAAATAGTTCACTCTTTTATTCCCAATCATTTTCTTGCATTTTCCTGGTAACATAAACCATATTTATAGTGCTTCCTTAATTCTCTAAAACCAGATCAAGTCTAGTAACCATTCTTTTTTGACTTCAACCAACCTTTTCAACAATATCTTTGAAAGTATCCTTGCTGTAATGGATAATAATGGTACTCCATGATAATTATTATCTTACCTATTTCCTTTATTTTTAAAAATTGGAACAGTAGAAGCATTCTTGCAGTCAGGAGCACAACTTTATATTCACATATTCCTAAAAAATTCCAATATTTTTGAACTAGTATATCACCATTATATTTTAAAATTTCTCTAGATATTTTAGTAGGACCCACAATCTTTTCATTTTTATGATTACAAAGAGCTGTTTGATCTTCACTAAACTGGATATCTTTATCCAAATCGAAATGAATAGATAAAATGGATATATCATTAAGAGTCATCAACTCAATCTTTGTATCAATATTCAGAAGATAACTTTCCTTCCACCTGTTTAAAGTATCATTGTCATCACATAAGAAAGGACCATTATTGAATTTAACAGGATTATGATAAAATTTCTCAGTTTATATGTTGCATTCAGTGCATCAAAAAAATGAATTACAATGACCTTGATCAGCGAGGTTGTGTATCTCACAGTTTTAAACAACCAAGGATTGGTAAGTCTTCTTAGCAGGTGTTGAACTTCTTTCTGCCTTTGGATTTCTATACTTATTATGAAGTTTCATATTTGATTTATTATTTTTCCAAGTGGAAAATTCTATCTTTCTTTTTAATAAAATTATTAATAATAAGATCATTGTCAGAAACTAGTCTTGATTCATCCTTTTAATGAACTCAAGAGCAGATTTATCTGAATTCATAACACATTTCTTAAGAGAGTACCAAGCTTCAGTAATATGATAATGTTGCAAGTTCAAATTATCTATTTCAGTGTTTAATAGCTATTTAAATTTCATACATGTAGTAGATAAAGCTAAAGATTGTATATCACTTTTTTTTTTAATATGCACCTATCACTTTAATTTTGGAGCATATTAATCTGTGATCCGTCTAACAATCTGCACTTTATGTCTCGTAAAATGAACTTGTATTTTGATTTCTAACTATATTGCAAGATATTAAATGCTATTGATTTGAACATTTCTGTCTAAAGAAAGTGTTTCTGATAGTCAATCCATGTGTTGTGGGAAACTTCAATAACAGAAAACCATTTCAATTACATTCAACTTGTACCAAGTCTACTATTTGTAACATCATATGCATTAGTATCTCCCACAAGGAATAAAAGCATTCTTTCTCTAAAACTCTGAATCTAAAGTTGGGGCACATCAAGGAATCCAGCATTTTCTTTTACTGACTGATCTACCTTTCCAAAAAATACTCCTGATTCTATTAAACTTCCTTCTACTGCAAGACAAAATCACTAAGAGCAGTTTTATCGATCTTAAGTCTTGATAGCTTTTTAGCCATCAGTGCACTTCTCTGCTGTTGACTTCTAAAATTTGCATCAAATAAAGTTTGCATATTGCAGGTATCTATATTTAGGAAAAATTAGATTTATAATATTTACCTTTAGTATTATTATTGCCTCCTACTTAATCATTGCTACCAATATTATTTCTATCACTGTAATGAATAATCCATTAGGTATGACCACCTAGCCAGAATATAAAACAGGCTAATTTTAATTTTATTGTTTAGGATGTTCCACTTCTGAGGTTGGCATGAGGATCTCTAAATAAAGTTGCATAAACATGCAATCTTTGTCAGCTGGAAGTCCTGTTCAATCCAGTTCCAAATGAACTCATTAATGATAGTATTGCCTCAAAACAATGATCACAACTAAGAATTTCCAGCCATTACACTTTTTCACATCATTATTTTTTTAATTCTTGAGAGTTTGAGCTAAAATAAAAAAAATTGTAAGAAAAGGAATTAAAGTCAGAAGTGATATTCATGTATTTAAAGTATGTAAATGTGATTCCATTGTCACAATTTAGTATAGGAAGATAATTAATGGTATGAGAGGCTCATGACAACCATATCCTACATTAACTTAAATGACTCAAGAAAGAAAATAGAGGAATAGAAATGACTATTTGTATTGGAAGAAGTATTTAGGCTTTGATGAATCAACTGCATATCCTACAAAGACAGCAGGTTGTACTTTAGTCAGGCACTGTTAAAATGTTTAATATATATGTTAAAAATTTAAATTATGTGAGTATTCATACAAAGACTTAGAAAATGTCAGTGAAACTATCATTTTACTATATTTAATTAGGCTATAATCAGACTAATTATTTAATTTTTTAATAAAACATTCTACTTTATTAATAAATACTATTTGAATATTAAGTAGTTATTTTTTTATTATTTAATTTTGTTGATCCAATGCCTTGTATACCAATAGAAAATTATTTCACAAACTTATGTCAGGCATCTATAAATAGTATAAATTAGAAGTGGTCTTTCTTTCCTTGCATTTGTCTCTTCATACACTCATTGCATTATACATCTCATTATATATACGTATACACGTGCATAGATTTTAATAAATAACTAATAGTTTTGAAGAAAAGAATAACATTCATTACCATAACTTTAAAGCAATTTTCATAATTATTTTCATCATGAAATCAATTATATAGATATTGCAATAATTTTGCGAAGCTTTTGTTTGTGATAATACTATTTCACTATATTTGAATGTATTTTTTATATAAATAAATGTAAAATATTTGACATAGTTTGAATCATTTTCTATTGCTTAACGGTTTTTGAAACTTAATTTTTTTTTCCAATAAAGTTATAGGATTCAATCATTATTTTAGATTAGATTTCGTGTATATTATTATATTGCCATGTAAAAGTTGATGTTTAGGAACATCTAATAGGGATTCAATGTCTCAAGATTTTCTCTTGGCAGAACAAGTATCGGACTACTTAGTTCTCAAGAATTAAAGAGTGAAGAAAGTAAAAAAACATCTATATGGTCAGTTAAACATTTATTATGTGTTTGTACTGTAATTGGTCTATCGGTTATTATTTGAATGATTGAATCATATTATTATATTGTAGATTAAGATGGCAAAATTTTGTCATCATCTTATTTTTAATACCACAATACTCTAGTAAGCTTTCAGTGCTTATACCAGGGATGGAGAACCTTCTGCCCATAGGCCAAGACTGGCCTCAAAAGTTCTCAATCTAGCCACTAGACATTTTCACAAACGTATTTAAAATTGACATATATAAAACTTTTATCTACCACGCACACAGTGCAGTGCAAATATTGAATTAAGAGTTAAGTAAAATAAAATATTTATTTTCTTAACTATACCTTTTTCGCTCTCCAACCTTTATAATAATTCTACTTTATTTTATCAAAGATGCAATATTTTAACAAATTATATATAGTGTGTGGTCTATCTGACTATGGATTTAATTTATGATACTGAGAGAATTTTGTTTATATTTATAAATTTATTTAATGCACATTGATTACGTAAGTAATATTTACTAAAGCAATAAACCTTTAAGTATATGCGTTTGAAAATACGGAGGTAGGGACCTCTACAGGTTTTAACCACAAGCTTCTTCCAAAGAGTAAGTTTATGGTTAAGACCTGTAGAGGTCCCTACCTTCGTATTTTCAAGCGCACATGCTTAGATTTATTGCCTTAGTAAATATTATATTTATAGTGATTTTTGCAAGTGAACGTATCGCTAGCAAAAATAAAACTCAAATTTTAATTCATTTTATTATTCTTTTGCATTTATTTCTTTTTTAATCAGAATGGCTATAGGAATAAGATAACAAAAATTAACACAGAAAATCGCACATTTGAAAAGTTAATGGACCAATGCATTTTTTATTTTTATAAATGCTAAATCAATGTGCATGATATTTCTGGAAAGTATTTCATTTAAATAAAAAACATTTTATTAAGAAACACTATTTATCCAACATTCTGACTACAACAAAATTATTGGGGAAAAAAGAACTATTAAAATAAAAAAACTTGACAAGGAGCTTTGTCAAGTAGCTGATATGTTTTATAAAAAGTGCAAACAAGTCAGAGAAAATTTGAAATCATTTTCTCAAGGGGAGTTTATAGAAGGCTGCATCTAGTTGCTGTAGAAATAATCTGACCAGAATATTAAAAAAAATTTAAGAATATATGTCATGAAGATAGGTTCAAGGAGAATCAGAAAAATTGTAATTAAATGTGTAATAGTTGTTAATAATAATGATGTTACTTTATTTTTAATTCATAAAAAAATTATGGCCATCTTTGAAAAAGGGAAAAGTGGACATTGTCCTGCCAGTTGAAAAGATTGCCCCATGTTAATGATTATTAATAAATTAATTAAATTTTTGATTAGACATAGTAGGCTAATTTTTAAATCGATAATTTTGTGAAGCTTGTCATCGAGATTATAAATATTCAAATGGCCCTTGGCAGAAAAAATTTTTCCACCATTGGCTTAAACAATCTTTTCTATTTTTCTGAAATTGTTGAACCATTGGAGGGGTGGGGGATAAAGAATAGAATTGAATATCCCTTCCTCCTAAATACATTGTAACCTATTGAATTCAAAAACCAATCTCTCAGCTGTTTGAGACAGTCTGTAACATAAATTAAAAAGTGCCATGTACAGTTTAGCTATTGTAGAATAATAGACTCAAGCATGTGTTGAGGGAAATATCACATGATCTTTAATTTCATTTCATTTCATTTAAATCATAGTAGTTCATGACAAAGATTTGTATTAGAGAATTAGTGTGATAATGTAGTAACAGTGAAATTACATTTGTGTACTATGCATGACTATAAATTTCCTGCTTCTTAATCATTTTTGGATGGTTTATTTATTATGTCAGTAATTATATGTGGGGAATAAAAACTTTTAATAAGTCTATCTATATCCCATTTTATAAAACTTTCTCCATCAATTTTAGGTATGCATAAAAAGAAATGGCAGGTTTTGACTTTTATGATTTGTTATTGCTTCCTAATTTGCAAAATATAGATCTTGAAAATTTGAAACAGGAAAACATTTTTGTATTGTATATTAATGCAAATTTTTTTTTAATTAATAAAAAAAAAACAATTGTTGCATGGATTCAAATATATATGCCATACTACAAAATTTTCACCTCACAAATATTAAATAATTGAAATTTATAAAGTTAAATAAAGAAACTTTGCTATTTGTACACCTACGACAATCAAAAATATTGGGATAAAAGTGCTATTGTGCATCTACTGCAGATGCCATTTTAAAATCAGTACTTTATACTTTTTTATCACAGATTAATTCAAAAAATTGATTTAATCAATCAATAAATACATTGTTCCAACCTTACTTTTCACATGACAGTTTTGCACAGAATGTTTCAGAGCTATTATTTCAAACTTCTTAAAAATGAAAATAAAAAATACCATCACATAGTAAAAACTTAATAACAAAGAAACAACCTTTCTCAGGCTATATCGTGTAATATATTTTTTTATGAATTTTGCATCATTAAATATTTGTAACTTTGAATTAAGTTTAAAATATTTGTTTCCTCTTATAAATTTTTTTTTTTTTAAGCTGAATGAAGAAATTTTGCTAGACCCCTAATCCTATATTGCTAGAAATATTAAACATGGGTCTACATATATATTTACAGTTTTTGTTAAAAGTCACCATCAGGAATTTTATCATATTTAGAGAAAGATCCCAGATTTAGGTTTTATAGATGGTGTTATGTTATGAGGTTGTGAAATCAGACAATCTATTTTTTTAAATAAATATATAAATTGTTAAGTACTGATTAGCCATAGGTTGACATCTAATGTAAGTTACAAGAATGATATGATTATTTATTTTAGATATACCATTTTTTAGCAAAATAATTGAATATAACTACAGTTCACTTACCTAATGTTAGACTTAAATAGCCTTACAAAAAATTGGCTTTGGTGAGGTATAGAAATAGTTTCACCACCCCCACCCCCCCAATATAACCAGTTATTGAGAAATAGTTGCTAAGAATCTGCTTATATAGTTATTCTAATGTTCATGAAATACTAAGTATGTAAACAAAATTAGTTTTAGTATAGGCATAGAACTATTGCTATTTAGGATAAAGGTAAAAAAGATGTATGGTATTACTTTTGTTAACATATCTATTGAAACTGATTAATATTAATAATGAAATAATTTGTTGCTCATAAGTGCATATGAATTTTCATAAAAAGTTTGTCTAAAAAATGATGGAATTGACTTGGGATCTGTAGACCTTGATCTTTAGAATCAGTCAATGCTGTAACCCATACAATGTATTGATTGTTAATCTTATTTCAGTATATATTATAAAGTCTATTGTACAACTTTGAACATGGGATGGTCTACATGTGATTCATTTTTCTGGTTAACATTTTTGCCATTTTACGTTTCCATCTATTAATGCATCTTAGTAGTTAATTGTAGCTAATGAGTAAATGATAAATAAATTTGAAGCTGAACTGTTTTTGGGTGTCCGTGAAGTAGAATGAGGTGTGAAACTCAATTTCAATTAATTCTTTGAGAGTTAAGAATCATTGTAATAAGTTGAAAAAAATCATATCATATGGAAATTATTTCAACAATATTTTTAAAATATAAATATATAATTATTATTGTCTAATATTATGGAGATGTTTATTGATAGCTAAATTACTCATTTTATTTACAAACTTATGTGATTATTATTTGAATAAACGAAGTAATTTTTGACTTATCTTTTGCTTGTGCAAAATAAAATAGTTCTTAAACATACATCATCCAATAGTAAAATTATGGATCTGAGGATTAAAGTTCTCAGATTGATGATTGTGTGACATCTAGTGCTTGAATGTCATACTGAATTTTTTTTAACTTGGTTGCTCTTGTCTTTTAAAGTCGTTAATCTTGTGTTTAGATTTGTAGAGGTCCCTACTGTCACATTTTAGGCGCATAGTTTTAAGGTTATAGCCTTAATATATATTACTTTGCTAATTATGTAATTTTTCTAATTGAATTTTTTTTTTTTTAAAAAAAAGTATAATAATGATTCTATGATTAACTTAAAATATGATCTGAAAAAAGATGAACTAAATTGTTAAAAAAAAAAAAAAAACTATAAAATTTTTCTTATAAAATGATTTTTGAAAATGAAATAAAATAAAATTTGTAGCAAACAATTTATTATTTTAAATTCATGATTTTGCATTTCTTCTTCTCACAGGTTTTGCAAATAAAGGATGAATTTTGAGAAAATATTTTTAAAAATTAATTGCATAAAACGAATTAGATTCAAAAATTTAGAAAAAAGTAAATGAATAAAAATAATTTGATTTATCGTTTATGAAATGATTTTAAAATATCCATTTTTTCCCCAGAAAGATAGGAGAAATTAGTACACAGCAAAGTGACAGAAGGTTATGTATTTTGTTACCAAATTGTAATTTTATAGCTCTAATAGTTATTAATGTTATTGTTGTTGTATTGTGGTTATAAAAGATTATACAAATTTTAAATAAATGAAAATGAAATCATTTACACTTTGTTTTACCAAATATTAAAAAAAAGAAATTTCATTTAAAAAACTTTTTTTATTATATATATTTTGTGTAATGCTTATTAACATTTGTTTGTAAAAATTATAGAAAAAGACAGGCAAAATCTCAATCTAACTACTTTTCTGTTTGAACAGATAATATTAAAAGCAACTGTTGGCATAAATAAATATGTTGGCATCTTAATTTTATCAGTTGTAATCAAAAGATCCTTTTTTTAAAAAAAAAACAAAAAAACTTTTAAATGATATTGAAGGAAAGTCTACAAACTGCTTCATGAAGATAAATATTTTCAAGTTTTTAATTTATTTAATATGTATCATATTTGTTTTATGTAAATGCATTCATATACATTTAAAAAAAATATATAGATAGATTTGTAAATAGTATCGTGATATGACTCAATATATAAAAATTTTGGTTGCAATTTTATTGCACATCTGTCCCAATTATACTTTATTAATTTTATTTCCATGCAGAAACTGTCTCATCATGATTTTCAAATCAGTATTCAATAGTACTTTTTTTTTTTATCAAAACAATCATTAAATACAGTACCTTGAAGATACAAATGATACAAAACTTTCCATACAATAGTGCCACCCAGTGCAAGCCGAAACAATCAATAGATACAAGATTTATGCATAAAATTCTTATCTAGTGACTACTCATCCAATATCTCCACTATTAATATGGAGGGTTTGGCCTCTATTATGATATCTTTTGTTACCATAGGGAATGGTGATCATGTGATGTTTAGTGGTTTTATATTGAAGAGACTAACATATATTACTTGAGTCTGTCACCTTATTACAGTATTGTAAACAATTCTCTTTTTCATCTCATAATACTAATATTGAAGCTTATAATAGATGGTGCTAGAATAAGCAAAAAGCGCTTTTGTGTATATACTGAACATTACATAACATTTAATTTAAGATATTTTTTTAAGGAAGATCAACTTTAATTTTTTTTTAAATTTATTTATTTGTATATATAAAATATTAAACTTTTTTTTTGCTTCAATTTACCATTTATATATATACATACATACATACTACATATATTCTTTCCCGCCTAAATATATATTTGTATGGCTTTGTTATAAAACTTTGTTTATTTTTAATTTTGTAGGGCTATTTTAGGAGAGGTGAAGTTGAGTATGCGGCCCAGCAATATGAATCAGCATTAGCATCATATAAAGTAAGGAAATTACTCCATTTCAGTTTACAGTTGATTGGATGATTTTTATTTTATTTTTCATGCTAACTGGCTTTTTTTTTGGATATAATTTTATTAATGTCTGACCTACTTTTAACACACCATCTGTCTCTAAAGATTTTTTTTATTTAAAAGCTTTCGTTGTTATTAATTGTAGCTAATAATTGACCACTAATTAACTCGTTTTTTTAAAAAGCTTTAATATTAAAGTAATTTTTTCCCTCTTTCTAATTACCTTTCTTATATATATGAGACAAAAATATAAAGCTGACAAAGTATATATCTATTTTGTTTTCATTTTAAGTTTTGTTATAGCGAAATCATAACAGGAACAATTGCTATAACAATACTGCATAATTTTAGAATTTATTTAGCACAGATAAAATGCATTGCAAATAAAACCCTTTTTTTTTTTTTTTGTAGTTAAAACCATAATAAATATATCACATGAAGTTGATATCCAATTCACATTGATAATATATTTAAAAAAAGGATTTAAAAGCTTTCAATATTTAAACAATAGTTGGTGACCATTTAAGTAAAATAGTAATATTCAGTAAAGTACTTCTAATCTGCTTGATTCAATATTAATATTTTTATTAGTTATATTTACATTCCCTAAATATAGGAAAGCAAATCTAAAACTAACTGCTGGCAGCTTGGTTGGAGTGCTTTTGGTAGAAATAACTTGATACTAAAAGGAAATATGCCTATGTGTTTGAAAAGGAAGGTTTTTAACAAATGTGTTTTACCAGTTCTTACTTATGGATCTGAGACTTGGACACTTAATAGAAGAGCAATACAGAGACTTCAGACCACTCAAAGAAGTATGGAGAGATGTATGTTGGGAGTAACACGAAGAGATCGAAAACGCAATGTATGGGTAAGAGAACAAACAGGTGTTACTGACCTCATTGAAAAAATTAAAAGATTGAAGTGGAGTTGGGCTGGTCATATTGCTAGAAGAGATGATACTAGATGGACAATTGAAATTTTAAAGTGGATTCCAAGAGATTGTAAAAGACCCAGAAAGAGATCACATGTGAGATGGATGGATGAAGTAAGAAAGTGTGCAGGGGTGATGTGGAGAAGAGAAGCTGAAGATCGGAGAAGATGGATTAAACTTGGAGATACTTTTATCCTGCAGTGGATTGATAATGATGATGATGATGATATGTCCTGGAACTTACTGTATAATAGAATTTTTATGTAAGTAAAATTCTCATTCAGAAATATTACTTTTACCAAATTTCAAGTGAATGAGATAATATATTGTAAGAGATGTTCAATAATTGAGGGCTATTCTAACTTAAATTTAAAATTTTTTGCATTTTAAATATGCCAGGTTTATGCAAGTTAAAAAAGAAAACAAAATTTCAACAAATCAACTGCCACAAGCTTTTGACACTGCTACAACCGATCCGTTAAAAGACATTCTTTATAAGTCACAAGAACATTATAGAGTTTTGTAGCCAAAAAGTACAACTGTAGTAACTTGCTAAAAAAAAATCCATCTTTATTTTTCTAATCCAGCATATTTTTGGCTCAATCATCATTTCAAAGTTAGCAGTTTTTCATATGAATACTATGATTTGGAAGAAGTGATGCTGTATACTGAGGTGAGTTTTTGCTTACATCTTTTACTGTCCACTGGCAGATCAAATTCTCTCTATTGTGAAACATAGTTATAAAATTTTCATGATTTTGTTGGCTATATTATTATATATTTCTGTATAGCGATTACTCATCTTTAATATGTCACAATTTCAAACTTTTGAATATTATAGGGTCTAAGCTATTCTGTATTGAAAAGTTTTCTAATCAACATTGCAGTCCTGTAAGTTGATAATTTTCCAATTCATCATGCTAAAAAAATGTTTCCAATTATTACATCCTACAAAAGCAATTATTGATTTGAAGAACTGTTATATATCTTCTTTGGTTTCCATAATCAGCTAATTTAAATATTGTTGAGCCTCTATGAACTGTTTCTGAATGAGTGAAAGCTCACAATTTTCAACTAACATTTCAGATAATATTAAACATTGATCCATAATGTACCGGTCTGAAAATCTTTCTCCTAGGTCTTATAAATAAATGACCTACACATGCACTGAGCATGGAGTGACATATGTATTAAAGTTGAAAGATCAATAATAATTCTCAGTAATATCCGCGAGTAAATACAAATAAATACTTCCTGAAGAATTATTAGAGGAGGGGGATTTAATCTTAAATAGATCAATCAAAACCCACTCCCATCCAATTATATATTTTACTATTGGTCCTTTTCCTTTCTTTGCATACCTTTGAAAGTACTGTTCTATCCTAAAGTCTTTGCGCGCACCATCCCTGTTAAAGAATCTCTCCCCACTCACTTTTCTCTCCTGAGAGAGTATGCAAATAAGTTTTGACCACTATAATTAATGGAATAAATTAAGAAAAACTTGTATGCTAAGTAAGATTATAATTTAACCCCCGATAAGTTTATCCCATTAACTAGCTCATTATATTATTTCTCATCTCAGGTTATTTAGATAAGTATTTCGATTACGTAACTATAATATTTATGAATTACAGTATGCAATTAAGTTTTGACCACTATAATTATTGGAATAAATAAAGAAAAACTTGGACACTAAGTAAGATTATAATTTAACCCCCGATAAGTTTATCCCATTAACCAGCTCATTATATTATTTCTCATCTCAGGTTATTCAGGTAAGTATTTTGATTACATAACTATAATATTTATGAATTACAAATAAATTTTAAATGTAAATGACTCGTACTGAAACAGTTTAAAAGATAGAGAATAATATTATTTATTTTATATATTCCCTACACCGAATATATATTTACATAAGATAAGCTAGTATCATAAATTTATTTATTGATTTATTTTAAGCAGATTGACTCAACAAATATTCATCTATTATTCAGAAACTTAATTTCTTAAAAGAAAAGTTTGGTTAGTCTATAAACAACTTTAGTCAGTTCAAGGCATATAAAATATAAAAGATAGTTGCATAATGGGTTGGTCTATACCCTCTCCCCGCTTTATGAATAAATGTGTAATTATTAATAATAATAAAAAAAGTGAGTTTTAAGTTTACGATCTGAATAACATTTATATTTTTCTTCAAATTACCTTTTAATACTAATACACATAGGTATTTTCTTGCACAGAGCTATTTGTTAATAGGCATCATCTACATCACCCTTATTCTGGATGTATAATGATAATGCTTAAATTACATGGGCACTAAGACACTCAACATGAGGTGCGGCCTCCATGATTTGAAATAAGTAAAAGTAAAAAAAATAAAGGGATCCCACACGTAATGGATCGATGGGAGGCATATGGCATAAATCTTCAAAATGTTACACACTAAAAAAAAAAAATTGTTAAAAGGAAATGATTCATAATGATAATATACAAACACATAAGAAAATATATAATATACAATACACAATTAATAATACATTCAAAAAATACAAAAAAAATATATCTAAAAATATACCCTCAGCTTGGCTTCTTAATTCCCTCCAAATTTAACTTTTAGGTGGACCATATGACCACTAAACAGGGCTTCAAAGCTTCATTTTGCCTAAACACACGCATTGTCTAATTCTTGAAACAGGATAGCTGCATTTCTCACACTCACATCTTGGTGATGAGGATATCAACAGGCAGGTGCACTGCTACAGAAGTCTACTCCATCTTCATTTGGTCAACTAAACAATATTTTTACCATCTCTGTCATGTTTCTTTCCAGGATATTTTAACCTAACTTTCCAATCTAGTTGGTTTCTACGACAGACTTTTTCATAAGGAATGGTTTTTATAAGTTCACTTCAGCTGCAAACTAATTTTCACAAACTAGATAATTACGGTTTATAGTTCCAGTAATTCTCCTCTTTAAATTATAGGTGAGTCTTTTCTAATAGAGAAATAAGCAAAACTTTTGCTTCATTTCATTTTTTTTTTTTTAGAATTGGCTTATTTCCACAAATAAATGATTTTTAATAATCATGTTGATTCTCTTTCATTTCCTTTGGTAACAGTAGGAATAAAAACCAATAACGGATTTTCAATAAACTATAACCGCCAATCCAAACTGGATATGAAGGTACCACAGTCCACAAAAGAATCAGTATAAGAATGATTAAAACTGCAAGAGTGCATCAAAGCACGAATGAACTCGAATAATCAATGAATAATCTAAACTGAACTCAATAAACACCTGGTAGGTGCCTATCAGCCATAATTTCATTACCCCACTATGAAGTATTGCATCATCTAACAAATTACTAATTTTATCTTATCTACATTCCTTTCAAAATTTTGTTTTAAAATCTCTCTTTTTTAAATTTTTAGAAAATTACCAGGTTTCCATCTACATTCTTTAGATAAAAACCACTTATTTCGATTTCATCTTTACAAAACAAATTAAAAGAAATTTTTCTTAATACAAACATATAAGTATTAAGACAATGATTAATTACTTATAAATCCATTACTATAATGGATTAAAAAAAAAAAAGAATTTTACATTCTTTCTAAAAAAAGAATTTTACATTATAACATGATCACCATTTCTTATGCTTGCTTATAACTATTGTTAAAACAGGCAAAACTCACTATACGTATTGCCACACACAGCAAGCTAGAGTAATCGATGGATGCCAGAAGACTTGTGCATCTAGCTTGCTGTGTGTGGGAATATGTATAATGAGTTTTGCCTGTTTTAACTTTACATTATTGAAAAAAAAAAAAAAATTCTACAAGTAAAAGAAAAATATATGAAAATCTTTATATACTTGTGTTGGAACATTTACAAATAAGAATATAATAATAATAAAAAAATGTTCCAAATGTAAACAAATGTTCATTCCCTTCTTTTTTTTTTTTTTTTTGTACATGTATAAATCACATAATTACGAAATGATAAGTAATTATATCCACTATATAAATTTATTAATGCACCCAAAAGTATTTACAATAATATTATATGTGTTTGTACTTTATGTATGTGGATAGGGATATAGCATAAACCAACTCCCATTATTTATGCAACAAGTTTTTAGTAAAATCAGCTGTGTTAATATTTTTGGCATTTGTAATTTTTTCGAAGACACATATACATAATATATGTATGTACACTTGATATATATAGTTAATTTATTCAAAATATTGTTAATGTATATAAGTATTTATTTGGCATTATTTATCATTTTTGTCATTTTATATTTTGACTTTTATTAAGCATAGATGTACATTTTTTTACAATTGGCACTAGTTCTGCACATTCTAGTCACCATTATCTTCCATCCTTAGCTTTCCTTATGTTATTTCTTGGTTTTGTCTTGAATGTTTTATTTGTCTTAGATGACATTGACTGTACTATTGGTTTACATAGAAGTCTTTCTCCTATTATCTTCCTGACTTGTTTAAATCATACTAGATGTCATTTTTATAAACTATCTTGCTACATCTTTCTTCAATATTATCTTTGAATTATCTCACTCCTGACTATTTTGAAAAACAATATTTAAAATACTAATAGTTTCAAAAAATAGACATTTAACATCTAATGGAAATTTATAGTAACTAATAGTAATTAGTGTTTTTTCAGAAAAAATCATTTGGGGAAATTTTTAATTACTTTTAATGCTGTGATAGAGGGTATTTCATGGGATAATGGTTAGCAAATTTGTCTAACACATTCATGATCTGAGATTTGAGCCTTAGCTATGATAATTTATAATTTTTTTCAGATTACAAACAGACTTGTGATTTTTTTTTTCTGATGGACAGTCCATAGAAAACCTAACTAATCATCCAATAGTGATTCTTAAAGAGTAAATGTCTTCAACTAATTTTTTTTTATCAGATAAGAATCAAGATGCTGATTATAAAAAAAGTAAAAAAAAAAACTGATTGTAATATGATGCAGCTTTTACTACATGGGAGAGGGGAGTTATATTTCTACAATTTCTGACACTTTTGGCTATTTATTTTTAACCCTTATAACATACCTTCAATTTATCAAGTTTTAAAACTTTTAATCAATTAATTAAAAGCTATGCTTCAAATAATATAGTTGTGGAAATCTACGATAAAGATTATCTTATTACAACTGCATTAATTTTATCTTGTATGTGTATTATTTTTGTTTATCTTCTTACAATTTGCTTTTATATTTTAAATCATTTAATCATCTTGACTTTTAGCTTCGCTGTTTCTTTTTATCACTACTCTGCATTTCTGTTTTTATTAGTTTAATTAAGGTTACAGATTTTTAAATTATATAATTTAATATATCAATCACACAGTTCTTCTTTCCAAAATAGTTCATAAATATCCAATATAGAAATAAAATAAATGAACTTTTTAAAACTTGCTTTTTATATGACTATAAAGATGGTAAAGAAGTACAGCGTTTCGACTATTTCATATAGTCTTTTTCAAGATACACTGAAATAAAATATATATAATAATAAATATCTCATATTCCAAAAAAAAAAAATATTAAATTAAAAATTACAAAATATATTCATAACCAAAAATTTACCTTATCTCCCATTCCCCTTTTCTATTACAAACAATCACAACACAAACATTTTATTTTATTTTTTTGGAATATGTGATATTTATTATTGTATATATTTTATTTTAGTGTACTTTGAAAAAGACTATATGAAATAGTCGGAACGTTGGTTTTCTTTATCATCATTATAGTCATATAAAAAGCAAGTTTTAAAAAGGAGTTCAATTGTTTTATTTCTATATTTTTTAAATTATTTGTTTTCAAATTTTTCGTTTTTTTAATATTTTATTTATAGAAAGCTTTGACTTTAGACTCTGAAGATTCTACAATTAAAGAAGCTATTAAACGGTCAAGCAGTGAATTAGATAAAACTAAATCAGGTAATCAGTTTCAGATAGTTAGTAAAAAAATGCGAAAAAAATTAAGAAAAAAAACTTTTATTGACATAAATGTACAAAAAAGTTTTGTTCTGTTTTTTTTTTCACAAGTAAAAACATGGAGCATTTTATCAATTTTTATGGGTTTTTTATCAAATAAGAATTATAATTTAACATTTTTAATTCAATATTTTTCATCATTTTGTTACTATGCATATGAAAAAAATGCATCTAATTTCTATTTACATAAAATATGTCTGATCCTTTTATTTGCGAAAACTGAAGAAAACTTATTTTTTACTTTTTAGTGCATTTCTGTGAATAAAAGTATTTGTATAAAATTTTGTTTTATATTTTTTATTATCTACAATTTAATTTTATATACTTAATATTGAATTATCAAAATGAGGTACATTTATTCTAATTAGATTTTATCTAGACAGAAAGACTAAAAAACAAAATAAGTAAAATAAAAACATATAGTAAAAAAAAAAAAAAAATATGTCGGTCAATCCAGTTTTTGATGGATCATTCCATTTTAAATTACAAGGAGTGCCGCTAGCTTCAACTTTACATATAAATTAAGAATTTAAATTTTTTTGCTCATTTTTAACTAAAACTGTTTGAAAATTTTAAGTATATATATATATTGTTCTTGAAACGCATGTTTCAATTAGTTCAGAAATTGGGAAATGGGTTATAAGATTTTATTCAAACAGATTATAAAATATAGTAAGTTAAAAAAATTTGTAATGTAATATGTATTTAATTCATTTTAGAAATATGATGTAATAGTCCTGTGTCTGAGATTGTAATAAGAAAAAGTAGTTCGCACAAGTTCGTTTGATATAGAGTAGCTTCCACTTTCATTCAAGAGCTGCTACAGTTGCAAGACTATTATCAAACTATTTTATATTTTATAATAGAATAGATCATATTGTAGAATAACTATTTGTAAATTAAAATAATATAATTTTTGATTAAGAAATAAAATTAATTTTTAATAGACTTTGTTGTAATTCTGTTTACCAGTAGACTCTATTTTTCTTTTATTGATTTTTAAATTGTAGTATCACTTCATATCATGCAGTATTGATCTATAAAAATGCAATTTAATAATTTAAAATTATTGCCTACAGTCCAGATTTTGTAAATATTGCATTGATGGCAAGAGTTTACTAGATGTAATATTCAGTCCAGGTGAAGTTTGAAACACACATAGTGCATTTGAGTGATTCATACTTTTATTAATGGTATATTTATAATTAAATGATGACGTCTAAATTAAAATAATTGGATGAATCTATAATATATTTAGATGTACATTATTTTAATCAGAATAATATTTTTATTAAGTAATTAATGATTCTTGTTTTTCAAATATTAGTTTTAAACAATAATGTCAACTAAGAGCTCAACAGTAGATGTATAATGGTTTTTTCAATCCAGTTATCTTTAATTCTCAAGTCTGTTGTTCTACCACTGTGCTGGATTGAATGCAACAAGTATGGCCCTGCATGTATGTGTATGCATATTTGATTACTATTAAAAAGAAATTTTTGAATTTTTTGTATAACATCATTTTTTTGACTGGTAGAGTTATTTAATTAATAAAATGATTATGAGGGGATCACAGTGCTCAGAAATATTGCTGTTATAATTTTAAACAATAATAAACTTATAAAAGAACTCTATTAGACATAATAACTTTATTGCAAAATATTCTTTCCAAGTTAATCTGAATGTTTCAGATTCACTCAAATTTTTAAAATTTGAGTTAACTTCAAAATGAAATCTGTTTGTAAGCAACACATATGTAAGAAAGATAACATAACAAAGTGTGTGTGCTCAAAACAGATATTGTAAAATTTTATTCTTCATATGATAAGATTATTGTTTTTTTTTTTTTAAGTGTCATAGCATCGGCCGGGACGCGAACCCGCAACTCGGACAACTGCCTGCTAGTGCAAAGCAGTCGCGCTGACTTCTCACTTCTCGACCACCAATGATAGATTTGAAGTCAATCCTTACTTTTGTTACAAATACAAAATTACAAAGAGACTTTAAATTTTTACTATTATCACATTATTATTTTGCATGAGTTTTAATCTATTTAAATATTTTTTTATATAAAAAAAAAAAAGGCAAGATAGTAAATAAATTAATTTAAACTTATTAAAAACAAGTTTTTTGAATACTCTATTTTTAATTTAATAAATATAATTGATATAATTGCCGTTATTTCAATTTTATCTTTATCAAAAGTTTATTCTATTACTCTAATCAATTCAGGATTTTCTCCCCCCCCCCTCCAGAAATTAGTACTGGATAACTGAAAACTTGAATTATTAACCTTTTTAAATACATTTTTAATGATGAAAGGAAAGAGGACAATTAATCATCATTTAAAAATAAATGTTTCATATAACATTCATAATATTTTGAAAATATATACAATATAATTTAATATATTCTTTTAATATTTTTGAAGTTTCTAAGAGAAAATGGATATTTTAAAAAGATGGTAGATTTAAATGGAATGGAGGTGATGGAGTAAGTTGTTAGATTATTAGTACATTAAAACAGGCAAAACACTCTATACTTGCCACTCAGTGCAAACCAGAGTAATCAATGGATGCCAGAAGGCTTGTGCATAAAATCCCCATCTAGTGCCTACCTGTCCAATATCTTCAGACTAATTTCTGGCTTGTGGCCTTCGTCAGTGAGGAGCCTTGGATTTGAGAGCACTGCATCTAGATCTTAGGATCTAATGCAACCCTCCAGCAGCCACCTTTTATCTCTACTTAACTACAAAACTATGAGTCTTAAATTGAAAACACTATAATATTTTTAATCCAAGCTCATTAGCTTATATAGTCATATAGGTCTGAACTCAGTTCAATACCCATACATTTTGGTGACTTTGGGTCTTGAATAACCATAGCCACACTATCCTATTAGGCAGGATTGGTTTTAAGCCAATAAACATCACATGATCATCAGTTCTTATGCTTGCTTATAACTGTTATTAAAACAGGCAAAACTTCATATTTAAATAATTTCTTCTCAGACTTAAGTCAACAGATGGCGTTCTACCAAAAACACCATCAAGCGTATGTTTACATAAACGTCAGAGCATGCATTCACTATCTCTAACTTTAATTCCACTTTCAGATCATGATTTCAAGGTATTTGCTATCATCGGTGAAAGACAGGAATTTTAGAAACTAGATCTAAACACAAACTCTGAGCGTTTATGAAACAGTTTCTATTCAGCTTGCAAGCGTGAATCTTTTAGACACATAATGTCTTCAAACTCAGCATAGCAAACCAGATAGCTATATGGGTCTGATCTCAGTTCAGCATCACCACATAGTAGAAGCCTCTGCAATATATATCATTGCTAGAAAGACCTCAAAGGTACATTTATGAAAATAAAAAACCAAGTTAAAAACTTGCTAACGCTTGTATTTATGTCAACAGAAGGCGTTCTACCAAAAACACCGTCAAGCATATGTTTACATAAATGTCAGAGCATGCATTCATAAATGCTCAGAGTTTGTGTTTAGATCTAATTTCTAAAATTCCTGTCTTTCACTGATGATAGCAAATAGCTTGAAATCATGATCTGAAAGTGGAATTAAAGTTAGAGATAGTGAATGCATGCTCTGACGTTTATGTAAACATACGCTTGATGGTGGTTTTGGTAGAATGCCATCTGTTGATATAAATACAAGTGTTAGCAAGTTTTTAACTTGTTTTTTGTTTCTCAGACTTAAGGTAACAATTTTACTTATTATATTTAGTAAACTTAAAAAGGCTGTAATTACCACAAGCCAGTAATACTTATCTATATTAGTCAATTTGTAGTTTAATTATTCTCTTTTGTATATTTATTTTATTGTATTTCTTTTCCAATGTTAACTTTTGCATTTTATTTATATTTTATAATACTTATGTTGGTTTTAGTATAACATTTTACTAGTATATATGAGATATGATTTTAAAAGAGCGAAAAATATATATGTACTATTAGACAGTAATAAGACCAAAGGGAGTTAAGTTATTGTTAAAATAGAAATCAATTTTAGTTTAATGAATATTTTTCAAGAGTTTTAGAAAGTTTAAGTAAATGTTGGATTTATTGCATGATTATAATAAACAGGCTAGTAAAAATATGATTAAATATTTATTAATTAAAACAAATATACACTGATTGTGTTAGCTTAGTATAGCATTTAGTTGCTGTACAACCACTAATGCAACAAACTTCTGGTACCCTTCTAGATTTACCTATTACTTCCAATTGTACTGAGGCAGCTTGCCTCATCAGTAGGTATGGATAATACTTCCAGCTGTTCTGTGACATTTGCCTTGTATCTGATTTAGATTCTAGAAGCTTCCAGTTCTAACGTGAACTTGCCTCACTACTTTCATATAATGGACAGTATGTATATTGCCATTCAGGACTGACAGTAAATTGTTATTCTCTCCCTTTATCACCAACTGAACTGGCTATTACTTTTAACTAATGGATCCACCATGGATCAATAGTTATATGAATAGACAATATACACCCAATAACAGAAACAAGTTAATGGGTGATGATAAATCCGATCTCTAGATAAGGTGGAACCTGGACTGGTCTATTAGTGAAAGATAAGTCTAGATATAACAGTAGATGTTAAATCAATCTTTTTCTGAAAGAATTAATTTGTTTCAAAAGATATAAGAAAGATTGACTTTTAAATGTTTAAGATTTTGTTTTACAAAAGTTGTCTCTTTGAAGCTATTGAAAATCATTTGGATAATAAGAAATTTATAAATTAGTGAAAATAAGGGTATGTCTGTGACTGATGCCAATATACATATAGATAGTGTAGAAAGCTGGTTTTATTTTATTTAGTATTTTTAGGCAGGATGATATTAATGTGTATCACATATTTTTATGAAATTAACGGCAAGCATATATATGTGTATATTTATAAAGTGATCCTATAAATGTTTTATTCACTGCACTTGAATTCTTTGCCTCCCCATGATATATATAATTTTTTGCTTGAGTTTTATTTGTGTATAATCAATCATAGATGACTGATTTTTTCAGATTTTAGAGACATTCTCCCTGTGAATATGATTTTACTTTGTATTACAGGTTATTAGACATTCTTTATATTATTGTACTTTTGTGTGGCTGATTTTATCATTGAATCCACATGGTGCTTATGTAATTTTAATTTAATCTGTTTTATTATTGCCTATTCTTTGAAGTTAAAAGTAATGCACACAACTTGATATAGCTAATACTTAAGGATAGTTTTCAGAGATGATAGTCTACTTAAGTAAGATTTTGTCATTATTAACATTAAAAAGAGCTACCTGATATCAACAAATGAAATGTATTCCAACATTTAATGTTCATTTAATGTTAATTTAAGTATGTTGTGGATTAAAATGGGAAATTAAAGGAGTGAAAGTAAATGGAGATTATTTAAGTCATTTAGATTATGCAGATGATGTAGTTGTTTTTGCAAATAATGCTTCAGAGCTGCAGAAAATGTTGCAGGAGTTATCAGATGAAAGTAGGAAAGTAGGACTAAAGATAAATGTTAAAAAGACTAAAGTAATGTTTAATCGATTTGCTCAAAATATGATAATAAAGATTGATTATGATGAATTAGAAAAAGTTAACAGTTACAAATACCTTGGTCAGATTATTAATACAGATGGAAACATAACGGAGGAAATTAATCATAGAATTAAACTTGGTTGGAGTGCTTTTAGTAGAAATAACTTGATACTAAAAGGAAATATGGCTATGTGTTTGAAAAGGAAGGTTTTTAACAAATGTGTTTTACCAGTTCTTACTTATGGATCTGTGACTTGGACACTCAATAGAAGAGCAATACAGAGACTTCAGACCACTCAAAGAAGTATGGAGAGATGTATGTTGGGAATAACAAGAAGAGATCGAAAACACAATGTATGGTTAAGAGAACAAACAGGTGTTACTGACATCATTGAAAAAATTAAAAGATTGAAGTGGAGTTGGGCTGGACATATTGCTAGAAGAGATGATAATAGATAGACAATTGGAATTTTAAACTGGATTCCAAGAGATTGTAAAAAAAACCCTGAAAGAGACCACATGTGAGATGGATGGATGTAATAAGAAAGTGTGCAGGGGTGATGTGGAGAAGAGAAGCTAAAGATCGGAGAAGATGGATTAAACTTGGAGAGACCTTCATCCTGCAATGGATTGATGATGGTCGATAATGATGATGATGATTATAATTGAATTATTAATAAATTTTTTTTATTTATTATTTGATTAATCTTTCACATTTTTTATTATTGAAGGCTTTTGCCAATTGATGCTTCTAAAGAATCTGTTCTCCATGACCTACAGATATTTTTAAGTATTTATTAGTAATGATATGTGACTGTCTATAGTTTTAAAATCTTCACCAGTACAACTTGAATAGAGTGTCTCCCGAGAACATTTTCTAGACCAGAGATGGGCAACTTTTTTAGTATGATTCAGGCTGGAATTACCACATTATTAGCGTATTTTAATTAAAAAATTGTAAATACAAAATTTAATGACCTACATAAAGGTATGTGTGTTCAAAAGTAAAAAAAATAGAGTTGGTTTATTTTTTATTTTGATTCAGTTTTTAAAAAAAAAGAAAATTTATTTTAGCTAAATAAACTTGTTTTAAGTTATGCTACACCTGCACATATATATGTAATATAGAAGGGATTCAAACTCAGACTTTTATAGGACCCTCAACTCTTCATCCCATCTCATATTGCTGACCCATCTGATCACACACATGTTGAAAAGATAAATAATCACCAATATACATATTCCGTGCTAATCCAGCACTCATCATACAATAAGTGCTCAGCTTTATATTAAGATAGCCAATCTTCATACCTAATGGACAGGCTTCAATCCACTCCAACCCACAACTCTTCAGCTGTCCATTTCATTGAAAATCTGATGATGTATCATTCAAAGTCCACATGTTATTCTCTGGTGGACAGGCTTCAAACCACTCCAACCCACAGCTGTTCAGCTGTCCATTTCATTGAAAATCTGATGATGGAACATTCAAAGCCCATGTATTATTCTCAAGTACATGAGGGATCAGAATGACTAATGTCAATATGGGTAGGATGACAGCCTTGGCACTAAGGTAGAGTTTGAATCTTCCATCATATTTTCAATGAAATGGATGGCTGAGGAGTTGTGGGTTGGAGAGGTTTAAAGCCTGTCCATTAAAGTATGAAGATTGGCTATCTTAATATAAGCTGAGCACTGATTGTATATATGTGTGGAGATGGTATTCTGGATCAACTGATGAGTGCTGGTTTAGCACAAAATATGCATATTGGTGATTATTTATCTTTTCAACATGTGTGTGATCAGGTGGGTCAGCAATATGAGATGGCATGAAGAGTTGATGGTCATGTGAAAGTCTGAGTTTGAATCCCTTCTATATTACATATATATGTGCAGGTGTGTGTAAACCTGTACAGTGTATTAAGTTATATATTCTTAATATTCTTTTTTTTGTAAATGACAATTTTTTTTTTATATTAAAGATAATAATATGGCTTCTGACCATTTAATAGCTTCTGATATTATATGAGTCATAATTTTACTAAGTATTATAAATTCTTGATATCAATCATAGTCATAAGTCTTTTCTATGTTAGACATCAATGTCTTACATATATATAAAAATCAGATTTTATTGGTAATCTTTTTTTAGATATAATTTGTATTAAATCTTATACACTATAGACTACATATGTTTGCCTATATAGAGCAGTGTTATAAGTGTTATGATATCCACAGTGAATTTTTATCTTTTGCAGATTACATTATGGCATTCAATATTTTTAGGGTTCATGTACTCAGCCAGATTTTTTTTTTCATTGTGGATGAATTGCCATTAATTATTTTTCTGTGGGGTTGCTATTTTAGGACTTTAGTTATAAAGAGAAAGGCTTTAATCTTTTCCACAGCCGTTGTAAATGTTTATAATAGCCAAACAATAAAGTTTTTTGATTATAAAGGGAACTCGAATTTCGACACAAGATAGGAATTGATAAATAATTAGAACTGCACTATAGTTTTACATTGGCTTGTATGTAATCTATGAAATATTTGATGTGTTTGAAATTAGATTATAAATATAAATATTAATATTTTCTGATCTTATCGCAAGGATGAAGCATTCTGGAATTTATTAGTGACAAAATGCTATTTTTATTAAGAAAATATACTCTAGAAATTAACTTTTACTGTATTCCAATAGATTTTGTGAAAGCACTTTTTAAGTATGAAATATTTAAAATCCACATACCAAGTATAACATAGCAGTTGTCTTTTAAACTATGGGTGTGTTCAATACTTTTATTTACATGTTCATATGCACTATATAACTTCTGTACTGCTACTGAATTTTTATATAAATTATAATAATAGACTAGATAAGTAATGTTTCATAATATAATATTATAACTATAGAAAAAATTTTAAGTTCAAATATTATTTACTTAATGAGACATCAAGTCTGTTTTGTTTTCATCATATTAATGTTTGTCAAAGCTAAGCAAAGCATGTTTCAAACTTGAATCAGTTGAATATCTCATTTTGTTATTGTCCATTTCAATTATTTAAATAATTTTCATAAAAAATAAAACTGCAATGCTTACTTTCAGGAAATAAACAATTATAAAGTGAAAATTAAAAATAAATATGGGCCATTCTGGTATCTATAGAAAAATTTAAACATTTTTTTTAGTTTGATAAACTGAATTTTTATTTTTATTATAAATTTTTTTTTAAGCTCCCTACATTCATTTACTTTATCTATTATAATCAATACACATTACCACATACATGTGAAAAAGGTAAATGATCTGTAATATCTGTATTTCATGCCGAACTAGCACTCATCAGTTGGTCCAGATTATCATCTCTCTCATATATATAACCAATGCTCTGTTTATATTAAGATAGCAAATCTACAAACTTTAATGAATAGGCTTCAATCCCTTTCACTCTCCAACTCTTCAGCCACCCATATCACTGAAAATCTGATGGTGGAATACTCAAAGCCCTTGATGATGCCAATATTATCATCATCATATTTTCACTGGTATGGTGACTGAAGAGTTGGAGAATGGATTGAAGCCTTTCTATTAAAATATATAGATTTGCTATCTTAATATAAACCAAGTACTGATTATATATATATAAGCGAGATGATAATCTGGACTAACTGATGAATGCTGGTTCAACATGAAATACGGATATTGGGAGATCATTTATCTTTTCACATGCAGGTGATCATGTGTATTGGTTATATGAGATAGAGTGAATGACTATAGTGAGCTTGACAGTCTGGGTTCAAATCCCATTTAATTATATCTAGGTTAAGTATATACATTATACTTGTATTTCAATATTATTATATATATTTTTTCTAAGTATTTTTTTTATTATAATGATACTTTACAAGATGTAGCCTTATTTTTTATTTTTGTAATCAGACATTTAATGTGCCAAAATTAATTCCAAAATATATCAAGTTTGTTATAAACCATAGGTTGGCTATCCCTAGACTATTGTTGTACAATAGGAAGGTCTATTTCCTTTCCAGATTGTAAGTTAGATGAAGTTATACAAGGACAAGTGCCCCATTGTTTTTTATATATATACAAATGTGAATATTTCAAGCATTTAAGTTTTGTAAATAGAATATTGAATTAACAAACTGACTAAAAATTAATGTGTGTTTGGTACAACTTAAGCTCGCAACTCTTTAAGTCCTGTCAAGCGTTGGTAGCTGATTGGTCAGCACAGCCGCCTTACAAACAGTTGTCCCGGGTTCACTTCTCGCCGATGCTTTGACACATGGGAGAAAAAAAACTCTTTAAGTCCTGCAAAATTAAGTCCTTTGATATAAATCTGCCATTGGGAATACTGAAATTGTTATAAAGATTGCTCCACTCCTACCCACCCACCTCATATAAAGAAAAAGCTTGTAATGAGACTTAAAATATTAAATATGTTATATAGATTATTTTATTTACCGTTTGAAATAATAAATTTATTAGAATATGATAAAATGATTTGTTTATATATAAACTGATCATTTACTTCTAAAATATGGTTATTTTACTTCTTTTTTTTATTATTATAAAGAGCTGTGATCAGTAGCTAAACAATGAAGCCCATTAAGATCATAAATGTGATTAACCTGTGATTTTCAGAGCTGCCTCAAATGCCAGGCTCATCCACAACTGAGTCATTAAGACAAAGTCATTAATTACATCAAAGTCCACTGCTCAATGCTGAGTGTATATGACCTTCATTTAATACCAGAGGTGAACTTTTTTCTTAAACATTAACTTTGCAAAAGTCAAATATTTTAATGTTGTGTGGTTGATTAAGAAAAAAAATTAAATAATGATAGGAGTGGGACTTTGATGGGTACAATTTTTTTATTTATTGCACAATTAAGTCTTTATTTCTTTTGTTAGATTAAAAGTCAGATTTTGCCCTTTTGTAAAATGTTTATTAAAGAGAATAAAGTAATGGTGCAATAAAAAGTAATTACATTATATTTAAATAATAGATTTGAAACATCTAAAACTTTTGTTAAAAAAGATTTTAAAATATTATTAGCAATTAATAAATTTTTTGTACTCAATCGTACAGGTATATATACACCAACATATATATATATATGTAATAAATGGGAAGTGCTCTCTAGTGCATATTGGAACTTTAATATATCTTGAATGATGCTGATTTGTATATATATAAATGGGGTTGTATTCATGTTATTCAAAAAATATTAATTACAAAAAAGTTCTATATATTATCATCATCATTTTCAATCATTATCGATCCACTTGCAGGATGAAGATCTTTCCAAATTTAATCCTTCTCCAATCTTCAGCCTTTCTTCTCCATATGACCACCAGCATATTTTCTTATTTCATCCATCCATCTCACATGTGGTCTCTTTCTGGATCTTTTACAATTTCTTAGAATCACTTTACAATTTCAACTGTCCTAGCAAACCCAACTCCATTTCAGTTTTTAATTTTTTCAAGAATGTCAGTAACACCTATTTGTTTTTTTACCGATGTATTTTACTTTTGATCTCTTCTTTCTGTTACTACTAACAACATATAAGGTACTCCCATTGCTAAATTGGATGGGATTGTGATATCAATTCTCAGGTTCAAATTTTGCTTCCAATGCATAAAAAAAAAAAAAGATTTAAAGTGGCCACGATCAGCAAATGTTTATATCTTCTTTTCAGTTTTAATCCAACAAACATTTTTAAGCTTTCTTGACAGTTATTGAACTTCTACCTCAGACGTCTGAAGTTTCATATTTAATTTATTATTTCTGCCAAACAGAAAATTCCACATTTTCTTTTAATTTAATTTCTAATAAGATCATTGTCAAAAAACTAGTCATGATTCATTTTTTAGGGTATTCTGAAATAGATTTATTCATAACACACTTCGTAAGAAAATTTCATACTTTAGTAATATAAGAATCTTGATGATCTGAATCAGCAATTTTGGTGTTTAAAAGCTGATGAAATTTTTGTACATATATATATTATTTAATGCACTATTTCTTATGATATATGTACCTATAACAATTATATTATTAAATTACAGAATTTTTTGAGTATACATATAAAATATGTATAATGTGATTCATTTACTGTTGTTGTTTTTTACATTGTATGAATAAATAATTATTGAACAAACATTTCTTTTTATAAATGTTAATATCCTCAAACAAGGACTTGAAGCAATTAGGTATTAGCACAGTTGTAAAAACTCAACCTTGGTAATAATTAACTGTGATTAGGTTATAAATACTCTCGTTTCATCTTAAAATAGAAGAATATTCTTCTTTAATTCTGGTCAAGCCCCATTAAATTTGTAAAAGATTGAGTTTTTAATAGTTGTTGTGTCTATATCTTTTACCTTTTGTTTATTAAATGAATTGTGCAATATTTCTTTTGCACTGTTTTTTTATATGAAATACATAATTGATCCATATTTGATTAAAGAGATTAAAAATACAATTTATCTTTAAAGGATATTGATTTTTATCTGCATTTTAAAGTCATTCTTTAACAACAACAATGATTCATATTTCTAGATATATTGTTGGGGATTATAGGAAATAAAATTCTAAATATTTTTAACTATTCTTTTGCAAGATTTTAAGAAATTTTTTTGCTAAATGTTAAACCACTAATGAATTGTTTTATCTTTAAAAGAAAAGTCTAAAACTCCAATCATATAATCATGGGAAACTTTATGAATATACCACCATCAAAATTATTAATGATTTTAAAGGATTAAATGCATAAGTAATTATATATGGACTGATATATTATGACTCTTCAGAGTTTATATTTGAAAAATGTATAAATATAATCGTGATGGGCTAGGTTATCTATATGTCATTTGTATTAAATTTATAAATTAGATTGGACATGGGAGTTATACTTCTCAATCTTGGAATTGGTTCATCAAAAGATTTGTATTGTTTTTTATCATTCATGTGATGATTTTTACAGCTAATTAAATATGAACATAAAAATTAACCTCATTATAAATATCAATAATTATGCGCTTTTTTTTCAACATGTTTGAATATAAATAGTTTGAATGAAGTGGAAAGTGATACTTTTTTACTATTGAAATGAATTCTTGTTATATTGTGCTCTGTCAACTATTTTGATTTATTTTCTATTCATGTAAGTACAAGAAACCTTGACTATAGTAATTATTCATTTTTAAAATATAAAGGTATATGATGTATTTAATTTCCATATTGTAAAATATTAAAAAATAAATCTGTTTTAACTTTATAATACAAGGTTGTACTAAAGTGAGAACTTTTTGCTTAACATATTTTCAAAGTCCATTTATTATGAAAGAACTTAAGTTTTTGGTATGTCTTAGCTCACTGATTCCAGGAGTAAGATTTAGTAGGGAATGTAACTTTTGAGGACTCAAAGAACCTAGTGACCCAGATTATATGCAATTTAATATATACATGATTAAATACACAAACATAAGGTGTATATATACACAAATATCAAATATGCTATTCAAATTTAATATAACCCAACAGTGTCTAATTAGGAATAAGTCCCGCCATTTACTAAGTCTATTCATTAATAATAAATTATTAAGGCAGTACTTTTACTTTTATTATCCTTACCATCTTTTCAGCCTGGTAGATTGGAGTGATCTGTTATGACCCTAAATTGCTTATTGACTTTCAGGAGCCAAAATCCTGGAAATAAAATAGCTTGTTTCTTCCACTCCTTCACATTTGTGTTATAGTTGCCTCAAAGATGACAAAGTAGAGCACACCGTATTTTTTTCCCCCCAGTTTCTATACTTTCAGTCATTTTGTTTTCTGGAATAATTAAGCTAATGGGAAAATCTGGTCAGTGGATGTATTATCAGTTTAATCTTACTTCTGTAAATTTAATTAGTATTTTAATTCATATTAATTAAAAAAAATTCTGTAATCTGATATATATTTTTCCTTCTGATAATAAATACTGCTACACAATACATTGTAATTAAATACTTTATATATCAATAATTCAATTATCTGATTCTTTCTGTGAATTACTCTCATAACTTATTTTATTAAAACACATAGCTTTCAGTTTTATATGAAGACGGCTGTTTTATGAAATCTAATATCTTATTCATAGTGAATTTTTTAGAGGGCATTTCACTGCTTTGATTCATATATTCACATATTGTAATAGTATCCAGATTTCTTTTTATTCTTTTTATATAACGGTCAGATTTGTACATTCCCTTAACAAAATCCAGAATCTAGGCAAAGTATACCAAAATTGACCGAATGAGATGGTGAGGTCTCGAATCCGACCAAACTTCAATTCATTTGCTAGTATTGCTGATTTAACATCTTATGAATGACATTTCTAAGGTCGCACAGGGCCTTAATTCAATCTGGGAGCTGGCTCCAAACAGGGAGAAACATGAGACTGGGGCTGGCTAACAACCCATTGAGTTGAAATAGACTACTTATCATGCTAATTAACTTAACCACAACTAGGTATATTAGACATGTAAAATCATTAAGAGATTTGAAATAAAATGATATGGGTTGGATTGAAATAGAACTGTGAGCAAGAAAAATATGAAACATGTTTTATATTTTAAACACATTTGTTAAAACAATAATATAAAATTAAGTAAAAGAAAATGACAAAGATTATCTAGTGTTAAATATGTGATCAACGTACGCAGGCATTTACTATTATCCATACAGCTGGCTCACCTTAACAGATTACAATAGTTGTATGTGCAGTCAATAAATCATGCCTATAATTATTTAATATACCCATCTTATAGTGCATGGTTTGCTAATGTTACAATAGCCCAGCTGAGATTATGACTACATATTGCTCTAAGATGGCTGTGATATATCTTAACAGTGTGAGCAAGTACATAAGCTCAAGATAATGCAGATTCAACCTGGTAACCAAGATTTGCGTTTCAGTCTAAGCTGAATAGTTAATTAATAAGGAGGAAAACAACTGGTTACATTTAGATTCACAAATATATATATATATATACTATGGCACTACATAAAATACTAAGAAATAAGTCTGCAGTGCTAGTAATTATTCAAGAGCTTCAGCATCAAATGCTCGGTGCTCTGTGACCGGATGGACAGTTTGCTGCAATTAATATAAGAATGGATAAGTTCAGGAACTCAGATTAGCTTTATAAACATGGTCTGGACCTTCATGTTCCAGTTGTAATAAAGATAGTCGTATATGAAGTAAGACATGGGGTCGTTTGGTCAATGTGAACCCATTTAAACAAGTACTGCAAAATGTAAATGTACAAATGTGTACTTCATGAAGACACACTCGCATTGCACACATAAAATACCAACATGTTGTAACAGTCAGTACATGTGATTCGTTAACATAGTGCAGAATTAGGCCACCACACAGAACTGCAGCACCATCTAGGTAGCGAACCACCAATAGTACTAAGTTCGAACATAGTTTATCGGTTCCACAATACAATCTACGAAACACCACATTTGGTGCGACATTAGTAAACATTTCTTTAGGCACGGTGGTCAGGGATGTTGCAAGAGATTCGTGATTTTATTTTCGAGTTAGCTAATAATAACACTAATATTAATTAAACATTTATATTTACAAAATCGAGGAAATATTATATAGAATGGGTATCGAATAAATAAAACGTAACTGCAGACGTATAGTTTGAAATTATTTATTGAAACATTTTAATAATAAATCATTTACTAATAATATTTGGTAATATTTAAATTGAGTAACGGAATTTTACGATACTGTTATTCAAGAAATAAATTTATTTATTTAGTAACATTTATACAAAATCATTTTACCAATAATACTTTAGATTTAAGACCTCAGTAGCGGTATTTCCGATACTGTTATTTTTACAAAAAGAAATACATTTATTTGATGACGTAATCTAACTGCCTAAAATTCTTGAGCAAGTATTTCTAAGGCATGCCTTTAGGGATTTATACCTTTGCAATGCAAGAGTCTAAAGTAAGATTTATATGAGTAGCGGCGGACATATATTTATTTAATTAAAGATATTTACTAGTAACTAGGGGCAAACATTTATTTGAGAGTGAATTGTCACTAATGCAGGGACGGAGTTATAAATAGAATAATAAAGTTAATAAAAGAAACACGTGGTATGTTTAGAAAGGCGATAGGAAGTGGCAGTATATTGAAACTGCAAAGCCGTCAATGAGTTTATAAATATGGGTTGGCATTTGCCATAGGCCTGAAGAGGTAAGGTGTCACATAAGCATAACCAGGGACAAGTGGTTCGTGCCACAGTTGCCTGCTGGCTGCATGACGGTCGTTAAGCCCTATAGGAGCATTTATTATGTCCGCTTGTGTAAGACGACTGGGGTTAATTTCAACCCTATAGAATCCGGAATATTCAAGGCTTGTAATGGGTCATCGCGTCTCTAAAACATAACACGTGTATAATGTACAGACGACACTTAAATATATTTTATAACTCGGCCCTACATTATCAACATTTAATAAGGAACGTTTGCGACTCTCAAAGAAATGCAAATTTTATGGAATTATTAATTACAAATTTAATAAAATATAAAAACAATACAGAAACTGGGGGATTATTATAACTAATATGTCAGCCATTTGTTAAGCACAAGACCCCCATATTACAATAAATGAAGCACTGAATGCGTGTCGATTTAGATGAAAATATTAAGTTATTTATGAAAGTAAATATTAATGAAAATTTGACACGCATCCACTGTTTCAAGCGATCATAGATTAATACTTAGAAAATTATGAGCATGCGATAATTATATAATAAAAAGTAGATTTTAGAAATACACACCCAAGAAAGTTAGTGTTAGGTAGGCTAAATTATTACAGAACTTTACATTAAAAAAATTTAATAATTAATTTTCGTTTTACAAATGAGAATTTACAGTTTATAGTTTATAAGTTAGATAAAGAATGAATAAGCTATAGCAGGATATTAGTAGAGTACTCTAGAGAATTTGGACACAGGTACCTGTTTATGAGAAGTTTTCCGATTCTGTGATCAGTAGCAAATTGTTCATGATTCTAGCATTAGCAGTTCTTTACAGCATTTAGATGATTCATGTAATTTAACAGCAGCAGCTTTCACATTATTTTAGGCAGCAGATCTTCATGGTTGAATTTATGAAGGGCAATGGAAGGTTTGCCATCCGATAGGCCATCTTCGGACGGAGAATAGTCTGGGTGTTTTTTTTACTCGATCATACCGTGGCTGGTAAAATTAATTTAAGATCTTGGAGACTCTCAACTGATTGAGAGCACAGCTAAAGTTAAAGTGGAAGTCTCTAGAAAGTCTAAAATGGCCTCCTTCCTTAGATCATATCTTTTACATTTTTGTTAGTGTATTTTTAGATTCCACTTAATCTGCCCTGAGGATAATCAATGCATTTTTGTTAGTTTAATTATAGAGAAAGCTGCCATTCTATTGTTTATGTTTAGATTTTACATTTAATTTTTATAATTGCATTTTAGGGAATTTTTCTTTTTAATTAATCTATTATCTCTCACCGACCGATGCTTTTAAAATTTCAAAGACAAAAAGGGAACATATGATTATTTTTACTTTTAAACAAAGCAATGACTAACGAATTTTACAATTCAAAATAAATGATTAAAATTATATATTTTTATATAACTAAAAGAAGAAATCTAAATTATATTATTTATCTTTATTTATTGCCTTAAATTTGAGATCAAAATGTGTGCGTGTTTATGGTGAATTCTACATATATCTATACATTTTTAATATTGCTACACACACAATTCGATACCAAAAAGTTTAAATTTGGGTAAGATAGACCGGTGAGTGAGAGACGATAGAAAAAGGTGAAACTTAAGATTCGAATACGAATCTTACTGTTTCATTTCCCTGTACTTCCCATGAATAATTAAGGAAGAACAAAGAAGGCACGGAAAGAGAAAACCCCGTACTTCCCATGAATAATTAAGGAAGAACAAAGAAGGCAAGGAAAGAGAAAAAAAAATTTTGCTACATCACATTATTTAAATATGAAAAAATATATATATATTTTTACAGATATATAGAAATATAGAAAGCAGAGATTACATGAAGCAAGAAATAATTTATATACCCGGATCTAGAATTTATAGTTTAATTTAAAATGGCCTAATTTGGCCGTGTCTGGTTAGAAATCATATAATAATATTAGTTAAACTGATTATATATATAAAAAAAATTCTTAGAGTAATATTAGTTAAAATAATATATAAAAAAAAATTCTTAAGAGTAATAGTAATTAAGACAATAATATATATAACAAAAAAAAATTCTATCTAAAGCCCTATTTGACTAATGTAAATTCCATTCAACCAAATTCGTTTTACTAATTTTATATACACGTAATGACTGTCCTAAGATGCTAAAATATTTTATAACCTCGGGTCAGGTGGATAATATCTACATGGTTTGAGATTACGGGCATTATATGTCCCTTTTATGGTATCTCCATTTTTTAATAAATATGCATTCGGGCCACATGTACGGTCAATTATAAAGGGTCCCCGGTACAAAGGAAAGAACTTTTTATATACTATTTTACCTCCGTTGCTTTGTTGAGAGTTCCGTACCCAAACATAGTTCCCGACCTGGAAATGTTGGCTTCTCCGATCTGCTTGTAATTTCTGTTCTGCCCTTTTCGTAAGGCGGTGGTGTGCCTTGCTTCTGTCAGTTTCAATATTGATTTCACGTTCATCCATGGGTAATGGCATCTTGATCAGTAATGAGTCCGCTTTACCAAAATGCAAATGTGTTGGTGTTATGCCAGTGGCCTCATTGATGGTTCCATTGATATATTGAAAAATCTTTTTAGTTTGATTTACCCAGCCTCTGTGATTTTGATTAACATGGGTCCTAATTAGTCGGTTTATTTTCCTCATAAATGGGTTAGCCTGAGGATTTTGAATTGAGGTCAGAATATGTTTAACATTCTGCTGCCTCAACCAAGTCTTCCATTCTTGAGATGTAAAGGCCGATCCGTGGTCCGAGAGGATGGTGATTGGTTTTCCAATCTTGACGAATTGAGACTTTTGTAACACTCGAATTGCACAATGGGAGTCTACTCGTATCACAGGATAGGCCCAAGCATATTTTGAGACTAGATAATAAGTTACAAGTAAGTAATGGAATCTACGATAGGATGGCAATGGCCCATAGTGATCGATCGCAAGTACTTCATTTGGTGCGGACGGGATGATAGAGGCACCTACTCCACTAAAGTTTTTATTTGGTGGTTTATCTCTTGCACAAATAGCACATTTCTTGAGGGTATCCATCACATCTTCATATAGTTTTGGCCAGTGAAATTGTCGTCTTATAGCTTCTTCTGTTTTTCTGGGGCCATAGCGCCTTACTAAGCCATGTATATACATGATGAGACGGTTTCTGAGATCAGGTGGTACCAAGATTTTTCCAGTAAATTTTTATCTCCCACAATCTGCTGCTGCAGCAACCCATTTCTTATCCGGTATAGCTTCTTTCCTCGAGGTGTTGAGCAGCCTTGTATTGGATTTCCTTGCTGTTGTACAATTTGGATAAGCTTTTTGTATAGCGGTTGTTGCTCTTGCCAATGTTGAAGGTTCCTTAACTTGTGTTCCATCTCTTGGTCCAGTATCATTGCTGCAATTACCAATGGCTGATCACTTATTATGGGGTTGTGTGGCTCGAGTTCTATAGGGTGTCGACTTAATATATCGCCCACTGTATTTTCAGGCTCAGGGCAGTAGACGATGAAATCTTTGAGACTCCATCTGATGAGGCGGTCATTTTTCAGGTAACCCTTATTTAGGAATTTGAGACACCGGTGGTCAGTAATGATAATCACTTCTGAACCCAGAAGCATCTGCTTGAACTTATTACATGACCACATGATTGCTAGCGTCTCTTGTTCCATCATTGTGTAGTTCTTTTCGGCTCCTTTCAGAGTACGGCTGCTAAAATATAGTATTTGGTGTTGGCCTTCTTGGTTGACTTGAAATAGAACCACGCCCAATCCTTTCTGACTACTATCAGTCTGCAAATAAAAGGGGTGGGTAAAATCTGGGTAGTGTAACATCACAGTCTCTAAAAATCTCTTTACTCGACTGAAGTCTTCTTCATGGGTATTCGTCCATTCCCATCGGTGGTGGGGTATTATCAATTCTACTAGGGATGATGTATCTTTGGCAAAATGGGGGTAAAACTTGTGATAGTAATTGCAAAGACCCAGAAATGATCGAACTTGTTTTCGGTTCGTTGGCCTAGGGAAATTTTCAATGGCTGCGACCTTGTCAGGGTGAGCATTTACAATATGGCCTAAAAAGGAAATCTCCCTCAACGCGAAAAAACTTTTTTTTAAATTACCAGTTATATTTTTCTGGGTGCACTCATCGAAAAAATTGTTTTAAATCTTCCAGATGTTCTGCAATGTCTCTTGACGCAACTGCTGCGACCTTGTCAGGGGAGCCCTAATTCCTTGACCATTTACAATATGGCCTAAAAAGGAAATTCCCTCAACGCGAAAAAACTTTTTTTTAAATTAACAGTTATATTTTTCTGGGTGCACTCCTCGAAAAATTGTTTTAAATCTTCCAGATGTTCTGCAATGTCTCTTGATGCAACTACTACATTGTCTACATAACATACCAATTTTTTCTTTAACTTTTCTGACAATACTTGGTCCAAACACAGCCCCGCTATTTATCAGCCCAAAGGGTACTCTCTTAAACATGTGGGTTTGTCCATTGTATCGGAACGCGGTATACTTTCGATCCTGGGGGTGGAAAGCCATTTACCAGTAACTGGCAGTTAGATCAAGGGTAGAGAAAATATTTTTAGCAGTCAACTTGATAAACGTTTCTTGGATGGGTGGTGGGATGTCTCGCTCAGGTATAGTAATGTTGTTTAATGTCCTAGCATCTAGACACAATCGTATGGTTCCATCTTTCTTTTTGACCATGACCAACGGGTTATTATAGGGTGATGACCCCTTTTCAATTACACCCCAGTCAATCATCTGCTTAATTTGGGCATTCACCTCTTCCTGATACTGAAATGGGATAGGGTATGTGCCGGTCTGGAAATGTGTCTCTTCTTTTACTCGTATCCGATTGACGTAATCACTAATTTCACCTGGGACCTGAGAAAATATTGTACGATTTTCCGTAAGTAATTGTTGTAACTGGAATCGGTCCTCTACCTTGTTTAACGATGATCCATAATTTTCTCTTGGATATCCTCATCAGGAATAGCCTCTAGACATCTTAATTGGATTTCTTCAATTTGTTTATTAGTATCAAAACTAATCTGCTTCTTCTGGAAAGTTAGTATCTTTTTTATAGTCCAGGGTACATTCATGTTGGGTTAATAAGTCAGACCCAATTATCACATCCTGAATTAGTCCTTTGATCACTAAGAAGGCGTGTCCTGCATTGGCTTCTCCTATCGATATTTCCAACCAGACTTGATAGTTTTCAGTTCTGGTCATCCTCCCGTCAGCCAACTTCATTTGGATTGGGCGAGCAGGGAGCGTGGGTATAAGTCCATGTTTTTCGTAATTTGTTAACCAATCTCTAGAAACACAGGAAATCTGGCTGCCTGTGTCAAGAAGAATTTGTGCAACTGAGGCCCCGATTCTTGTATTAATAATTGGGCAAGGGCCAATCTGAAGTCCCCAAGTGGGATCCTCTTCCTGGATGACTGACATTAGGTTAGTCATCTCCACTACTTTCAGCTGCTGGCAAGGTGGATGCTGGTACTGGAAATCTCTTACTGAAGTCCCGCTTGATCTAATTGCCATTTGGTTTCTTTTTTTCTGACTATGATTGCTAGTAGTTGCTGATTGCTGTGTCTGGTCTCCTGCTTCCATTCATGATCTACTAATATTTTAGGCCAATGGCTATCATCTAAAGCCGCAAGAAATTCTCCCATCTCTTTGATTTCGATACAACTTCCGATCATCAGGTTTTGGGTAGTTAATGGTATATTTTGTTGAATTGTTCCAATGATATGTGTATCTGCCAACGCGAACATCGTGAGAGATTTAAATCGGTTTGCTTGGCGGAGGAAAAACTGAGCATGTGTTTCTCGGGGTATTGCTCCATATTTTTCATGACAGAGCATGTTGTAGATACCATTTTGATGCTCGTTGCTCCAATAATGTTTCATTAATGCATCTTTGTCCTTCTCTATAGTCTTAGGTTTCCATTTCACCATATCCCACCAGTCTTTGGCCTAGCCCTGTAAATGGTAACTGGCAATAGCTATCTGTTTACCTGCTCCTGCCTTATGCACTTGAAAGAAACTTTGTAAGCTCTCTAAGTGGGTTTGAGGATTTTCTCCTGTCTGTCCTCTAAAGATTTTTATCTGAATAATCTTTCCTAAGTAGCTTTGAGGTCTAACCTCCCTTGTCTTTATATTTTCCCCCTCTTTATTGACTTGGGTTATTCTATATTCCTTTGTTATCATTCCTAACTCTCTCAAGAAAAATTTTTGAATTTCCTAATACTCCTTAGCTCTTATCTTTTCTTCTTCATGTCTTTTTTTTTTGATTCTTCATCTCTTCTTCTCACTTCCTCCTCATAAATTTTCATCATTTTTTCTCTATTCTGTCTAAGTATTTCAAGCAACTTTAAATTAAAGTCCATTGACCCTCCATAATCTTTAGATAAATCTACTTGCTCTATTTTAATATTTTCTGCTTCCATTTTCTTAATATTATTATTATTTATTTTTTTTATTGAGCATTAGACTATTCCCCACCGGTATCTTGGTCCTATCATACTCTTTCACTACCCTCACCTACTCTACATTGCCCTATATCTATATTCTCTATATTGCTGCATTTAACATATATATTATAACGAACTACTGCTAACGTGTATAATAAGCCACTGCTGTCTATATATATAATAGCACTTTAATAAAATATTTACTGTTAACATATATAACAAGCCACTGCTGTCTATGATACATAATGGTGCTTTAATAAAATATTTACTGCTACTTGCTTTCTCATTTAGCGATTGATTTTTTTTTTTTTGACATATATATAAAAAAAATATTTCACTAGATCCGAGTATTTTCGTTTCTTCTTATATTATACACACATCCCTGCTTTACATAAATTTATTATTACGTCTACCGTCCTTTCATTCACTCGACCCACATTATTTCACTCAATTTATTTTTTTCATTATTTTTATCAAAAAAACAAACTAGTATATATAGAATAATTAGCTAACTCGGGTAATGAATGCTAAAAGAATTTTATATGCATTATAAATCTGCTCAGGGATATGGGTATTGTATCAAAGCCTCCACGTTATTGGCGCCAAATGCTAAAAAAAAAAAATTATACTATATAACAGTCAGTACAAGTGATTCGTTCACATAGTGCAGAATTCGACCACCACACAGAACTGCAGCACCATCTAGGTAGCGAAGCCACCAGTAGTACTAATTCGAACATAGTTTATCGGTTCCACAATACAATCTACAAAACAACGCATCTGATGTGACATTAGTAAATATTTCTTTAGGCACGGTGGTCAGGGATGTTGCAAGAGATTCATGATTTTATTTTCGAGTTAGCTAATAATAACACTAACTTTAATTAAACATTTATATTTACAAAATCGAGGAAATATTATATAGAATGGGTATCGAATAAATAAAACGTAACTGCAGACGTATAGTTTGAAATTATTTATTGAAACATTTTAATAATAAATCATTTACTAATAATATTTGGTAATATTTAAATTGAGTAACGGAATTTTCCGATACTGTTATTCAAGAAATAAATTTATTTATTTAGTAACATTTATACGAAATCATTTTACCAATAATACTTTATATTTAAGACCTTAGTAGCGGTATTTCCGATACTGTTATTTTTACAAAAAGAAATACATTTATTTGATGACGTAATCTAGCTAGCTAAAATTCTTGAGCAAGTATTTCCAAGGCATGCCTTTAGGGATTTATACCTTTGCAATGCAAGAGTCTAAAGTAAGATTTATATGAGTAGTGGCAGACATATATTTAATGAAAGATAATTACTAATAACTAGGGGCAAACATTTATTTGAGGGTGAATTGTCACTAATGCAGGGACGGAGTTATACATAGAATAATAAAAGTTAATAAAAGAAACATGTGGTACGTTTAGAAAGGCGATAAGAAGTGGCAGTATATTGAAACTGCAAAGCCGTGAATGAGTTTATAAATACGGGTTGGCGTTTGCCATAGGCCCGAAGAGGTAAGGTGTCACATAAGCATAACCAGGGATGAGGGGTTCGTGCCACAGTTGCCTGCTGGTTGCATGACGGTCATCAAGCCCTACAGGAGCATTTATTATGACCGCTTGTGTAAGACGACTGGGGTTAATTTCAACCCTATAGAATCCGGAATATTCAACGCTTGTAATGGGTCATTGCGTCTCTAAAACGTAACACATGTATAATGTACAGATGATTCTGTTAAGACTTAAATATATTTTATAACTCGGCCCTACATTATCAACATTTAATAAGGAACATTTGCAACTCTCAAAGAAATGCAAATTTTATGGAATTATTAATTACAAATTTAATAAAATATAAAAACAATACAGAAACTGGGTGATTATTATAATGCATGTCGATTTAGATGAAAATATTGAGTTATTTATGAAAGTAAATATTAATGAAAATTTGACACGCATCCACTGTTTCAAGCGATCATAGATTTATACTTAGAAAATTATGAGCATGCGATAATTATATAATAAAAAGTAGATTTTAGAAATACACACCCAAGAAAGTTAGAGTTAGGCAGGCTAGATTATTACAGAACTTTACATTAAAAAAATTTAATAATTAATTTTAGTTTTACAAATGAGAATTTACAGTTTATAGTTTATAAGTTAGATAAAGAATGAATAAGCTATAGTGGGATATTAGTAGAGTACTCTAGAGAATTTGGACATAGGTACCTGTTTATGAGAAGTTTTCTGATTCTGTGATCAGTAGCAAATTGTTAATGATTCTAGCATTAGCAGTTCTTTACAGCATTTAAATGATTCATGTAATTTAACAGCAGCAGCTTTTAAATTATTTTAGGCAGCAGATGTTCGTGGTTGAATTTATGAAGGGCAATGGAAGGTTTGGCATCCGATAGGCCATCTCCAGACGGAGAATAGTCTGGGCGTTTTTTTTTACTCGATCATACCGTGGCAGGTAAAATTAATTTAAGATCTTGGAGACTCTCAACTGATTGAGAGCACAGCTAAAGTTAAAGTGAAAGTCTCTAGAAAGTCTAAAATGGCCTCCTTCCTTAGATCTTATCTTTTACATTTTTGTTGGTGTATTTTTAGATTCCACTTAATCTGCCCTGAGGATAATCAATGCATTTTTGTTAGTTTAATTATAGAGAAAGCTGCCGTTCTATTGTTTACGTTTAGATTTTACATTTAATTTTTATAATTGCATTTTAGGGAATTTTTTTTTTTAATTGATCTATTATCTCTCACTGACCGATGCTTTTAAAATTTCAAAGACAAAAAGGGAACATACGATTATTTTTACTTTTAATTAAATATTACAATCTATTTCTAAAATTATTACTAAATGAAATTTAAACAAAGCAATAACTAACGAATTTTACAATTCAAAATAAATTATTAACATTATATATTTTTATATAACTAAAAGAAGAAATCTAAATTATATTATTTATCTTTATTTATTGCCTTAAATTTGAGATCGAAATGTGTGTGTGTTTATGGTGAATTCTACATATATCTATACATTTTTAATATTGCTACACACACAATTCGATACCAAAAAGTTTAAATTTGGGTAGGATAGACCGGTGAGTGAGAGACGATAGAAAAAGGTGAAACTTAAGATTCGAATACGAATCTTACTGTTTCAATGTATACATATAATTAATTAATTGTGCCTGAAAACAGATAGCTTCTATCAGCCAAACTAACACAATCCAGTTTTTAAACTAGCATTATAACTATGCTAACCCAAAAGGGCTTTAATTAAATTATAACCTAAATTAAAATATTTTATTTGAATATATATAATCGTAATTAAGGAAGGAATTTATATTTCATAGGCATTAACAAACAGTAACAAATATACTTTAATATCATCTCTCGCTAGCCTATGACTTCTAACTAGCAGTTATCAAAAAGTCATAAGTTATAATAACTGACTAAACAAACCTTCACAAAATGTACTGCAATTATAACATATATAAACTCATGATAATAATGAGCGCATAGCAATCGGTTATTATCTATCAATGTAATATTTCGAAACACCGATTTAATATGCGAAGTAGCATTCTTAAAATATTTAAAGTGGAGATTTAAATTTTCTCCATTGAACTTTCATTAACAATTAGTACTCGCTGTTTCGAAAAATGGGCATATTATAACATATGTAATAAATTTAGATAAAATAGTTAAAACAATAAATCTAGGCATGACCGCAGTTTTAAGAAATTTAAGTCATAACTGAGAGTATATGTAGATTAGAAGAATAAATTATTTTACATTACAAAGATGAATTCAGGCAAGTTTTATATAGTTTTTTACAAATGATTTAATTTAACAGATTTTAAGAAATAAGATTGAATGTTCATTATAGTAAATAAGCTAGCTTAATATTAAGATTACAGATTTAAAGATTAAATTATAGACCTCGGCAGTCTTTGAAAGGAATGCTATCGATCTTCTTGGTTGTAGCTTGTAATGTATGCACATCAGATGGTGGACATAGTGGTACTTTCCTCGGGGTAGATGGTTTTGATTAAAGTGTCTTTTTTTTTGCAGTAGGCTGCTGGACTGTTTTTCCCTCTGTGATGTGGATCATGCCATCAGACATATAGGGATGAACAGAGATAGCCATCATGAACCACAGAAATGGCAAACCTATAATTGCTAAGCCAGACATGTCAGAGTGAAAACTGGTGTGGATTCTGATAGGCAATGCTTCTTAAAAATCATAGAAAAGAATCCCTGCCGCAAGAAATATGGCTTATTCATACATTTCAAGGATTAGAACACCTTGCTGCCAACAAGACTATTTACTTCTTAGAATCAATTAGCACCCTATGAAACTTTATAACTCAATTCATTTAAATCTTCCTGTTACTTTTTAACAGAATATTTTTACTTAAACTTGACCATTTTAAATTTCTAATGACTTCAATAGTTTCGGTTCAGTAATTTTCTTTACTAAAATTATACATTTTTGGAAAAATATTATTGCTTTGAAACTTAAAATATTATTGCTTAGAAACTTAAATTGCCTCATCAAGCTATGTTAAATAGATGTTTCCAGTGGGGCTTTTAGACTTATTTCAGATTAAAATTAAGAATCATTGTAGCCTTTAACAATATCATTCTACATATAACACGGTCATATCTAGACCATGCCTATATATGCAATTTAAATTGTAAATCAACTCTTTATAACAAAACCAAATATAATAAAATATACACACTATAATATATACATAAACCAATGATATTACAGACTTTTGTTTGCAATGTGTGATGATATCTATATAACTATGTTGACGCTTCTATTGTTTAAATATGGCACAGATGGAGCTGTGGGGAAAAAATAGATAAGTTATGAGGGATAGAATATACTATTTCAATATAAAATTACTAGAATGTACAAGTATTTGAATAGTAGGGTTAATGGGTGTTAGGAACAATTGCATTGATTATCTTCGGACTGATTATTCTGTCTATCTCTGGTAATTAAACTATGTTTCCAACCATCCTTCCTGTCATCATTCCTAATAAAACAGGCCCAACTAAAGAAAGAATGTATCCCTTTCACTATAGATATTATTTACAATACCATTACCATGTTATATATTAGACTACCATTTTTATAACAATAAACTTTTATAGATCGGGTTCAAATCCATCCCTAAACTTTTTTGACATTAAACCTCTCCACTAACCCATAACTGATTCAGGTGAACATGGCAATGCTTTATCAGGAATCACTAGTTAATACAGCAAACATGAATCAACAGTTATCTCTGTACTGCAGTTGTATATACTGAAGCAAGAACTTTGTGGAAAGAGAGCTAGCAACTACTTTTAATGAATTAGCAAAGGCAAATTTATTTAAATATAATAGTTGGGTTAGTCTTGAATGTATATTTACACACTACAAAACTTCAACTCCCACCACAATAGTAAAAAAATTAATTAATTAAATACCAAAAGAATCTTAATAATAATAAAAAATAAAATAAAAATACATTAGATTAAAAATATGAGAACCCATTTATCCATGCACACTCATAAAAAATATAGATAAAAATATTAATTACAACATAATTAATAAAATATTAATTATGTGGACTCATTAAAGATATAAGAGAAAAATATTAATTACCAAAATATATTAATATCTTTTATATTAGTGAATTGTAATCCTTTTTTTAAGTGTAGATTTTATTTTAGGCAATTAAAAAAATGCACTAATAAAGTCTTACCTATTTATTTACTATTGTGTGATCTCATTTTTATGTCTTTTGGATTTTTACTTTGACCTCAGATTTGTGATGATTTGATTGCCAGTGGATTTAACTTTTATGAAGATTATTCATTTTGCAGGTTTCTTGATTAACTCAATTTACATAGATATTGGGCAGTACAGTTATCTGAATAAGTTCATGTAGCTTCAACTGCCATTATTTCTTCCATTCTTGAGATGTATCCATGGTTAAACAGTTTCTTGTTTACACACATATATTTTGCTATCCTTAATTTATTTTTACAGATAAGCCTCTGATAGATAGATATCTCAAATAACAATAAATATCTTTCAAAAAATGATGGGCTTATTTTAACTCTGATTCAAGGCATGTTCTTTAAGTAGACTGTCTGTCTTGCAAAAATTATGAGAGATCATATTTTTTATTTTTATAGAATATTACTGTTCTTTACAGGCTAATATATTACTACTTTAACTATATGTTTCAGCTTCTCGCACTTCATTTTGATTTGATCCTAACTTAAAAGACATGCCAAAGATAATCAAGACAACATGAGAAAAGACAAATTAGGACAAATGGCTCTTTTTATACTTTTTCTCTTCACTGATTTTTTTTAATCCGACATCTGTCTGGTACATAAATTCTTGGCTTATCAGTACTTTGGTATTTAAACAGGCAAACTTTCCATATAGTAGTGCCACCCTGTGCCAACCAGAGTAATCGTTGAATGCCAGAAGGCTTGTGCATAAAATTCCCATCTAGTGCATACTCATCTAATATCCCCAGACTAGTTTCTGGCTTGTGGTCTTCGTCAGTGAGGAGCCTTGGATCTGAGAGCGCTGCACCTAGATTTTAGGATCTAATGTAACCCTCCAGCAACCACCTTTTATCTCTACTTAACTATAAATCTATAAGAATGAAATTGGAAAACACAATATTTTCATTCTAAGCTCAATAGCTTATATAGTCATATGAGTCTGAACTCAGTTCAGCACCCATTCATTTTGGTGTCTTTGGCTCTTTAACAACCATAGCCACCACTATCTTATTAGGCAGTGCAAACCACAAGCCAGAAACTAGTCTGGGAATATTGGATGAGTAGACACTAGATGGGGATTTTATGCATAAGCCTTCTGGCATCCATTGATTACTCTGGTGTGCACTGAGTGGCAATAGGTATAGAGAGTTTTGCCTGTTTAATAAATTTCAAATTAATACTGATGAAATAAATTTAAAAATAGAAACAATTAATTTGAAATATTTAAATTATTTATTAAACAAATTTTAATAAATGTAACTATTGGGTAAAAATGATAAAAAGAATTACTGGTAAAAATTATTAAAATGAAATTTAATTATTAAAAAATGCAAAAGATTTTTATTCTAAATTAATCCAGATTTTATTATTAATAATCTTTTTTTTAATATCAGATAAATAAAATCACTGGAATTTTCATTTGTAGTTCATAATAGATTAGAGAATCCTCTTGTATTCACACATATAAATAGATTGATGGATAAATAGATGTTTGCCAGTTCATCATATTTATAGATTGTTAGTGGTATTTTTTATTGTTGTTGTTTAAAAAATGACATTTTGTTTATTTATTAATTGTAATCTAATAAAAATTAAATATTTATCCAGTAATACAAAAAAAGTCATTAAAATAAAAGTGATTTTACTAAGTGATTATAAATATAGAATTAATACTGAGTATGTCACTAATAGAATTAGTTATTGTAATCACATCAAATAAATAACTAATGAATTTAATTTTTATTTGCACTAATTCATTATTCTTGTTTAAATGTTTTATGTCTCTGAGGATTTAGATGGTTTTAGTAATCAAATGTATTAATAAACATTACAGTGATAATAATGATGATATTATTAAATGTAAATATTAACAATAGCTATGCATAAATGTTAAAGAAATAAGAGCAATTTACTCTCATCTATAAGACTATGAAATTGAATCTCAACCAGGAAAGTAAAAATCTTGATATTGGTGACCCCATACACCTTTATATAAGTTTTTGCAAGAATCATTTTTTCAAATGTTACATTTTAAATATGTTTTTTATATCAATGCGAATTTTTCTTTTTATTCACTACTTTCTATTTAATGCATGGATAATTGTTTACTCTTTTAACATATGCATAGTAAACAATATAATATTAAAATAAACTTGTAATCTCAACAAATTTTCTTAATGAACATCTTTTTCCAAAGACAACAGAAAAGATTTCTCTTGAAGAAAAAACATATGGTAATTTTATAAATCAAATACTGTAGCAGATGAAATATGTCACAAAGTCAACATCAGATCCAATTCACTAAGAGTGGCCTCATTCACATTCACTGAAAGTAGAAATAACTAAGAACTTTAATAATGATATCAATAAAACATTTTTGTGAACTTGCTATACATTCTTCATCTCATTTGCCAAAAATATATATTGTGAATGCTGTACAAACACGTTTACTGTGAGTTGTGGACCCCTTCGCTGAAGTTTTTTAAAATATTTTTTATTTTACGATTGAGTGTTCATATTATAGTATGTATATATTTTAAAAAAAAAATATTTGAAAAAAAAATTTTAATGCATGCCTGGCTCATAAGTGAATAATTAGATTGACATAATTACATTTATTTATTTAAAGTAGCTTTATTACTCGGGAATTTATAAGAAATTTGAGCACGAGAAATGCGAGTTCCAGAATCAATCCTAGGTTATCTCGATGCCAAGTCGGATGTTTTACCGCTGCGCCAAATTGCAGAGCAACATAACCACATATAGAAAAATAATTACTCAGAAATTGTAATATCATTTGTTAGATGAAACATTTGTGAAATAAATTATTTTATTTTATCTTTAAATTGAGAATTAGTAAGTTAAATTTATATTGGCAGTTTGTAGATGTATTTAAAGGTTTGTAATGATAATTTTGATTATTTTTTATATTTCCTCCAAGTAAACATACACTTTTATATGAATTTTTTTAAATTCCACATTCTTATGAAAGGATTTACATAATTATTCAAGTCCTAGTTGGGGGGGGGGGGGCTGAATATAGTGATTCAATCTTTTCAAATATTAAAAAAGAAGCATTGATTCAATTAATATATTAATATATTTAAAAAAGTTATTTTTAACTATGATAGCGCTCTCACAGCTTAACCTGCAAGTAATATGCATTAATCTGTGAAATGAATTAGTTACTTCATTTTAATCTTCTAGTTAAAGATAGTAGATTAGTTTTAATCATATGCTAAATAAATAAGATAATATAGATGTTAAATGATTTCTTTGAAAAGTATGTATTTGAAGATTTATGTTGCTGTGAACACTATGGATCAAACTAATAAAAAAAAAATTACATTCTGAGCCAATATTTCATGTAGATTGACATTGCCATATTTTTTTTAATTTTTCTTTGTGAAAAACAGTAGTAATACAATAATAATAGTACTGAAATATGTATTTTTAAATGCTTGATCAAATTGATCTTCCCTATAGTAGCTTAGCATATTTTCTATGAAAAATGAAAAGGCCTTATATGTTTTGTTAAAAAGTTATTATTCAGAATGTATAAATAACAGTTAATTTTTTTACTAAATATCTGCTATAGAGATATATAATATTATCTAAATTTACTTAGTATAAGAATTTATTTATTTTCCATTTTAAAATAAATTGATATAAAAGATATCTGAGATTCTTTAATAATAGCATTGCATATTTAGGGATAGAATTGAAGTAAATATTTTAGTTTATTTAAATGATGAACATTATCATTATATTCACATAATACTAAATGTATTTAGTGTTAAATATAAAGTGTTGTGAATACATTATATTTACAAAGTAACCATCTTCAAATGGGTATATTCTAAGAATCTTTGACATAGCAGGTTTTCTAGAGTTACATTAATAAATTTGCAAATAATTTCTTCTCATAATAATATAATCCACTAATCAGATGAAAAATGTATGTATTTTTATGTGGTTTTCAGTTTTTTATATGGATATTAAGTCAATCATTGAAGTTAAAATGTTGCATTAGAGGATCTTAGGCAAAATCTTGATCTAACCAATTAAAAATTTCTAAACACATTTTGTTGTCTTTAGTGTGGATTACTCATATAAACTCAAACTAGCATACATATGTTTTAATAATATATTTGTTAGTAATATATAGATACAAAACACATACTTGATTTCTATGTTTATAGGTTTAAGTTATGATGGCCATACTCTGCCTGCTACCGTCTTACAGGGTATAGCTACAAGTTCTAATATGAACTGTTGAAGAAAGAACTGTATGTGCTCTTATAGATTTCTACCCATTTCCAGCTGTACTATGACAATTTGCCTCATAAGTAGATAAGGTGACTCTTCCAGTTGTATTTACAGCTTGCCTCAAGTCGGTTTTGGTTCTGTCAGCTTCCAGTCCTAAATGTTAACTTGCTTAGATGCATTAACCATTAGCTTAAATAGCTATAGTCTGTAGAATGATCACTGGTGTTCAGGTTAGCAGGAGTTTTTCTCAACCATATATGGAGAATTAGGCTACTGTTATTCAGGTTTAACAGTTGTTTTCTGGAGAATGCATATTGTATTTCAGGTTTGACAGTCATTCTCTCCCTTACCTTCAAAAAGACCGACTATTTACTGCTCACCAACCTTAATGAAAACATTTGGATTCAGTGAGTATTTTTGCCTATTAGTCTGCTCTTGCCATTGGCTCCCCATTATTTTTATATATCCGCATTGGTTAATGCCAATGAATGCTCAGTCTGATCATGATACCAGTCCATTATTTGAAGGCAAGGTGAGATATGACCTTCCCTTCTCCTGGATAAAATTAACTATGGAGAACATACATGTTCATGCAGATGTCTTGGAAGATATTTTCTTCACTTTGTTGCTTCTCCTGGCTTTATGGTGTTCTCAGTACATCCACTGTTGTTATTGTTTAGAGTTTTTGGAATGGAGATTCATTTCAGCTGGATGAAGAGGTATAATTTTGAAGCTTTGTATTTATCAGTCTCTAAGGTTCAAAAATGCAAAGTTTGCAAAGATTTTGTATTTATGTCATATTTAAATAGCTTGTAGTGTTTCAAATTGATATAGTCCTTTTGAGATTCTGAATCTATCCCAGAATTTCAGGTCACTATTCATTCTTTTGTTGTCAAATGCTAGTCAGATCTCTGGAAAAGGATTTTGAGAAAATAGTTTGTTATGGTACCTTTATTTTATACATGCAAATGTACTTAAAAAAAAGTGAATAAGGAAATTGGTCATACATGCATGAGAAGGATAGAAATAGAGAATAAAACAAGGAGAAATAAATTAAGAGTGGACATGTAAATCAAATATTGGCACAGTCAGATTTAAAGTAAGGCAGATTAGAGGCAGTGTTAGATAATTGTGAAATGTTGCATGGAGGGAAGGTGATGTGAGGCTTATTTTATGAAATATTATTTTAAAAAGTTCATATTTGTTCTTTCATATTTGTTCTTTTTTGTATTTTTATATTGGACTGTTTTCATCATCTAATATGTATATTGAATGTCTTTAGAAAAACTTAACTTTAGTTAAATATTCCAAATGCATTCAACTGTTAGTAATAGCACATCAAACAGGTTATAATATACATAACATTTTGAGAAGTATTATTCTTTCCTCTTCTTCAGGTGTTACTGACTTGACCAGTGACAGTACTGGCATGGGTTTGAACCTGGACCCTTAGATTCTTGAGTATTGAATTTTTAAGGTAACACTCTAACCAACTGAGCCATCCTGCCAAAGGCAACAGTCTATAGTAATTTCATATACTTATCTATGAGATTCCTCCTCATTTCTGCACTTTTTTCTTGAGAGCAAAGTTGATTGGTGGTTACCATATATTATGTATAGTTACACTCAATTGGCTTATGGGATTTTTGCCATTATCATGTGAGCAGCTTTTTTAAATTTTTTTCTTTGTACCTTTTCTTCTCTATCCAATATTTTTGTATTTTCCCAATTGACCATATGTTCATTGGTACATACATGGTCTGCTACCTTAGACTTATCTGTTTTCTCTCTTCTAATCATCAGTTTGTGTTCTTGCAAGCACTTTTCAGTGGGATGACTGGTCTCACCAATATATGTTCCTTCACATTAACATGGTATTTCGTAGATGCAGTTTTTTTCTTCTCAGCATTTCAAGTTTAGGCTTTATAGATATTAGAATTCCTCATATGTGGTTTGGCTCTGGAAAGCCATTCTGATGTTATACTGATTGCAGATTTTTTTTAATTTGTCTGCTATTTTTGGAATGTATGGGTACACTATGGTACCAATAATTGTCTTTTCTCTTGTTGGTTCTTGTCCCATTGAAAAGTGCTTATAAGAACACAAACATGATTAGAAGTGAGAAAACATATGTGTTTAAGCTAGCAGACCATATATGTGCCTATGAACATGTTCAATTGGGAAAATACAAATATATTGGATAGAGAATAAAAGGTATAAAGAAGAAAATTTAAAGAAGCTGCTCACATGATAATGGCAAAAAATACCATAAGCCAACCTAGTGTGGCTATGTATGAAAACCACTAATTAACTTTGCTCTTAAGAAAAAGTGGAGAAATCAGGAGGGACCTCATAAATAAGTGTATGAAATTACTGTTGGCAGGATGGCTTGGTTGATTAGAGCATTACCTTAAAAATTCAATACTCCAGAATCTAAGGTTTCGGGTTCATATCCCATGCTAGTACTGTCACTGGTCAGGCCAGCAACACCTGAAGAAGTGGAGAGAATAAATACCTCTCGAAACATTGTGTATATATTAACCTGTTTGATGTGCTATTACTAACAGTTGACTGTATTCGGAATATTTAAATAAAGTTAAATTTTTCTAAAAGACATTCAGTACACATATTAGACAATGGAAATAGTCCAATATAAAAATACAACTTTTTCTTTTTTGTTGTTGTTTTTGTGTGTGTGTAAAAATAATTCAGTACAGTTTTCCTAAAGATTAAAAGCAATCAAATAGATACTCATATGCTGACAAGACCAAAATTGGAAAAAAAAGAATGTAATCAAGAAAAAGATCAGCAGTCAACTAAAGGAAGCCAAAAAATAGAAATGACATGTCAATTCATATATTTCAAATATCAAGAGAACTAAAAAAAAAAAAAATTGCCACTGTAGAAAATAGAAGAAAGTGATCAGCTAAATCAGATACTGCTAAAGAAAGTAGAACAAAGTTATCAACAACAAAAAAAAATGCTGCTAAAAAAAATTATTAGCAAAATCAAATGCTGCTAAGGAAAGTAGAAGAAAGCAATTTGCAGACAAAACAAAAAGATTAGAAGAAAACAATCAGAGTAAAATAAATACTGCAAAACAAAATAAAGGAATGCCATTAATTAAAAGGAGCCAATCAAAAGAAAGAGTGTTCAGGATGATAACCAGAATTTAACTCAAATAGAGGTGGAGGATAAGAAGGAAGAGAATAAATAACAAAACAGAAGTTATGTTTCTTGTGCCAAATGTAATGCAAGAGAAAACTAGAATAGTAGATAAGATTATAGATGAACCTAGAGGAATTAGACCAAAAGATAAATGGACTGAAACAATTGAATGAAAATATAGCAAATGAACAAAAGTACATGGAAATAATAAATCAAAAACTGGTAGTGTAACTTATTAATATAACTACTTATTTTATGCAGATTCGTTCATGTTCCTTTTATATTTGTTGATGAATATTCATTAACAATGTTAATAGGGATGTTTGGTGGCTATTCAATGGTGATGATGATTTTTGTTTACCCCATTATGTTAATCCATTACAATATATATATAGACAGGTAATTGTATAGCTTATTGTTTAGGAAATAACAGTATATTGGAAAATTGCACATTTAACAGCTCCATTGATTTAGAGTAAGTGTTCTTTTGTGTTTCTTAGTTGACAATCAATCCTGGAACATTTATCTTTAAGTCAACCTGGGCATTACTCATTTCTGATAACATTGCCTTCACTTCTGTATTGGTCTAATAAGAATATATATATTATGTCTGTTCAATGTATAGGAGATAAATTTGAATCTATTCCAAATTTTTCCCAATTTCTTTTGTTTTTTAAAAATCATTAATTATGTTTTGAACTCTTTATAAATTAGTAATTGTCTTAAGCACACTATTATATTATACATTAAATTATTGTACTATATATTATTTAGTTGTATATTTTATGAAGAGCATTATTATCTTGTAAACAGTATGATATAATATTTAATTGTTTATTTCAGCTGAAATGCGCCTTCCTTGGCTTGGTCTTGGCTTGGGATTATTGATGGGTGTATTTATTGTTGTGGGAGATGAGTTAGCAACTAAGCAGCCATCTTTAAATGTAAGTATTTATTTTATTTTTAATCTCATTGGATTATGTATATTATTAATAAATTTTAAATTTATATTTGTATACTCTACTATGTAAAGCTGACAATATATTAATCAGTATAATTAATATAAAATGAGTATTTTTATCAAGAAATTTTTTTTCCAAATATTGCATGTGGTTAAAATTTTACTTTTTTGTGCTGCTGTTCTAACTAAATATCTGGATTCAACAATAATTAATTCAAATAAAAATAAATAAATATGAACATGTGTTGTGTTGTGTTTTTTTGTAGGTTTGTGGTGATGGTATTTTAGTCATATTTATATACTGAACTATTTCCACCATCTAATATTAAGTCCTTTTGGAAAATTTAACTTTATTTAAATCTTCCAATTACATTCAACTGTTAGTAATAGAACACAGGTTAGTTATATGCACAATGTTTTGAGAGTTATTACTCTCCTCTTTTCTTCAGGTGTTGTTGGCCTCGTCAGTGACAATACTATCATGAGAATCGAACCTGGACCCTTAGATTCTTGAATATTGAATTTTATTGTAAGCTCTAACCAACTGATGAGTCATCCTGAATTTTTTTTTTTTTCCGAAATATTGCAATATGTTTTAAAAATAGTTTTAATATTTAATAATAGATATCTTAGACTCAAGTTAACATTCCTTTGTCATTCTCAATCTGTCTCTTTATGTATTCAAATATCACATGATCTCCTGAGCAATTGATTAAAATTGCACTCTGCTCAAAATATTGAGTTAACATTCATTCCTTTGCCATTCTCAATCTGTCTCTTTATGTATTCAAATATCACATGATCTCCTGAGCAATTGATTAAAATTGCACTCTGCTCAAAAAATATATATATATGCCAAATATTACTAGTTTTGTTAATTAAAATGTTATTTCAGTCGCATTATACAATTCCACCATCATTATTTGTTAGATCTGTATTTAAGTGTATATGCCTTAGGGAAAAGAAAGCATTTTTCTTACTAGTGTTAATTAAAAGAATTTTCAATAAATATTTTGTCATATAACTAAATGTAATTTTCAAATGTGTTTTACTTATTTTCACGACTGTAATGGTGTGAAAATAGTTTATATTATATCTGTAATGAATCTTGGACCGCTCCTCAAAATAATATGTTAGTCACCATGTTTCAGAACCGTAAATCAAAGCGTTAATGGCAATTTTATGTAAATTCTTTCTCATAATTGATTGGCATCTTAATACTGTACCCATCAAAGATGTGTGATAATGTATATATACTTATAATTAATAAAGAGCATATGAGAAGTAATAGTGTGAATTTCACTATGTAATTATATACCACTTGGTAGACTGCTTGCTCATTCACACACATACTAATGTATGCAGTTAATTTATAATGTGTATAATTTGTCATTGTATTAAACTAATTTTTTTTATTGTGAAACTTGTTTAAGTAGTTTGAATTCCTTTTTCTCCACTTCCACACGTACAGCCATGTGTGTACATATTTTAGTGAAGTCATAGTTAATAGATGTCTCATTGTCTTCTCCGTTCAGCTAGTGGGCCAGATTTAAAATAAATTCATGTGTGCCATCATTTTATGTTATTCATTAGATGTTTCATCTGGGGTTTATGGAGTAAGTTCGGATTCAGGTTGATCCCTGATCTAAATTTCTGGCTTAACTGGGTTTGAGTATATGTGTATATTTTGATATATATATATATGTGTGTGTATTTTATATATATATGTGAAATGATGGTTATGTATTTTATATATGTGAAATGATGGTTATGTATTTATATTATTCAAATATTGTAGCTCTGATGAAGACTGCTGGACAGTCGAAACTGTAAGGAAAATAAAGAAGTTATTAAGAAAATTTGTTTGCATTGAAGGGTATATGAAAGAAGTGTTATAAGCAATATATATATATGACAATTGATTATTTGTTTGTTAGGAATAGATTATCATTGAAAAGTTATTAAAGAAGAATGATGAACTGCTAAAATGTGCTTAGAAACATTAAGCATGATCCTCTTAGTTTATTTTACATTTATCTTATTTTTAAAATAGTATATTATTTAAATATTAAACAAAATAACTTTTAAAAATGCATACAATAATATCAATTTTAATACTATTTTTTAATAATTTGATTGATACCAGTAGAAATAAAGGAACCTGTTATCTTTTAGATAGGGTATTTTATCCTCAAATTATAATAATAAAAAAACTGTATATATAGTCACTCAGGTGATCACATAATTTTTGAACAATAAAGTGACAGTTTGACTACAGTAGTTCTATTCATTTGACCAAATTGAATTTTTTTTCTTTATATATTTCTCACTTCCATTTGACAAATTTTAGCACTTAACATGATAATTTTATCTCAGTTTTAAACCATATAATTTATATAATCATTTTGCTGTTTTGATTTCACTCGTTGAGAAACTGAATTTATGAGAATGTTTAACAATGGAAATATACAGATTAGTAATTAATCAAGAACTTAGTGTGCTCATTTAAATGATAATGGAAGTTAGAATGAAAATTGGGTTGGCTAAGGACTTTTTATAAGAGCAGCAAACTATCTATGACTTACCAAAAATAGTTTAATGAAAAATATCTGTTAAATGTATCTTTGTTAGAGGGTCTAGATTTGATACAAAACCTTAAAATATACAATCACATTAGCAAACTCCATGCAGTTGTGGCAACCAATGGAAAGCCTTAGTAATCAATGGATGCAAGAAAGTTTGTGCATAAAATCCCTATATAATGCCTACTCATCCAGTATCCCCAGACTAGTTTCTAGCTTGTGGCTTTCAGCAGTGAAGTACCTTGGATCTGAGAATACAGCATCTAGATCTTAGGATCTAATGCAATCTCCTGCAGCCATCTTTTACCTATTTAGTTAACTATAAATCTATGAACCCAAGATGAAAGCCCATTAATATTTAGTCCAAACTCATTTGCATGTATAGTCATTATAGATCTGAACCCAGTTCAATATCTGTACGTTTTGGTGTCTTTTGTTTTTTTTAAAACCCACAATCACTATCCTAACAGGCAGGATTGGTTTTAAGCCAATAAACATCACATGATCACCATTTCTTGTGCTTGCTTATAACTGTTATTCAAATAGGCAAAACTCACTATATGTATTGCCCCACACAGCAAGGTGGCTGCTAGAGGATTGCATTATATCGTAAGATCTAAGTGCACTGCTCTCAGATCCAAGGCTTCTCACTGACGAAGGCTACAAGCCAGAAACTGGTTTGAGGATATTGGATGAGTAGGCACTAGATGGGAATTTTATGCACAAGCCTTCTGGTATCCATTGATTATTCTAGCTTGCTGTGTGTGGCAATACGTCTAGTGAGTTTTGCCTGTTTGAATAATAGTTATAAGCAAGCATAAGAAATGGTGATCATCTGATGTTTATTGGCTTAAAACTTAGGGTGGGGAATAGAAAGGGAAGGTAAAGTGGCTAACAGGTTTCTCTGGGCATAGTTGCTGAGAGATTTCTGACTCCATTTAAGGAGAAGTCACAGTGTATCACATCACATATTGTTATTAAATCTAGATTTGAATGGTTATGAAAAGGGGGAGTGGGTGGAGTGAGGAGAGAGAATAAATCAAAAGTATTGAAAAATTGAATCTCGAATTGAATGGGGGGAAAAAGTTAAGAAAAAAATAAAATTAGAAATATAAATATGTGGGAAAATATTAATGAAAAATAAGTTATAGGGCATTAGAAATAATGAAGAAAGGAACTTGATATATTAAGAGATAAAAAAAAAAGATGGATAACATGTAAAGATGGGAGTGAAAGAAAAATAAAGGAAGCTGATAGGTGAGCTGGTTGAAGATTATAGAGAGATAGGAAGGTTTGACTTTTTTGATGTTATGTTCTTTTAGCATTTTCTTAATAATAAAATTAGTAAAGATAATTATTTAGATAAGATATTTTAAATTATTATATTTTATTAATATAGTCTTAAATAATGTTTAATGCAGTTTTGATCAAGGTCAACCAGGATTGGCTATCATTATATATATCTGAACACTTATTGCATATATATAGATCATAATCTGGACCAACTGATGATTGCTGATTTAGCATGAAATACGTTTATTGGTGATTATTTATCTTTCGACATATATGTGTTCAAGTGTATCAGTGTTACGAGATAAAGTGGAGAGTGATGGGTCATGTGAAAGTCTGTGCTCATCTACTCTATATATTGCATATATTGATACAGGTATATAATAATTCTGTTTTTCAGTTACTATATAATTTTTGTTATTTAGATCGTTTCAAGATGCGTGATTTTGTTTGTGATTAGAACTTTTATCCCAAATTTATTTATATTTCTAGTTATAATTTTTTTTGGACATATTTTTTGTAACTATACTTTTTTTTTTACAAATCTGCTGAAAATTATTTGATGAAATATCATAATTGATCATGTTTTTAATGAATAATTATGATGCCAATAATAAAAGCATTAGTTTAAATTGCATAGAAAGCATATATTAATAAAACTATATGATTAAATAAAGCAGAATGAATGTGGAATAGTAAGAATTAGTAATTAGCATTTCATTGCAGAAGAACATAATTAATTTAGCTGTTGCTATGAAAGAAAATAAAATCAATTAGTTACCATTAAGGAAAAGTAGGCATTTGTATAGAAATTAAAAATAGTTTTTACCATATGGATAAACTACATAAAATAAATTCATTATACATCATTACTTTAGAGGAGATCATGAATATCATAGAAATATCTTCTTTTTTTTTAAGATAATATATTGGTTTTCTACTTATTTATGCTGTAGTTAACATTTTTGATTTACAAACTTTTTTTAATAATTAGATTACCGCAGAATATCTATAAAATAAGTAGTTTCAATTTGATCATGGAATTGTGGGTGAAAACTCAAGGCATCATTCCTCAAATTATTTTATCACATCATCGTTAACAAATCATGAGCCTGATTTTTTCACACGATTAGTTTTTAATAAATTTTAAAATGGTATAAAATATTTTTTGCTTTCTGTACTATTTTTGGACTAAATGAAGACTTGGAATCATTATTATCAAGAATAATACTTATAAATACAAATAGTTTTAATTCCTTGCAAACTTGCGCTTGTGTGTTTTAATTCCCCATTTTAATATATTATAGATCTATTAATGTTTGATTCTTCCTGTAGTATAATATTTATTTTATTAAATAGAATGAGGAGAAGCTGGAGAATTTAAAATTGCATTACTTATGCACACATCATGCACAGAACAAAATGATAGCATTTTTGGGGTTTTTGAAAGATCATACTTTGAAGTGAGACATAAAGTAGGAGCAAAGCAAATGTCATAAAAGTTCATGGTCTAAATAATATTTTTAGTAGCTTCAGTCATGATTCCAAAGATCTTTTTAGTTTTGAGTTATTACTGAATAATAATTGTTCTTATCTATAATTTATAACATTTTCCAGTGCTGTTGTTTTTTCTGCATATATTATTTTTGTTTCAAAAATGATGAATTGAGGTTTGCCCCTATGTTAATTGATTTTTTTTTTTCCCTGTGCAAGTGATTTTGATTTTTTTTTAATTAAAGCTTTTACAATGATTGATCACAGAAGCCATGTTCAAATAACTATTATTGAAAGCAGCTCATAAATAACAATGATAATTCAATCTTTGAAGTATAAGAAATTAATGATAATACTTTTACTATATATTTAGAGGAAGCATAAATACAATCTTAGCTCAGCACTGAAAGTGTATTAATTAAGATTATATTTATTATTTTCAATGTTTTCTCCAAATATATGCTATTAGTATTTCCTTTAATTTATGAAAGTAACATTAATTTTAATGTCATATTTTATAATCAAAATTTAGCACATGATATTTAACATTTCCTGTGAAATTTTTACAAATTGCCAGAGGATAACGATAAAAGAATCCTATTGTTGAAGAAATCCTTCGTAGTATGAGCCATATGAAAATGTCAGTCACATAACAATTATGTGCTGCCATTATTCTATTTGATCATTAAGTTGTGACAATGGCTATTTTGACATATATTTTAAATTCATCAGTTTTTTATGAATGTCTTATCCAGTATTATTGATTGCATCTACAACCTGCTTTTGTTATTGAGCTGCAATCCTAAACATGATATTTTTAATTGGTGTTTTTAGAACCTTGATGAAAAACTATTGTTGTGTCATTTTATTTTCAAATAAATACCTTTTTTATAGCAAATTATTGTTGTATTGTTGGTAACTTTGCTACATAATCAAGTAAGTAATACTATTAGTGAATGAGATAATGGATTGAATAATCCTTATATAATTTGCTTTTCCTGATAAAGTCAAAAATTTATCTAACTTTTCTCTATTAAATTCAGTTATGATTCAAAATTAAGTGATATATCTTACAATTCCATTTAATTAAGAAAATTTTCTGGTTGTTTCCATTAATATGAAATATAATTCCTCATATTGATGCCTTACATCATAAATATTTCCTAATTTATGAGTTTAACATTTAACTTGTACTGAAAACTGCAGCTCTCATTACCACAAAACTTATTTTATTATTATTGTTGTCACTGATTACCTCATTCTAACTATAAATTATGCTAGAAGAAAGCTGATTTGGTTTTAACTTCACTGGGTTTTTTTGGGGGGGAAGGGGGTATTTATTGTTCATGCCAATTACTATCATTCTTTTTTAACTCTCTTACTTGAAACATGAATCATATAAAGTACATAAATGATTTTAAAAAATGATGGAACTTTATTTAGTTTATTTTCTTTTATTATCTTTAGAAGGGAAATGAAGATTGCAAATCACCAAGGTATTTGAACATTTTTATTTTTTGGCTCAAACTGACAAAGTAAAAATGATAAAAGAAGAACACATATATGTATTAATTCATTCCTGTATAAATTTAAAAAGATTTTAAGAAAATCTTAACTCATGCTAAATGCTAAAGTTTGGCTGCCTTAGAAAAAATATTGAATGTCCCCTCATAATTTTGTCCAGATTAAAAGAGTCCAAATTACTATTTTCTAGATTATTGGAATTCAGTTTCTATTTTGTATATATAAGGCAGATTTAAATTCGTCATTATATCAAATTAGGCATCAAATGGCCTTTATTTGTGCGAATGGCAATAAAGTACATTACTGTTTAAATCCATTATTTTTTAAATAATGTTTGTCATTAAAAAGAAAATCAGTTTATGAAATGTAGAAGTAAATTATATTTTTGGACATTTTCAACATTAATAATAATTTATACATTAAAAAAAGTCTCATTAAACATTGTATAATGATCATTCGCTGTATAATTAAAGTATAATGCTGTCAAATTAGAAATTTTTAGTTAATGATTTATTTTTCTTTTTTCTTCATAATAATGTACTAACTTATTTTAACAAAAAACAATTTGTAATTCGGCCATTTTATAATGCTGTCTTTGACTGATAAATGATAACCGGTATTTTAAATAGAAATCCAACCAGCTTAATTAATATATTTAATCTTTTAAGAAAAAAAAAAAACCTAGTGGTAGAAACAATTGTTTCAAGATTAAGTTATAAATTTATGTCATTTTTTTTAAAATATTAAATGTTTATAATTTAATTTGAAATATTATTAACACTACTTTTTATAGTCTTTTTAATAACTACGATTTCTAGGCTTGTGGCTGATCTATGGAGAAACCATTTTGCAAACATAACAAAAAGTTCTAGTAGAGTTTAACTTTTTATTGACATGATCAGTAGGTGACGTTTTTTTTTAATAATTGGCAGAAGAAACTTCTATTAAGTTTAATCTTTCACTGCTGATTATAGCCATGTTTGTAAAATATTCGTTAAGGAACTGATTATTACACATCCACTATTTTATAGATAGACAACTTCCATATTTTTTATTTCACTATTCTATATTATAAATAAATTCATTCCAGCATAATGTGAATTATCTGTTTCTCAAGACACTTGCCTTCTGGGACATTTCACTACTTAAAAGATCTCAAGACACCTGAACCTTTTTTATATTTTAAGTGACAACGTAAGGTAGCCATAAATCTGTTCTCCAACTTATCAACATGTACAAGCATCAAGTCTTTTATGTAATATTCCTGAATAAAATTTACCTTAATAAAAAAAAAAATATTTTGAATTGTTTTGAAATAATCAAATCTAATAAAAAGTTTTTAGCACAGTCAAAAAATTTTGATTTCCAAAAAGTACACACTATCCAATAATATCTTTAAACTAAACATATAATTTAATTTTTTTTTTTTAATAATTTTTATCAAATAAAAATTATTTACAGGAGTTTATATATTAGATGGCCTATAATAATAATAAATTTAATGCAAAACTGTTTACATGTACATATGAAATGATACTGCAGACATTGGTTACATTTTTAAAAATAATCAATATTTACAATGTATATTAATGAATAAATAAACATATAAAAAAATAACTAAAAAATTGTGATATTGGGAGTGAGACATTCCAAATAACTGTTAAAATATCAGCTGATGCATGGGTTTGTTTTCTCATTTTAATATTAATTGTTTTTATTTAGCAAGAGTGCTTTACAGTGTGAGATGTTGAGGTTCAAGATTAAATAGTATCATATGAACTAGTCTAAAAAAAAGAATGGATATGGTGATTCTTATGTTGGGAAAAGTCCCTCTGATTCTTCTTTATTTGCAATAATTGCAAGAAAATCAAGTCATATATCACATGACTTAATTTAATAAGCTTTTTCTTTATGTATGTAAATGGTTCAAGATACCAATGTCATAACTTCCTTATGATATATTTACTATTGAATAATAGAAATGTTATCTGATATATTATTTTTTGTTTTTTATTTCATTTTTCCAGTCTAATCTTGTTAAGGAAGAGATGAAAGAAAGTTGTGTGTTAAGTTATGAGATTAATTAATGCTTTGATAAAATTATTGTTAATGGGTGGTGGTGTGTCTGTGGAGATGATAGAAATGGTTACTTAAGTTATTAATTAGTCTAATTATTTTATTAATGGCAGAATTAGAGTATATCTCTCTTTTTTTTTTAAATGAGGAGGTAAATTCAGTTGGTGAGTAAGAAATATATCAGTTTAGGAAGAATTGAGATATGATTATAGAGATCTTTGTGTGTATAGAAAGTCAAGCTTTGGATAATGCATTGATGATGTTCTCCATAGAAACAAAAAATTGATTTTAAAAAATAGTCTTGAAATTATAAGAGAGGTGCAGTTGAAAATGTAAAACTTAGTTGGGTGTAGAAGTGAAAATAGATGGAATGGTATTGCCTATAAATATGCTTCAGGTAGATGATTTGTTTTTTTTAATGTTGAATTACAATTTGTTAGTATATCAAGTGCAGTATTGATCAAGCAAAAGAAGGAATTTTTTGAGAAATATAATTAAGTTTCTGTTTGATTATTGGAATATATATTCCTAGTATTTTTCTTTCTGTTTCCAAGAGAAGAGAGTTGATGCAGGTGCCAAAGAGAAAAGTGATGAGAGAGGAACTTTGAATTTGAATTGTATTGATGAAACCCTGACCATATTTATATTGTATCTAGAGAAGCAGGGAGAGTAAATTTAATTCTTAGAATAATTGGAATAATTTCTATACAGAAACTGAGTTGAATGCAACTATTATGTTAAATTACACTGCAACAGGTCCAATTTTACTATGTTGTCTAACATGGTTTACTATTAATTTAAACAAAATAACAGGTGATGAAATAGCTACATCTTTTTGTGAATTAAAATTTGGCTAATGAAAGAAGAAGTGGTTGAATTTTATCTTTAATGAGAGATTCCCTTATTTCAATAAGAAGTGAGATTATGAATATGGGTCTTAGATTGTCCAGAGAAGAGGGGAAATTGTTTTTTGTAGGAAAGGAACCACAGAGATGGAACAGAGTTCAAGAATGTTGTAGATTTGTATGGATAGGTGGTTAACTAGTTTGTAAAGTACAGAGATTATGAAGTGGTTAAGTTAATTAAAGAAGAATTTGAATATTGTGTGAGATCCAATAGGCACTGTAAGGGATTCTTTTAGTTTAAGGCAATTATTAATTTAGTAATTCATCATAGGAATGAGTTTGAAATTTGAATTTAAATTGATAGTCTATGTGTGGCAGTATGTTTTCTCCAGTTATTAAATTTGAGTCTCTTGTAATGGATAATGAGAATTTCTTTATGTAACTGAGAATCTATGTTATATATGGCTTTGATCAATTGTGGGGATTTGCTGGTTGTATTTTGGATTTTTTGATTGACAGATAATTAGCTAGTATTTGTTGTGTATGTTATATTTCAGTTTGATGATTATGGGAAATATACTAATCTAGTTGATGATTTATTTTTCAACAGTAAAAAATTTTTGATAGATGTGAGTGAACCATGACTTTATTGGGTTTGACTCTGTAGTATTTATTTTTTAAAATATAATGCTGATTCAAAAGTAATGGACTTAAAAATTAATCTATTTGTATTGTTAAATATAAATAGAGGTTTGGCAAATGGTGGACTGGGATGTTTATTGATATTAAGATGAAGGTGATGATGAAATAGAAATCTGGTGAATAGAAAAAAGGATTTATTGGTGTAGAATGTTTTTTTTTTTAATATAGAAAGAATAAGAGTTAATTGAATACAGCTTGTTTAAAGTGCCAGATAAAATTATTAGATAGAATTAGTAAAAAAAAAAAAAAATTCCTTATTAGTTTTAAGATTAATTCAGTTTTATTATATAGGTATAATGTAATTATATTAATTGTGAGAAAAAGTGTGAAATCTTACTTTACTCATATTGGGATACATGTGTAGGATTTTAAAATATTTGAATGGAAAATTATGGTATATAATCATCCCTACTGTAGCTGTAGCAACATCTAACAAACAGTTTGAAGAAGCCAAATTTATCAAAATACTTCTGTGGGTTAATTTTTGAATCCGATAAATGTATGATTGCATTGAAGGGGAATATTCTGGATAAGAACCCTGTTACTGTCAAATAAGCATTGAGATGAGTTGATTCTTCTTATATTAACTTCTATTGTGCTTAGACTCTCTGAAAGCTAGTGTGCATAAGACAATGAATGCTACTTATATGTATTACATTTCAGTTGTATAATTGGCAGAATAATCTGTATGTTTATCTTTTCAATTTTTAATTAACAATTATAAAAAAAAAAAGAATAAAATCACAACAATTTACATATTTTTATCTGTATTAATAAGAAAAAGATGTGTTTGAGATTTTCTGGCTATTTAAATCATTTAATTATTTGTTTTATATTTTTTATGACCATAATCTTTGAGTGGTATTGCATTTGAAGTCAGTGTTTTTGGTTTTTGGAACTGAATGTAGAAGAAGAAAGTAATATTTTCTTTTTGTTGATGCTAAACCATTAAGCATCACATGATCACCATTTCTTATGCTTACTCATAACTGTTATTAAAAAAAGCATAACTCCCCATACCGTAGTGCCACTCAATGCAAGCCAAATTAATCAGTGAATGCCAAAAGGCTTGTGCATAAAATCCCTACCGAGGTCTACTCATCCAATATTCCCAGACTAGTTTTTAGCTTGTGGATCAGTGAGGAACCTTGAATCTGAGAGCACTGCACCTAGATCTTAGGATCTAATGCAACCCTCCAGAACTCATCTTTTATCTCTACTTAATTACAAAACTACGAGCATCCATTGATTACTCTCGCTTGCACTCAGTGGCACTACTCTATGGAGTGTTTTGCCTGTTTTAATAACAGTTATGAGCAAGAAAAGAAATGGTGATCATTTGATAGTTAGTCGTTTAATACCAATCCTGCCTAATAGTATAGTGGTGGCTATGGTTATTAAAGAACCAAAGACACTAAAATGTATGGGTACTGAACTGAGTTCAGACCTATATGACTATAAGCTAATGAGCTTGGATTGAAAATATTATTATGTTTTTAAATTTTATTCTCATAGTTTTGTAGTTAAGTAGAGATAAAAGGTGGGTGCTGGAGGGTTGCATTAGATCCTAAGATCTAGACGCAGTGCTCTCAGATCCAAGGTTCCTCACTGACGAAAGCCACAAGCTAGAAACTAGTCGGGAGATATTGGATGAGTAGGCATTAGATAGGGATTTTATGCCCAAGCCTTCTAGATTCCATTGATTACTCTGGCTTGCACTGGCTGGCACTACTGTATGGAGAGTTTTGACTGATTTTTGTTAATGCATTGATCTATAGAAGATTATTAGTTGTTTTCTTCTTAATTTTTTTTTTTGTATTTTTGTCATGAAAATAATTCTTTGTTGAGATGTCAGAGTAGTTTTGTTGGTTCTGTCTGATGCACTATTTTTTATTTAGGAGGTATAGTGTTATCTATGTATGAATATGAGATTTGTTGTTTTAGTAGTGTGCAATAAGAATTTTGAATCTTGTTTATTAGAAAAGTCATTTGTTCTGGATTCCATTGTGATTTCTTTTTTTTATTGTTTTTCTTAGTTTTTTTTTTTGCCTTTTACTCTTTTTTTTTTCTACTTTTTGAAAAGTTCCCCTTCTTTATTTGAAATGGAAATAATATCACTTTGTATATTATCTATGGTGTAATTAATTTTGGATTCCATTGAGGAGTTGCCATTTTGAATAATTAGTGTTGGAACAATTTTTAGTCTATGTGTTTGTAATTTCGTAACTCTAAAGGACATAATTAAAATTTGGGTTTTTATGAATTGCCTGTTATTATTTAATAGAGGATTATCTGGGCTTGTTATTATTTCTGTAGGATTCTGTTCTTTTTTTTTTCTTGTATGATATTGTATTTTTGGATCACTAATGAGTTTTAATATTTTTGAAATCATTGTTAATAATCTTAATCTGGACACTTTAATGAGATGGCCTCTGAATTTACAATAGAAACACTGAGGAGAAATGCCTCCAAATGTAAAGATGTGAACTAATCAAGAAATATTAAGTGGATATATTGTATAGCTTGATATTTTGGTTTCATGTGTTGGTTAAAATAATATATTTACAACTGTTGATTTTCCTACAATTATTTAATAAAATATGCAATTTGTGGCATGTAAAATTTAAATAGCAATTTTTTTTTGTCCTCTTAGTTTTGTTTATTTAGATCTGTGTAACATGTAAATTTATTAAAAAGTGGATATATTTTGGACTACTTGTTTTGGCATAGTATTGATAATTTAGTCTCTCATATTAAGATGAACCAAAATTTAATAATATTCCCCACTAATTTTTATCTGTTATGTATTGATAAAATTTTTCTGAGGAATTTTATGCATTTATTCATGTTCATGACTGCCATAAATGCTTTATTGTTTGGGATTGATGAATTGAAGTTTTCATTAATCTTTAAATAATTTTCCTCATTAAATTCACTTTTATCAGTAATATAATCTTAAATATGTAGACTTTATTTTCACTGTCATGTAATCACATTTGCATAATATGCACATTAAACTTAGTCCGTTTTTGAATTAATTAAATTGGGACTTCTCTCCACTGTTCTTTTTAAAGTATGATCTTTGAAATTTATTGTTTATTATTTTAAAGAGAGGTTGGTATTGCTAGAGATTTCTAATATATTCAAATTAGTCTATACAACTACTAAATAGTATATATATTTAAACTCTGAAAAGAAATTACTACATACTATAAATTTTTCTTTATCAGTCTATGTTCTCTATGAATAGATTGTTGTTTTTTTTTCATACTCAAATTAATATTTCCATAGTGAGAATATTCACTAATTTCTATCTTCTCTTTGCTTTTATTCATTGTAGTTTACCTGCTTTGTTTGTGGCATATGTAATGATTAGGTCATTTCCTAGAGTTTTTTCACTATTTTTAAATCTAATTGCATATATTACCTCTTTGTTTAAATATATAGTCTTACAAATTATGATAATATTATTATATGAATGATTGATTTTCATATTCTCTATTACTTTATTATTCTTTGTAAAAAAAAATTTACACACTTCATGATGACAATCTTAGTTTTATTAATTGTACCATTTTTTTTAATGTTCAAATACCTTTTCATCTAATATAAGGATATAATTTAATATCTGAGACTTTTATTCTCTTCTTTATTTCTCTTTACTATTTTAAAATAAAAGTTTTTTCCCCTCTCTACTCTTTTATATTATGTTATACAATTCCAGTTATTCGGTTCTTATATATTGTTCATTTTCAGTTAAGTGATTTCCTTCCAAGTATACATTGTTATCACACTAGAAAATGTAATGGTAAATATTTTATTATTTTGGCTTATTTTATAGGTGTTCCTTTTATTTCCCTTATTGATCTCATTCAAGTCAAGCCATATCTAAAGTCTTATTAATATTTTAAAATTATTTGTAAGTTCTGTCTTAAATTCAGTGGAGTTTTTCTGAAGTTAGGAGATTAATTACTTTTTCCTTCCCTAATTTAGCATTAATACATATCTTTCATACCACTAATTTGTGATCTTTCTTTGTCATCCACTTGTTATCTTCTGTCATTTGGATATTTTTATGTTTCTCTGAATTTTTTTTAAATATTAAAAAGTTATATAATACAGTTTTTTTTCCTCTATAAAATGTTCATGTTTATGTCCTCTTTCATTTATGTCTCCATGCATGAGTTTCGCTACTGCATTTTGATCTTTCAAACATTTGTTTCTCATGACAAATTTAAAATATTTTTGGTTTGTTCCAAAATATCCTATGGATTTAGATAAAAGTTCTTCATATCATCAGATTGAGAATGAAAACCAGAAATGACAAAACTGGGCCACAATTTATGGATATTGAGCTCCAGAACCTGCCACTATGCCATTCTTATACAGGAATTGAATAGCTAATCTTGTCACTCTGATTTATCTATAATGTTGTCTTTTATATTTTATTTATAATGAATTTTATTATTTTTATGTTCTCAATTTGTATTACTTTAATATAAAATATTTATCCATTTTTCACTTGTCTCTTCTTACCTTTCCTTCTAATTTCATAAAACTCAACAATGTTTCATTTAATATTAATTATTTCATTTATATTATAGAGTCTTTTTTATATACCAAAGTGATTTAAAATTATAGGTAATAACATAAAAAGTCATTGAATGAAAACTGATATCAATAATCCATATATTTTTAGAAGTTTCTGCATTCACTAACCAATTGTTGCCTTGGGTGATGATTTTAAATTGAGAGCCATAATTTAATTTTGTCTTTTGTGTCACAAGTGCAAATACAAAAAAGAAAGTTAATAAGATATATATGTCTTGTTCTCAAGAAAATTAACCAATGTCTCAGGAACTGTTAAGCCTTTAAGAAGGGGCACCATAAACTTAGTCATGAAAGCCAATAATTTATTATGTTGGATCATGCATATTGAGGCACAGCTCATCCATTTCATTATATAGTAATAACAATAGCTATAACAATGGAATTGAACATACAAATTTTCTCTTTGTGGTTTCTTTAAAGGCTCAAAAAAAAAATCAGTGCTATCAAACACTGATATTTATATACATTAAAAATTATATTTTGAAGTTACCAAATTAGAATAGGACTTATCTTTATTATTTTTGAAATCAACATATTATTATTATAACTTTATCTTTCCTATTGCATTGCCAAATCCATATAATATTAATATCATCTATGTTCTTTAATATTTTTACAGTGCTTTTTTTTTACCCCTAATATGACAGTTTCGATTGTCCCAGCAATCTTCTTCAGAACTTGTATTATATCTCCAAATCTTAACTGCTAAATTCAAACTAAAAGTATTAAAGAACATAGATGATATTATATTATTATAACGATATTTTTATAATGACTCATGTATAATTTCAAAATTATAAAAAAAAATGTTTCTATTTTCTTTGTTAAGGCTTATTATTGTTTATTGATGTGTTATTACTGTTATTATTGTTGTTGCTGCTGCATTGTTGATATTTTATATATATATATATTTAACCAGGTTAAGGAAGTATTGCATTATTAAGCTTTCTTTATGAGTTTATATGATGTAAAATTGCATCTTTGTTTTTTTAATTATTCCACAAATTACTTTTAGACTTTTCTTCTCAGATAGAATTGTTTTTCTTTATTTTTGAGCAATTGCTGCTCTCCCAATTCAAATTATAATATATGAGTTGCTAAGATAAAATTGATTATTTATATTACTTCATTAGTTTCATTACTGGGTCTAGTTTTCTTGAAAATGCATATATATATATGATTAAGTAGACAATAAAGCTAATAAAATAATTGAATAGATTGGCACTACTGAAGTCATATGATGTTAGGGTATCAGCAAATCTAGAATTGAGCTGCTATCCATAGACCTTTAGCTTTCGAATCCATGCCATTCTATTATTGCACTGAACATAGTAGGACAAAATAAATCTTATTTGCAAATATGTTTTCTAAGAATACTAAAAATTGCATGAATATATATATGCACACACACATAGAATTGCTATGTATGATTTTGATAAACAAATGTGATCTTTTTTTTTTCGTAATATTCTACTAAAGATTTTAATGTGAAGCCATCAAATCGACTTCTTCACTTGCAAATAGGCTACTTCTTTTTTTTAACAAGTTAATTTTTTCCTTACCATTGAACATTTTCCAAACATTTGTTTTATAGCTAGTACTGTTTCAATTCTGAAACATTTTCATGAAAAGATTTTATTTTAATTTGTATTTCATTAGTTTACTTTATGAGTAATTTTATTCTCAATTTAATTTTTGATTTCTTATTCTTTAAAGCTCCATTAAACTCTTTGAAACACTGTGTATTATTATGAGGAAGATTTGCTCTGCAGATGCCTTTATCCTGGCATAAAAACTGCATCCACTCAAGAGTTAAATTAACAAGCTCAAATTACTAGGTTTTTACAAATGAGCAGGGGATGGGAGAATGTTTTTTATCATTTTGTTAATTTACAATGGGAATTAAAGAAATAATAGATTATAAAATGATAGTTAAATATTTTTAAAAAATGCTTTTAGTTGATTATGCTTGAATTATTGATTATATAATTAATCTTTATATTTGTTTATTTATTTGTGTCAAACTTGAAAATGTATAAGTAATTTAGCAACTCTTTTCATTGCTAATGTCTTTACCTAGATACATATATATTTTTATTACTATTTATAATAATCAGGAAAAGTTTAGTTTTAAACTCTTATTATATGTAATTTTGTTGATATGATGGGAAATATATATAGGTTTTGATCCTTTTTTGATGGTAGTACATTCCATAACAAGCCAACTTCAGGTTTTCCAGGGTTCTTATTTATAATATTTAGTAAATTGTTGAGATTATGTCACTATATATGTGGGTGCATTATGCTTAAAAGCACATTGTTTTATAGGCAGTAAAGTGCTACAACCAAGCAGTAGCATTTGATTGCAATTGAAAATAGTTAGCCTTTACTTTCTACTGTTTTTACACATTTTAATCAGCTATTATGATGTTTAAAATGATGATATATTCAATATATATTAAATAATACAGCATTTTTTATAATCAATATTTATTAGTCAGTATTTAATTATTTACTCATATTTAGATTTGCTACTTTTATAAAAGCTAGAAAGACCACAAGTAAATTGATTCAAATATTTTACAAAGCAAATCTTACATTAGAGGAAAGAAAGTAGATATAAACAGAGTGATGAAATTTTATCACACCCATTATTGAATATATCTGTTTTAGTGGTACATGTTTTAATACAACAATCACAATCAAGCACTTCTTTATATAAAATATATATATTTAATAGAAATACAAAACTTGTTTATAGTTTTAAATCTTGAATATTTGTGAGCAGTCATTGCAACTTTTATATATAAATCTTGTTCTTGTTCTGGTTACAAAATATATATATATGTATTCATTCAAGTTGTCTTTTTTTTATTTCCAAAATATTAGCAATTGTTAAATCATTTTTTCATTCATATATATAAAATTCTTATTAATTTTATATTAAAATTTAATTCATATTTTTTTTAATCTTTCAAAACACAGTAATTGGAATGAGATGGCACAATGTCATAGAATAGAGATTGTTGAGTAAAGAAAAATGAATTTAAATGATGATTTTTTTCCTTCTAAAAAATCATAATAAACAGAGGCCACTACAAAATTTAACAGATCATTTGTCTATAAAACAGAATTGTATTAACAGGTTTGTTTAAAGTTTAGTGAAATAGAATCTTGCATAATATTTAATTGATTATTTAAAAAACATATCTAAATTAATGAACTGATAATAATGGTGGTCATGTTAAGCAATTTCCTTTGAATTAAAGCCTTTTTTAATTCATTTTTTTCTATAACCCTAAAGGTATAGGAAACTATGTATATATAAAAAAGTCATTTAACAAATAAATATCTTTAACAATAAAATTAAAACAGTTTATAATGGAAGAATTTATATTGTTTATATTATTAATTACTTGTTGGACTATACCCCTCATCTAATATTAAAAACTGAATATCTTTAGAAAAATTTTAAACTTTCCAAGTTCATTCAACTGTTAGTAATAACATATAAGTTAGTATTTAACATAATGTTTTAATGGTATTTATTCTCCTCTCTTCTTCAGGTGTTACTGGCCTGATCATTGACAGTACTAGCATGGGATACATTCATTATATTATAATGAATATATATGTATAAATAATAAATTATAAATTTCAGAAAAGAAAAGTCCATGATAGACTATATATTTTGTGTGACCCAAATAATAGAAAAGAAATGGAAAGAAATCAACATAATTTTTTTGTGTGTAGACATTGAAACATTGAAAAGATAAATAATTCTATATTTTGAAGGATTGTGGAACTAACTAGCCGAAGTATGATTCTTGTTAAAATAATTTAGACATTATACAATAATATACATAAAATGTATAAAAGTAATATATCTTTGAATGATATAAAGATATTCAAAGGATTCGAACAAGGGATTTGTCTATCACCTATATTTCTTAAATATATTTATAACAAGCCCTTAAAAAAATAAAAATAAATGCAGGAAAATAGGAATTCCATTACATAATAATAAGATAGTTTATACATTGCTCTAAGTGAATGATATTGAGTATTGGTAGAAAAATATGTCAAGCAAAGTCTGATTGATTTTTTCAGAAACATTGCCACTTAAAGGATTTAGAAATTTTTTTTATAGATGATATAAAATTAATATTAATATTAGCAAAATTTATATATATAAAAAAATATGAGCAGTAGATTTTCCAAACGCAGTTAATATCAATGTGCCAACTTTTTTTATCAGATTGCCTAGCAAACATAAAATGACTATTTAAATCTACTTTCTCAGTTCTTATGATAGAAATGGAAATCTGATAACAAGTGATATTATTCATGATAAATTTTAAATTAAGGAAATAGGCTTATTTGTTCTTTTACATTCGCTAGGCAGTCTGACAAAAGATGTTGATGCAGTGATATTAATAGCCATTGGAAAGTTTATAATTTCAATGCTTACATGTAATTTGAAGCACTATATTGGTTAATTAATGTGAGTTTATTTATATATGTATGTAAGTAGATTTTAAAATAATGTTTACAGCAAATTTAAAGCCTTCATAAGGAAACACTGAATGAGAAAACAATGCTTATCAGTTAATCAAATGTTGGATAATAATAGGCGTATAATTTTTTTAAACATTTATTAAAAAGAGTTCTGAAGAAAACTGTTGAACAGTAAAAACTTTCAAACTATATTTAGAAATGTGGATGTAATAAAATATTGAATTTATATTATGTAAAATGTGTATAAGAGTATGTTGGTGTTGCTTATTTATGTCCTTATTATTAATTTTCTCTAAGCTGTAAAATATTTCAAATTTTATTAGGATTGCTGATGTGTTATACCCGAAGATCCTTTTACATAAATATGTATTATATTACAGACATAAAATATAATAAAATGTATTTTTTATTTATTTTCATTTACTTAATACAGTAGAAAATAATTTACATATGATAATAGATCAGCTGTAATTGATGTAATAAGTTTTTATACATATCAATAGACTGTAGCAGATTCTAATTTTAATCACCTTTGAATGAAAAAAAAGTAGAATGTTTACAGGAGTATGACAAATTTGGGAGAGATACAGGTTTAACTTGATTAATAGGGTTTCTAAATATATGAACTTTTATGCATAAACATTTCTGACTAATTTAAATCATTTTACATCACCTTAGTCTGAATAGAAGACAGGCATGCTCAGTAGCTAATTTCAGTAGTTATATCGACACATAAGAGTGAATTATTAAAGAAAATCATTATGTTATGCAATTTTGGGGGTTCAAGAAGCTCCTATAAATTTATGGGTCTTTTATATTAAATAAATCTTCTTTTGTTATCTAAAAGTTTGTTTAAAGCTTTTGTATTTTTTTGGAATAGGGACCAATTTTAAATAGACTTAGCAATGGGTGCACCTTCACCTAGAGAAATTGTCATGAGGTATTGTGTGAAAAAGTATTATTACAAATTATATCAACTGTAAAAGAGTTTTGATATAGTATTGTAATGGTTTTTGAAGTTTGGAATCAAATAGTTTTACATCACAAGTATCAATTTATATTTCAAACTTCAGCATTAATGGCCGGAGGAGTTCCACTTGTAACATTTGTTGTGGAGTTGCAATGGGATTACTTAAAACTGAAGAAAATTACACAGTTTTAACTGATATTCAGGGAAATTCTCAAATTCATTGTTTTAATGAATTATCTTTGTCAACACAATATATTTTATCATATTAAATTAGGAAATAATGTATAATATTTTATGAATCTTTTTTTTTTGAAAGATAATAATAAAAAATGCTAGTAATTATGGAAGTATTAGCCAAAACAAATAAAAGTCCCAGAATTCTTAGGGAAAGATTGTATTGTTCATGTTACAAGTGGCCATTTGTGTGAATTAAAAACTGATTGAAATTATCATTTTAGAATTAATTTAAAATCATTGGTACCAAGATATCAAGTTGAAGATAGAATTGAGCAAATTAAAAAACTAATAAAGAAATCATAAACTTAATTTAAAAACTCATTTAAAGAAAAATTCAAAACAAAAATAGAAATGATTATTTATGTTGAAAAAATTAATAATTTACCAATAGATTGTGATGTTAATGATTATTTCTTTCTTTGATGAGGTACACTGAACATGAAAATTTCATCAATTGGTAATAAAACATTATCATAAAATTGCAACCAATTGATACTAAAATTAGAATTTAGTAGAAAAAATAAAACTTTTGATAAAATTCTAGAAATAGATCAGTAACATAAAAAAATTTAAGATTAATTAATAAAAAGCATTTTTCTTCTTTAATTTGTTTTTTATTTTATTTGTTTTATGTTTTGATAATTTGTTAATTTATTATATAGATTTTTTTGTTTAATTTTAACATTTAATATTTTCTTATTTTGATATGATATTGAATTTTATAAAAATCTTGTCATGAGACAACAAGAAAAAGAAATACAAATCTATATTGATACTATAAATAATTGCTTGATATATATCAATAATATTATAATTATGTTAATATTTAAATGTTTGAGTCTTTTTAGAGTGAAGTTGATAATTTAACTTCAGTTAGTTATAATACTCTTTATTGCCTATTTATTCCATTTAGTCTACTCTTTATAAATTCTGATTTTTATGAATATAGAGTTTTCCAAAACCACCGCACTCTACAAAAAATCCTAGCCTCTAGAAAACATATACATGAAATGCTGAAAAACAAAAAATACATCTATGAAATTACATGTGAATATAGGTATATATTGATAAAACCAATCACTCCATTAAAAACACAAACTGATGACTAGTAAGAGAAAACAGATATAACTAAAGTAATAGGCTGAGTATGAACATATGTTTGATTGGATAAAAATAAAAATATAGGACGGAGAGGAAAAGCACAAAATATAAAATTTATGGCAAACAACCTTGTAAATCAACCTAGTATGATAATTTATAATGTTTGGAACATCTTAACTTACTCTTCATAAAAATAAAAAATGGAGAAGTCAGGAAGACTCGCATAGATAAATATATGAATTTTTCTCCTGAAGTTGCCTTTGACAGAGCAGCTTAATTGGTTAAAGCATTATTTTAAATTGAACATTCCTAAAAATATAATGGTCCTAGTTTTGATTTCCAACACCTGAAAAAGAAACAAGAATAATAATACTCAAAATGTATTGTATATTAATCTGTGTGCTATGATTAACAGTTGAATATATTTGAAAAATTTAGATAAAGTTTGAATATTTTTTTTAAAACATTTAATTATAAATATAAGACGATGGAAATAGTCCTACATATAATTACAACTATATGTGATAATATGTTGGAGTATTTCCATAATCTATCAGTATTTGTTGAATATATAGAAAATTTTAAATTATTTCAACTTTTCAAATACAAATAACTTAGAAGTAATAACACAAATAGACAACACATGTTAGTAATGATACAATGTTTCAAGTAGTATTATTCTCCACTCTCCTTCAGGTGTTGTTGGTCTGATTAGTGACAGTATTAGCATAGGGGTCAACTCTCATCTTGAGATTTTCGAATATCATATTTAAGGCAAACGATCTAACCATCTGAGCTATTCTATCAAAAGCTCAGTTGGTTAGAGTTTTTGCCTTAAATTCATTCAATATTCAAGAATCTAAAGGTGCAAGTTTAACTCTTATGCTAATACTGTCACTAGTTAGCCAGCAATACCTGAAGAAGAGTGGAGAATAATACTTGAAACATTGTGTCATTACTAACCTGTGTTGTCTATTTGTGTGTTATTACTAACAAGTTGTCTGTGTTTGAAAAGTTTAAATAAAGTTCAAAATTTTCTATACAGTCAACATTTATTGACAGATGACGGAAATAGTCCAAAATATTATCACATCTAATATACCATCATCACAAACCTTCAGGCAAATACAAAATTCCAACTACAATCTCAGCACAAACTTTCAGACAAATGATTGTCAGAATTATTCTATTTCTACTCTGTGATGTCCTTTCTCTATAAATGTGAAAAAGGTATACCCAAATAAAATGTAATGTTTATCTTATCAGACAATTCATAACTAGATATGATTATGAAAATATTAAAAAAGTGATGCACTAATGGCTGAAAGAATGGCCCAATGCTGTTGGTTTTGAAAAATTGGTGAAACAAGAAGACAAGTTTCAGTGCTGATTTTCTGGAAAAGCAAATATATATTTTTTAAGATCACATTCTGCTTGCTCTACTTTTTATAACTCTCTGTAACTTATTATTAACTTTGTCATATAGATTTCAGTAAATAATATTTTAACCGCCTCTTCTTATTAATTCTCTCATCCCTATAGCATTTTTTTTTTTTTTTTTATTAAGAATTGATATTTGATATTTTTACATTGGACTAAATCCATTTAACAAATTAATTCTATTAGTAGAATTAAAAAGAGAAATGAGAAGAAAAAAAATGTAACAACCCCCCCCCCCTTCTCCATTACTGTAATAGAAAAAAATATTATAGCTAAATGTTTGATATATATATATGTACAGAGATTATGACCCATCGGGGGAGGGGGGTTCTTATTTTAAGTTACTTCATATTTAATTTTAATTTTTTTTTAACTTAACAAATTGATGAAATCATAAGATTCAAGAAGCTGTAAATATATATATATATTTTTAAGAAAAAGTAGGCCTACAATGGTATGTTGGACATATCTAAGACGAAATTATATAAGAAGTCTTAGTTTGCTGCTGGCTTTATATCTGATTTGTGAATCTGTTTTAAATGGCATTTTAAACCATTAACATACATAAAAGCATTTTTATTAGGTCATATATGCAAGGATCTTCATTTGATCTACTTATTATTCTTTTAAGATAGATATATTTTATAGTCAAAATAAGAGTCATAGATCACATGACTCTATCTCTTAAGCTTGTAAGTTATAAACAATGAGGATTGCCAATTCCTCTACAAGCTTTATGATAAATGCTTAGCTAGAGCCAGCACTTAAAATATCCCTGTCAGGAACCCCCCCCACCCCTGACCATGGTTTCATGCTTTGGCACTCCTCAGAGAGGTGTCAGGGTAGGTTCAGACACTAGATATTTATTGCTAATTGTTTGCTCCATATTCTGATTATTGTGAAACATTTGGCAATACTTGGATTTTGATATAAACTATTGTAAATGCACAATAACATAATCATTAAAATCAGTCAATTCTTAGACAATCCCTATATCAATAACAATCCACAATTTCAATCTTTTGTTATGCCAATACAAAACTGACATCATCTGTATTTATTTATTCTTTAATTTATCTCTTGGTTAGATCCAGGATAATGATATTGCAAAAGATAATTAAATGATCTTCTGAATAAAGTCCATTTAGTTAATATTGAACTAGCTATTAAAAAAGAAATATTATATTTTATGTCTCTTGAATTGTTTGACATTAGATATTCTTCAAAGAATTTTAAATATATATAAATAAATTAAATATATTTTTTTTGTACTTGAAAATATTTAAAGGAATACGTATTACATATATTATTAATACTATATTGTTGTGAAAATAAGTTTATTTTACTATAAACAATAAATATATACAGAAGTAAAAGAAATGGGCTTCAAAGTTCAAACCAGAACATAAATTATTAATATATTTTATTGATTAACTTTTTTTTTGTATGTCTGGCACGTTAATATTTAATTGTGTTACTATATGACAAGTAGGTTTTAAATGATAATTGTGAAGTAGGAATCTGCATTTCTTTTAAATTATAGTGGAGCCCACAAATTAAACAATCCGTGGGACCACATTACAATTTTTAATTTTTTGGCAGGTATTTTAAGTCTCTATAATACTGCTTTCACCAATATTCATGTACTTGTTGAACAGAATAACAATATTTATTTTGGAAAATTGCCTTACATCTTAATAGCCATATAAATATTAACAGATCTTGGTTAATGGATTATCAGAGAGATTTCACTTTGATCTTGTTATTGAAAAAAAAAGACAATAATTAATAATATGTAAAAATGTTTCTTCTTCTGATCAATCTAATTTACAAATTACATCAAAGGATTATCTATGAGTCTTGTTGGAAAATGTTGTAATTGGGAAAATATAAAGATTCTAGTAAAATTCGATGATTCATCCTACAGTATACATGCTAACATTTTTATAGATGAATAGATTTCCAATTGGCACCATGAAGGGATTTTATAATGTATCATTGCTGATAGATCATTCTATGTGATTTGAATTATATTATGTCTGATATTTGCTCTCATCCCTAGGTGGCCAAAATAGTGATTTTTCTAATATTACCAAATCATTGAGTATTAGTTAGGAAAATTGATATTATTTGGAGATCACTACATATTCTGCTTTAATGAATTGAAAAACAATTTGAATTAATACCAAGACCATTGTTTTTGTTGGTACTCTTTAGCTTTGTATGATAAAAAATTTCCCATAAATAACTGCTCCAAAGCACATCATATGCCAAATGGTGTTTGAGAATGGAATTAATTATTTTGATTTTTTTTGTTTTCAAGTGGCATTTGATCAGATTGAAAGTTATAATTTTTTTTGAAAATTTTTTTTTTTTTTTTTTTGGTGATTAATTTGTTAATTATTAATTTGGTTTTAATTATTGAAGTACAAACTGGAATATTGAAGAATTTAGCTGGAATTGCTGTAAACATTGATGGAATATTTATTTCTATTAATGTTTGCCCAGTTAAAGATTTGTTTTCTGATAATAGTTGCGTGGATTATTTTTGAAAAATTTTTTTAAGAATTTTTCAATAATAAAAATTTTAAAGGTTTTTCTGATAATTATCACATCATCAACATAGTCATGTATATTTGTCTCTCTTCCTACATTTGAATAAACATTCTACTAATAAAACCACTGATTTCTCTTAAGAGTGATTCAATTTAGAGAACAAATAAAACGGGGAAAAGAGATTTGTGGTCAATGTGTTTTTTAAATATAAAATATTGGAGATGAATTTTAATGTTTTTTACTTTTACTGATCTTTTTCTTATATAATTCATTAAATAAATATAAGGATTGGGTTTTCTGAAATATATTAGATATATGTTTTGCTAAAGAATGAAGACCATCATGACTAAAGACACTTCTGAAATCATTCTTTCCTGTTATTGCATCTAGCAGACCATTTTGTTTCACATATATTACAACTTCATGGTATGCTAAAGTTGCATTATGAATGTGTTTTCAAAAAAAAGAAAATTATGGACTGAGAAAGGGCTGAAGTTTATCTAACATATATCTTCTAACTATTATAGGTATTAATCGAGCTATATGTGAACTGATGATATCAGTATTCTTCACTATAAATGAGTATTTGCGTATTAATGGCTTGTCTATATATTATATTGTTAAGGAATTAAAAAAACTTGTCATGGTTAATCACCAAATAATTCATAGATTTATGTAAATATAATTCATAAATTTATATAAGATGATTGTGACAAATCTAGATGTTTCAGCTAGTATCATAATGATGGGTTTATTATCAGTATATACATCATCAATATTATTCTGTGACATGGACAACACCAGAGAGTAGTCACATCATCAATTTTATCCATTTTCCCATTCCATTCTCTTGATTATCCAGTTTTTCAATTTCAACATAACTCCTACCCTGTCTTATAATCTCAACAATGACAATCTTTTTCATCTTTTTTTTTTTGTTGCTTCCACTCACCATTCCCTCCAAAATATCTTTTATTAATTAAACTATACTTTCTTTTTAATATATTTCCAATCCAGTTTATATTTTTAATTTCCTCAATCTTCTGTTTCATTTTTCTCCATGTCCACATTTCAAAGATTTCCAATCTATCTTTCATTACTCATTGTCCACATTTGACAACCATATAATAGTACACTACACACGTAGCATTTAATTAAGGTTTTCTTTATTCTCTTTTCAAAAGTTCATAAAATATTTTCTTTTTTTTAATAAATGCCTCTTTTGCCAATGCTATTCTTTTTTAACCCATCTTCATTTCTTCCATCCTTATTCAGTCAACTACCCAAATATCTAAATCCCTTTACCTGTTGAACTATGTTATCATGGATTTCAATTTGCAGACTTTTTGGATTCCTTCCTATCCATAAACATTTAGTCTTCTTAATATTAATCTTCATTCCATATTCCATACATCCTTTCTTCCAATTTATCAAATATATTTTGAAAATACTTTTCATCCTCAGCTATAAGAGCCATATATATACATTTTATTATCCTACCTCCTACATTTGCTCCTCCACAGTCTAAATAATTATTTAACACATTTTCTAAATATTAAAAGGAATAGGTACCATATTCCTTCCTTGCCTAACTCCTCTTTGTAAATTCACTTCATCAGTCTCATTATTCTCCAGCCTAATTCTTAACCTTTGTCAATATACATATTTCAGATCTTCTCTCTTTCCAAAAATACTTCTTTATTTTTTAAGATAGTCATAAGTTTATTCCAGATTACTTTATCAAATGCTTTTTCCAAACCCACAAAACAGATACCAATTCTTTTATCTTTTTCAATATATGTCTCTGCCATTGTTCTAACAACATCAATATCATCTCTTGTATTTTTCCCTCTCTGAAAATCACTGTTGTTCTACAATATTAAACTCTAATTTCCCATAAATTCTTTCAGTTAAAATACTCAATAAAACTTCAGAAGCATGAGATAACAAACTTATTGTCTTGTTCTCTTCACATTCAACTGCTTTCTTCTTTTTAACAACTGGAATCATTATAGTTCTTAAAAAACCTTTAGGCCAAACTAATTGCAAAGTTCCATTATTTCATAGTAAATTCTCCCATTTTTTTTTCAAAATTTTTGTAGGTATTGCATCAAATCCAATAGCTTTACTATTCTTCATTTGTGCAGTTGACTTTATTATTCCATCTGCTACTATATTGATTTTCTTCATTTTAAGTTCATTATTAATTGAATTAATTTCTTTGCTAAGTAGACAATGAAGATATTTTTTCCATTTTTTTATTTTCATTACTATCAGTTAATCTCTTTTTATTCTTATCTGCAATTTCACTTTTTCTCCCAAGTTACATTTTTAATTCTATCAAATATCAGATTGTATCTCTGTACATTTTTGTTTAAACCATTTTTCTTTTACTAATTCTTTTTCTCTTCTTAACTCACTATTAATTTTTCTATATGTACTTTGCCCTTCCTCAATATTGATTTTCTTCTATCTTATCTGTACTTTCATCTTTTCTAACATACTTTCCATTATCCAAGGTCTTTTAGCTTTCTTTAACCGAATAGTGCCTATTTCATTTTTTGATGTTTTTAATAATCATTCTTTTAGGCTATACCAACACTTATCAGAACTATTAATATGTTCCTCATCTTTATCAATCCTTTTTATTGCATTTTCACATATTAAATCAAATTTTCCCATTTTCCATTTCTCTCAATTTATCTAAATCCCATCTTACATACCTTTTCCCTCTTTTTATTCTTTTTAAACTCAACTTTAATTTAGTCATAGCTAAATCATGATCTGAGATTATATGAACACCAAGCAAAGCATGAAAACTCTTAATAGAATTCTTATATCTATCTGGAATCAATATATAATCAATTTGATAATATTTTTTAATCACTTGGAGCTTTCCATGTAAACAATTTTCTGATATTTAGATGTGAGTGTTTGTAGGCATAAATTAAGAAAATCTTGAAAATGAATTAATGGGTAACGAGATATACAAACTCCCTCAAGTGGGATTCTTATAATCTGCTAAGCATGCTTTCACTATCTTATAGCGATATCATAATCATAACGTTGCATCTACATAGTCTAGGAAAGTAGCAAGATATAAATGGTATGTAAATTACAAGAAAATGAGATAGTTTACATGATCAACTTTTTGGAGAAGGGGGAAGTAGAATTCTTTATTATTAATTGCAGTGATGTTATTGGCTATGTGCCAGGTGTCCTTTACTTCACATTTTGCATAATTTTTCTCTAAGCATATTACTGTGGCTAGTGTGGGTTCGAATGTATGGACAAGGTGCTTGAAATTATCTTTGGGTCTTTTATATAAATATTAGTGTTGGGAGAGTGTAGTTGCAAGACTGATACAAGATTCCCCAAAGTACATGGCATTGCAATTGGTGTAATTGCAAGAAATCTTGTATATAGTTTACGGAGTTGGTTTATGAGGGAGTTTTTCCTTTGAGTTATTGATTAGGCAATTTAACATATGTGGAGTATGAAGACTAATTCTATATTTGTCAGAGCACACATTGCTTTATCCTTCTAGAGATTTTAGGAATATAGGGTAATGATGATTTTTAAAGCATTTGCAATCACAAATCCATTCTCCTTACAAAATTATACAAGCCGGCTACTTCTTTCATATCTTTCTCCAATACCATAATTTTGAACAATTTTTGCTCCCTTACCTTTCTCCACAATAGCATTCCAATCATTCAATAGCCATATACATGCATTTTTTCTTCATGTTAGATAATTATCTTCTCATATTTTTCAACAATTTCAATATCATCATGATCAGTAATTGGTATATAAACTTATACAATTCCCAGATCTCTAGGACTTGCAATTATTCTCATTATCAGCAACCTATTGTCAATACAATCTACCTTTATCACCCTCTTCCAAATTTTCTTTCCCACAGCAATGCAAACTTCATTAATTGATCTATCACCACCTGAATAAAATAACATCTCCACTACTTACTTCACCACATCCTTCCACCTCACTTCACTTAATCCTATAACATTGATATTATTTATCTCTTTTTTCAAATTTTCCAATTTCCCTGATCTTCTCAATGTTCTAACATTCCATGTGTCAACAATTAATGAATGAACATTATGAGGATTTCACAGGTTTACAACTTGAGTAGCCTCATGTCTACTCCTGACTAACAAGACATCAAAACCATCCTTGGCTAAGGTCTCAGCACTATAGACATACTCATAATAAAACAAGGGAATTTATAAGACAAAATGTTTTCCCATTGCTTTCTTTTCCCATCAATAACCTCCATAACAAGCTTAATGTACTAGCCAAATCTCATAAAATGAATATCCATATCGCTTTCTCCTCACCATTGTTACCTATAATGATCTTCCGCTGATTTAGACTCAGTGGGATATTGATTTATTTAATGGTAGACAACACTCACCATTAGAATTTCACTATCATAGGAATTGTGACATTTTATTGAAATAAACATGCCATTGTCTCCTTTACTTCCTGATAGTCAATATTTTTCCATTGTCCGCTATTCCTTATTTACAGCACCTTGCATATTTGCAGCTAACCATCATATCTGAAGTCTATTCTCCTATCTGTGGCCTGGCGATGCTCTGTGTAGCATGGGATCCATGCCCTGAAATTCAGTCTAACCCAGCAGTATATTAAAGTTATTTGAAATATTTCTAAATTGCATTATTTGCCTGATTATCTCTCTGGTTATAGTAATTTTGTATGGCCATATTCTACAATTACACTGATCAGTTTATTAGATAATTCAATTATATTCTGAATTTTAGTATTTAGATTTTTTTTAAATGATATAATGTATTATAAAGATTTTTTAGTGTGTTAATTTTTTGACTATTGTTAACTGATAATGGAATCTTTTTTAATATTTCCAAGATTTTTTTTCATAAAATACTTTGCATGGTTTGATAGAATATGATTTGAAGATCTTTCTTAAGTGATTTCATTAGTAGAATGTAAAAATCTTGTATATTTTTGTATTGGATGTATATTGGTAGATACTCTTAAATGAAAATCATTAATAATAATTTTTGATAGGTCATCACTATTCAGATATAAGTTAAGTGGGATTTTTTCTAACATATTTGGTTTTTTTTTTATGATGCTTGGTGTGAAACTTGTACTAGAATAATGAAAAATACTAATGTGATAATGATTTTAATGTTTAATCAAAAATTAGAAGAAATGATTAATCAAAGATGTAGAACTGCTTTTTGAAAATGAATATGTTAATAAGGCATACATATGAGATTTGATCTAATTCTCTAGGGAAATATTGTACTTGACAGTTAAAATCATCCATTATGATACATGGTACATGATTTTTGATTGGTAATATTATATATGGCTGGCAATTTTCTCAATTTATTTTTCCCTCTGGAATGAATAATGTGTAACATGAATTTTAATGATTGAAATATCCAAAGTTGTGATTATGTATGTTTTTAATATTTCAAGTTATGCCTTTACATTAAGAATTACAATTTTTATATCATTATTAGTCATGATATGGGATGTAGGATATTTGTGTCTTTCTGAATTTATTTTGTCTCATTATCAAGATGACAGGATTTTATTTATTTATTTTGTTGTAAAATTGACAGTCAAGCATTGTTAGCCGAGATGTTATCGCAGCCGCCTGCAAACAAGTAGTTGGTTGCAGACGGTTGTGGGTTTGCGTCCCGGCCGATGCTATGACATATGAGAAAAAAAAAATTTGCTTTTTCTTTTGAGAATGATTTCTCCTCTTCCTTAGAAGATAGTTAAGATGATGATGTTCTTGATCTGCTAGGAAGGTTTGTTGATTTTTTTGGTTTTAGTTGAACTGTGGAAGTAGGGTGGATTAACTTCATTTTGGAAATATTTTCATTTTTTGATTTGTTATTACTTCAATTTTGCTTTTAGTAAAGTAAATAATATTAGATAAATTGCTATAGTCAGATTAATATAATTTCAGTACTTACCATGTATTCTAGATTCAAAACGTAATTGTTGGCAATATGGGGTTCTCTTTAGTATCTCCTATTGCCATGATTTGAGACGTTAATAGAGCAATAGTATCTGATTCTTTCAAAGAAACCATAAATAACATTTATTCATAGAATATTTGAAAGTACTATGCTCTGGTTTGTAGCATTTAAAACAATTAATTAGTCTCATTTTGATGTGCATTACACTGGGTAATCTATCAATCATGAATATAATTACAGAGGATTTGAACCCAGATTTTAAAACTCTCTTTAGCTATCCAGTCTATCTCATACAATGAACACACATGACCACACGCATGTGAAAAAGGTAAATGATCTCCAATATATGTATTTTATGCTGAACCAGTACTCATCAGTTGGTCCAGATCATCATCTCCCACACATATATAATCAGTGCTTGATTTATATTAAGATATCAAATCTTCAAACTTTAATGAACAAGCTTCAGTCTATTTCACCCTTCACCTCTTCAGTCATACATACCATTGAAAATCTGATGATTGAACAGACAAATCCTGTGATGATGCCAATATTATTGTCATGCCCATGTTGACCTTAACTCTGATCCCTCATGTATAGGACCTTATCCATTTAAATACACCGAAGAGGAATGGGCAGGATACAAGCTGAATCTAATTTTTAAATGCAGGTATACTTTATATTTCTGGAGTTTAGATATAATTACAGTGGACTTGAACCCAGACTTTCAAATTCCCTTCAGCTATCAAATCTATTGTATATTCCATCATTAGATTTTTAGTATATAGATAGCTGAAGAGGTGGAGGATGGAGTAGATTGAAGCCTGTCCATTAAAGTTTGAAGATTTGTTATCTTAATATAAACCAAGCACTGATTACATATGTGGGAGATGATGATCTGGACCAACTGATGAGTGCTGGTTCAGCATGAAATAGATATCTTGGATATCATTTATCCTTTTCACATGTGTGTGGTCATGTGTATCAGTTGTATGAAATAGATTTGATAGCTGAAGGGAGATTGAAAGTATGGGTTCAAATCCCCTATAATTACATCAAAACTCCAGGGATGTGAAGTATACCTGTATTTAAATATTAGTATGAATATGTTTGTTACATCTTTTGGTTATTTTATTTAATTTTTTCCCAGATTTAAACAAAAATCAAAACTATTTAATTCCATGGTTTTGTTACCTATTTTAATTACTATACATTTTTAATTCAAATTGTGATATGTTGCATTATTTTTGGAGAAACTTTGTTGGACAAATGAATGGTATAGATGTATGAAGTATTCTTCTAGAAATTACAGGATTTGAGTCTTTTGGAAATGTAGAAAAATTTATTTCTATTTTATATTTCCATAAGATTTTTCCCTTTTGTTTTTTCCATTTTAAAATATACAATTGCTAAAAAAAAAAAAAAAAATAGTTTGAATGTAAAAGAGAATTGTAATTATTTTATCAATGAGACCTATTTTATCTAGAGACTGATGAAACATATACATTTGACTATAATCTTGGAATCAAATATCATGAATATGGAAGGATTGCTATAATTATAAAAAAAAAAAAATGTTTTAATCAATTAAAATCATGTAATAGTTAAAAAATATTGAATGGATCACAAAACCTGAACTTTTAAATCTGATTTCCTTAGTTTTGTCATCGGTTAAGACTTTCTATGTTCTTGAAGAAAGTAGTTTAAGGACTATTTTTATCGAAAGGCTAATTATCCAAAAATTTCCCACAGAAGTTTAGTTTCATCAATAGACATAGGTGATGATAATATCTAACTAAAATGTAAACTAGAGGAATAATGATGTCTAATGCTGGTAATATTATTTTTCCAAAACAAATGGGGGGATAAAATCAACTTATGACTCTTCATGAAATAATCACTAAATCTTCAGAATAAAATACTGATAACATATTTTTTTGTTCCAAAGCTGTAATTATTTGAATCATTTTTAAAATTCTGCTAATATTTAGATAATGCTGAAAAATATCAAGAGTAAAAAAATTATAGTTAACTGCATTCTCTATTTTTCCCTCTCATATATACACATTAAATCCACAACAAATAAATTATCTCATTAAGATATTATTTCGTAGAACAAATTCAATTGTCATTAAGACTTATGCCTTTAGAGATCATTTTCATTAGTAAATTTTTAGAGAAACAATTACTGCACAGTAGTTCGTCCATATCCATTGCATTAATTCCAAGCCTTCTCATGATTAGAAGAAATCATGGGCAGTAGTAATGTAATATGCAGAGAAGGAAATTGAGTAACTACATGACTAAATATGTAAGTTGAAGGAATGGCTTAGTAAACAGCGATTTATGATAGCACTCATGCAGTAGATGTATGCATAAATTTTATGAATATTTTATTGTTTTATTTATTTATGTTCAAATGTGGGTTGCTGAAACTCTGGATTGTGAGTTAGCAGCTGTAGAGAGATTACTGTATTTAAAATAATAAAAATCTTTATTGTTCATTGTTGTATAATTAAATATTAGCTTTACATCTAAATCTTGTTATCCATTAATTTACTTTCATTTCTACTCTGTATCAATCTATCTCTATATAAAGAAAATAATTAACTGATGTATATTTTTTACAACTTAAAACTTTCTTTTTCTTTGATTGATTATTTTTAATTTTCCACAACTTGTTATTTTAGAACCAATAAATTTTAATCAGATGGCAGTTAATTTGTATTAAATTATGTTTTAATGCTGTACAAATTATTTGTTTAATCAGTATACAAGGAGAATTTCTGTTATTATTTTTTGTTTTCTTTTGATATTATACTTTATTGATTGAAGCGGTGTTCTTAGTAGTATTTCATGTGTTAATTAAACCATGCTAATCAAACAGTGATATTCTAATTAAAATGTTGAGATCATTTATTTGATTTCCAAGTTGATGAATATTTATATTGGCCAGGAAACAATAAAAAGTCTTTATTTCCTATAATTTGTTATCACTTTATTATTTATTGTTTTAGCAACTGAAGGTTATTTTAAGCAATATATATATATTCAAATTATATTTTTATCTCAATGCATCTTTCACTTTACCTCAGTCATATCACATCCATCCATCAGCCCACAAATCAGACCCACTTCTCACACTATAGATACATTTGAAACATACACTTTTCACATAAGCCACCACATTACAATTTTAACTTCATGTACACATTATTTTTAGAGATACTTAAACTTAACCTCATATATATATATATATTTAAATGGATTTCAAACTTTATTCCATCATATTACTGAAACATGTATACAATGTAGTTGCAATTGGAATATATAAAGATTGTACCCTTGCTAAAACAATCTAGGCAGATCTAATCTAAAGACTTTCCGACTAACCATTGATAAATATAATGAACTATAACCAAGTTATGTAAACAATAACTATTAAAAATAAGTACTATTGTAACTAACTCAAAATACTCTTCTAATGTATAATACCTAACCAAAATAATATTTCATAATAATTACTTGTAATAAATTAACCAAGTTAAAATAATCAGGGTTTAAATTAAATGCTCAGCTCATCTATTATACTAACAATGTAAATTAGAACTAGCTCATTAATTATATTTAAAATATGGTTTGATTTAAAATACTAATAAAAAATTATGAAACTCTTAATATGAGACATCCGCAAGGTACATGGTTTAACATTGAGGATGTATCCAGGAAGATATACTCTCAGTGGCATAAGCTTACCCCTACTTAACTGATATAACAAAACTACCTTGCAATGCTCTCATGTCTTATAACACATATAGAATAATCCTAACTTAATAACATGAAATTTATTATGAAACAATAACTCAATTACTATTTACTATTCTTTCGTAAAAATAACATTAAAATTTAACATTAGCTAAAATTTCTATCTATCATCACTTCATACAACTTTATAATTATTTAATATCTCAGGTTTATCCCTAATAATAATAATAGATAAATTAACACCATATAGTTAAATATAATGAGGTATTTTATATATATTCAACTATCTTAGCAAAACAACAACTAAAATACTTTAATGATTCTTAAAATCATACATCTATTTGAATATTAATACTCTTCAATAAACATAAATAAAATCATGAATTCTTATAAAGCACCATATAATTTTTTATTTCTTATGTGGCATTCACAAAAAATATTATATTCTTAATACAATTGCAATATTAAATATTTCAAATTGGCATTAGATAATTTTCATAATCATTAATAATTAGACCTTCTGTAATAATAACAATTATAATAATATTTTTTATTAATCATGTGCAATAAGATAATGTTCCAAATAATTTTCATAAATCATGTGTGTTGATACGAAGTTTCAAAGAAACATTTGGACACATTAAACTCTCAAGACAGTATGAATTCCAAAACATTAACAATTTTATTATGATTTAATAATATACTATATTTACAACAATATAAATTTATAAAAACTTAAAATATTTACATAAGAAAACATAACAAAAATAAACAGACATTAAATAGCCTTCATTTTGATTATTTACTATGGAATATAGAATGTATGATACATTATAACAACACACTATTATTTCTATCATTACGACAACGATATTCCATTATCATCATTATAATAAAACAATAATAAATAAATAGGACTTATTTAACTAATAATATGCTTCGCATTATTTAGAAAGTAATTATAGTTATAGTAATGCCTATTAACTACAAAATTAAAATTAGCACTTATTCAAAACTTAACATATAACATTATATTGAAAAAGATTAGGCACATCTTTTATATACAAATAAAGCATTTCTCTTTATCTTTCAGGCATATTTTAATATTTCATTGCAAAATTTAAATAAAGAAAAATATAGTTACTGAATATGACTTTTAATCATCACTTTAAAAAAATATAATTACTTTTTAAAACATTTTAAAAATAATAATTTTATAACTTTTAATCTTCTGTAAGTTCATTATTCATATAGAAAATTTAAACTATATTAAAGAATTATATTGCTTGACATTCTTTATTTATTCATTTTATAATCTATTATCATAATAGCATTCAGATATTATGCTTTCATTATTTTTTTCTCACAATCAAACAAAATATGCATTAATATTTGAATTTAATAATCTCTAACATGCAAACATTTCTAGGAATATCAAATCATTCCTTTTCTACTTGCATTATAAACAGTAAAGAATTAAACGTCATTTGTGATAACATTTTCTCTCCTTTTGCATTCACAAAAATGTATAACTTTCAACAGTCTAGTTATTATTCTAACTATCTTTTAAACTATCATTTACGATGCAATACCCAATGGTGATTAATAGTGATTATAGTGAGGGATATGAGCACAATAATAATTCAAATGAACATGACACAGCATGGTTACAGTGCTTATGGTCACATATGTACCTTAAATTCCAATCATGGCTTCTATCTGAGCTCTTACTGAACTATGGAAAGAATACAACTGTCCATGTATTGATTATACAGACCTTTGTTATCTGTATTTTTAATTCTTCATTTATAACAATATGATTCACATATAATATTATTCCTTAACCATTTCATACTTCGCTATTCTGCCGTTTTTCGTTGTCTCACACGTCAATGTAAAATATATGATAAAATGATTATTACATATGAAAAAATGATAAATTTGACTTCATTTGATAGATATTTTTATTTGCTACTGAAATAAATTTTAAATGTTCATATTTTGTTTTTGTATTAAAAAAATGAGACCGTAATCAAAACAAAGACAGATGTCATTGTTTCTAGAAAGATTATTTTCAGTTTATAAAATCAATGAAATCTTCTTTATTTCTGAATATTTTTAAAAACTTTAATGAATTATTATTTATTTCTCTAATATCTAATGAATTATGTTTTAAAAGTTTAAATTTTTTAAATATTTATTGCAAAATTGCGATTATTTTCTTTCTCGTAAATATAAGTAGATTGTTTACATCATAGCAAGTTTCCAAATTTGCTTCAGGCCATATTTACATTAGCTGCTAATATAATGTTACATTTTTGAAAATAAAGTATTTCAAGTCAAAATAAGTTACTAATAATTTATATTTCTTGATATCTAATAAATGTAGTGTAAATTATTTTTAAAAAAATATCTAAAACTAATAAATTTGCAAATAAACATGTTTTTACGTCATTGGAAATTTCAATGTCATAAAATGTCGAACATTTTACAGCCTTGGCAACACATAAGGGCTGATCATGTCGGGGTGGACTTATGTCTATTGTAGAGTAGGAATTTTGAATTTTCGCATTTTAGCGCAGAATTTTTGTCAAAAAAATTTATTATAATAAAGTATACCATTTTACATGCATTTTAACATATAATACTTATGGAAAAATTCACCAGGGGGTGAATTGGCCAAAAGATGTTTGTTGTTTGAAGTATAAGTGGATTAATATCCCTAGCACCTAGGATTTCATTCTGCAACTATTTTCCCAGACCACTATCCTTCATGTTCCATATTCTGAATATGTTTTCTAACATCACAAAGAAATACTAACCTCATTACATAAAATAATCTCCAAACCACATTTCCAAAACAAATATCTAATATTAAATTCAAGACGGTTCAAAACATTGTATGCACAAATGATTTCAATAAAATATTCAATGTTATCATACTTTAATTCACTTATAGTATTAAATAATTTAAAGATCAACATTTTCATGTTATTGTATCTAAATAGATATCATCAACAATGATATACTAGAAACTCATATTCATGTTGTAAAAATATATGCATACTCAAGCATTCATAAAAAAAATACTTAAATAGCATTTTCTTACATGTACATTTCATTCATAAAGTAATTAATAGGTTCATAATCAAGCAATATGATAAATGAAATAAAATATAAATTAAAATATCATTGAAATATTATTAAAATATATAACAGTTTATCTTGAATTCCAACAATTAATGGAATTAAATACGGCAATTTCCTTCTCTTCTTGATTGTCTGAATATAAAATAAGCTATAGATATTTTATTTTTACCTTTCAGAAAATTATCTAATACCTATCTTTTTCTTTATTTTTAAAAAATAAATTACTTCAATATTTAAACTAATATATTTCAAATAAACATGTTAACTGAATATAATTAATGATGGTAATTAAAAAAATATTAATGCTAAAAAATAGAAAAGTAATAAAATTCAAAGCTATTAAAGTCCTTCTTTGCTTTCATTCTTCCAATGCTGTGCTTCCCCTGTTGCCATTAACAATAGAAAGAGTTTGAATAAATACTTCTCTCCATCGCTAAAAAAACTCTATAAATCACAAAGTTTAATCTTTAAAAATCTCGGTGAAATATTGTCCATCTGTACTCAATAAATATTTCACTAAGTCCATTTTCTTAACTTTTTTCAGGAGAACAAATATTTCGAAAAGAAAACCTTCACTAACATAATTTTCATTTCATATTTTTCCAAGTACGTATATTTTTCAGGCTAGTCTAGGCAAAATACAGCAATATTAATATTTTTTCATCCATAAGCATTTTATAGAATAAGATTATCAGTTAATTTGTCAGCAAACAGTTTTTGTTCTTATTTTCCTGCAAACAAAACATACTGTAATGGTTGGTTATTAATTCCTTTTGATCACAGAGGGTGCCACCAAGTCATTGCATACTTGGAGTTTGTATGCAGAAAGAAGAGAAGATATGGAAGCTATACTGAGGACATGTGCAAGGGTGGATAAAGAGATGGGGGGTTAAATTTAGTGAAGAAAAATCAAATATAATGATGGTTAATACTGGAGAAAGAGATGTAGAATATTTATTAGGGGATATAAAGTTAATTGTGGTGGATAGATATAGTTATGGGAATCATCTTAAGTAATCAGAAAAATTGTTTGGGTGAATGGGAGAAAAAAATTGGTAAATGAAGCAAAGAAAAGAAAGGGGTAGGTAAAGAAATTAGCAGTGTTTCATATAATAAATATAATGTAGCTAGAATTGTATGGAAGGGAATTGCAGTAGCAGGGTTAACATATGGTAATGATGTGTTATGTGTTGGTAAAGGGGTATTAGATTACTTAAAAAAAGTGCAAAGGGAAGTAGAAAGAAATGAATTAGATGCAGAGGTGTGGACAGTAAAGGAAACAATTCAAGGAGAAATGGGATGGTCAAATTTTTATATGAGAGATGCAAAAAGTAAAATGAAAAAGTTTGGTAGGTTGCAGTTTATGGATAATAAAAGAATATCTGAATAGTATTTAATTGGGTTATGGGTAAAGGGCAGGCAACAAGATTGGTGAGAAAAGTAATGGAGTATGCAAAAGATTTGGATAAAGAAATTTATATCAGTATACTTGTACGAAAGGTGGGATGATTGTGTTAGGAGGATTGTTGAGTGTTATAATGGTAAGGAATGGGATAAAAGAATAGATGCATTAATAAAGAATAGGGAGTTGGAGAGATGGAGAACTAGTAGGGAGAGCAAAGAGTTTAAATATATATAGAAGTAAACGGAACATTGGGTGCAAGTTAATTTATGATAATAGCAAGGAAAGTAGTTTATTGTTTAAGGCTTGAACAGGATCTTTAGCAACAAGAGAATATACATGTAAGTGAGAAAATATGGGTGATTTAATTTACAAATTGTGTAAGGAAGGCATAGAAAATATTAGGTATCTGTTGATTGAATGTAAATGCTTGAAAGCAGAAAGGGTACAAATAATGAAGTTATGGAAGAATAATTATGAACAAAGTGATTATACAGAAAGTGGGTTATTGGTTTTTATGTTGGGTTTGGGAAAAGATAAGGAGGATTTAGATATAAAGGCCATAGAGTTGACAAAGATTATGTAGTGGAAATGGGATGGAGTAGATTATGGAAAAGCTTAGGGTGGGGAATGAAAAGGGAAGGTAAATGGTTTTTTTGGGCATAGTTGCTGAGAAATTCCTGACTCCGTTTAAGGAGAAGTCACTATATTACATTACATCACCTGGAAAATTTATTTACTGTGATAAAAAGTAAATGATGATGATGATTTGCACCAACCAGACTCAGGAGAGCAAGAGCCCATTAATATTGTTCAGACAATTGAGAAAATAAAACCAGGACAAATGTTAGCTAATATAATTTTAAAATTTATTAAAATTAATATTAAAAAATTTGTAAGTACAGGTATATATATAAAATTAATGCTGTTATATTAAATTCTATCAGGCATGTATGAACAAAAATAAAACGTCAAACACTTCCTCAGCCAGGCTAATTTTCTAATAAAGTTTTAAAAGGGAGTGAAGAATTTTCTTTCAGCTGAAGAGTCATCTAAGCAACTCTGGTTTTCTTATTCAAAAAGTTTTAAAACTAATCACAAATGAAAGATTCTTGCATGAATTAATGAAACCAGCATGAGTGAGCAATCACTAGATTATTGACTAGTGACATCATATTGTCTGCAAAACTACTGCATGGTCAATTGCATGGTTGATTACAATGCAAGAAAATAAATATGGTACGTGAATATGATGGAGTATGAATTGTAGAATGGGAGAAAACTTAAACCTCCAATTTAACGAAAATAGAAAATTTAGAAAATACTCTGGCATAGGTAATTTAAAATTGAGAAAACATTAAATCTCTGATTTAAGGAAAACAGACATATATAACTTGTGAATCACCAACCAAACAATTGGGAAAAATTAAGCTGTTAGATAAGAATTAAGTCTCAATAGGAGACAGGTAAGTAATCAGAAAATTGTTTATGTCTGTCTAAGCGTTTACTAAGAAAATGAAATAATTATAAATACAAATAGCTTTATGAAATAAACTCTCAGTACACACTCTGACAATTAAAGTTAAAGCAAACATGGAATCTTAAAACTAAGATTCCAATACACTATAAATGTGATAAGAAAATACATAGAATAAATGCTACAAATATTTACATTTAATAGACAAAAGATATAAAAATAGGTTATTTTTTAAGACTAAGCTGAGACTTTAAAACCCTAGTAAGAATAAAGAAAACAGCTTACCTCGAGGTATAAGTTTAACACTTCAGAGATCTTTCAGCACAGCACATATAATTCATTCTACTGGGGAATTCCGGTGAAGACTTTAGGTTTCCATTTTCTGTTCAGGAGGGGATGTTAGGAATCAGTCCTTCTTTAAGCTCTTACAACATGATTTTGCAGGGACGATTTGGGTTCCGGGGTTCATCTTTAAGTTGGTTTAGCATAGCATGACGTTGATTCTTTATAGTGTATAGTTTTGTCATTCTTGAGAATTTATAACAGCACAGCAATTCACAGAAGTCTCAAGATTGATGTACTAAAAGTTGTAGCAAAATTAAACAAGCAGAATAAACTTCAATAGTTGAAGAATAATCAGTCCGAAATCCCAGGACTATATAAGCTCTTATCTTTCCATAACATCTTTTAATTAGTATTTTTTGACCAGGGCAAATCTTTATCTCAGACTTAATCTTAATTAAAGATTCTGACCAGGGTTAATCTTATTCATAATTAATTTTTAAAAAATGTAAAAACAAGTCTCAGCTCTGGTTAAAATAAATTAAAAATTGATTATAATCAAAACAATAAGAATGCAATTACAAAAAAAAAAACTTTTCAAACTAAAATACTTTGTTTAAAAAGAATTAACTTTTTTTTAAAATTTAGAATATTTTTTTATAAGATTAAAAGTTTGCTTGCCTTTAATTACTTTTAAAAAAAAACAAGCAGCCAAAAAAAATCCATTTAAAAAAAAAAAATCTATTAAAAAATAGAAATGACAGAATTTTAAAATATAACTGCACATACTCTTATATACAAAACTTTTAAATAGTTTCTTTTAAAACTTTATTAAAACAAAAGTTGGTTTTAGTTTTGTGATGAAACTTTTGAATCGATAAAGTATCCGGTTCAAGATATATTTGTATTTGAAAGGTGATAATTTCTCACAGGATACTTCTTAAAAAAAATATTCAAGATTTTATCTTTTCAAATGTGCACATATTAATCAATAATTTCTAGTAAAATTATACCATTCTTCATCCAGGCAATATTATATATAACATAATGATAATCTTTAAAATCATATCACAATCCGTCTCACTGTTAATAAAGAAAATCTTTTAAAATGTACAATTCATTCATCTTTCTTTAAATAGTAAAATCTTTTAAGATATATAGTTCATTCATCTTTATTTAAATAGGAAAATCTTTTTAAAATATAAAATTCAAAAGACATTTTCTCACAATTTTGCTCCACACAAATTTAAAATATATAATATCCATTCAAGCTGTACTCTTAAAGTAAACTAGTAATAAAATATATTTATCCGCATTCACATATAATATAATGTATATTCACATTTTATAAGATTCTTCCTTTTAAAGAAATACAGTTTGTTAAATAACTTCCACAAGTATTCTTTGCATACTTATAAGATATAAATTTCTTGAGTTTATATTTATAAGGGTTTATCAAAATTATTAGATATAAATGTTCTTTCATTCCACATATACTAAACATATTAAATGTAAAGTTCTTGTGAATCCTTAATTTTTCTTTGATTATGGTTTAAATAGTTTAAATTCTCATGGTTTCTGAGACACATTCACCCGATACTTCGATGACAACTATTAGTTTCCATAAAAATTATTGTAGTTTTCATCAAGTTTCAAAGTGAAATTTTACTGACATGAAATAATTAATTTACTCGGACATTAAGTACATTAAAATATTTTTTTAAAATTACAACTTTAAAACAAAACCAGATTAGTGAAGAAATATTACTACTGTCTAGACTGATGGAACACTTATATTTATAACTATCCTATCCAGTGATCTCATTGGTTAATCCAAGTTCTTATCAAATACTAATTTTATCTGCAAAATATTTTTCTAAATTATGCCTCCTCATTTTTATATTATATTAAATTTACTTACTATCTTTATAATATAGAATACGTTTATTTAAATGATTAAAGAATATTTAATAACTTAAAAATATTACTTTTAAAACAAAAAATATTATTTAAACAAAACAATACATTTAATTGTTACTTTTAAAACATTTGCAACATTTTAATGTTTCTAATTTTACTAACAAAAAACTATAAATTAATATTTTTGCTTATTAACCCTTTTCCCGCCTCCTACGAGGCTCCTCATAGACATCTGACGTCACTCTAACTCTGCCAGTTCTTATGCTAAAAAATTCGTTTGATAGGTTTTGAATAGGTTTTTAAAAGTTCTGTAAGATGGTGCCCTCTTCCGATTTATTTTACAAGTAAAAAATAAAAAAAATGCATTTAAACCTAAACAAAGAAAGAACATCGTTTGTAATTGGTTGTTAGTGAGCTCTCAGCCGAAAAAGACATTCTGATTGGCTGGAAAGAACAAAGAAACCGCCTGATCAAAGAAAATAAAGAAAAACGCTGAGATTTTCATTTCGAATTTAATTTTAAGTATTAAAAAAATATAATTTCAGAAATTAAACTAGTTTTTTAAAAAATATACTAAAAAAACAAAATTATTTTCGAAAAATATTGAAGATTTTAGTAAAAATATTAAAGAAATATTTAAAAGAAATATTTACTTTTCTATAATGTAAAAGTCGACCTTTTTGTTTATATTATAGCTTTTATGTTGCCGAAATTGAATATTTTAGAATAAATAAATAGCAATTTATTTTTGAAAGAACTTTCGTTCTCTTCATAACCTGAAAAATTAGTAATATACTTTTTATAAACTTATCTGAGTTGAATTTAATATTATAGGCGAATATGTTTTAACAATAGGCTTTGTCTTCAGTTTGTGAGTTGGCCAATTAAAAGATTTGATTTTTACCTCATACAACCAATAATATAATTAGCGGTTAAAAGGTTAAGATACATGAAAGCTAAAAGGCAAACACACACACTTTCAAGACATGTGACACTTTTAGAATATTCTAGAATAATAAATAATTACTAGTTATTTAAAATAATAACTTAAACAAATAAAAAATAATATTTAATACTGCAAGTAAACTGTTGTTTTAACCTTTTAACTGCTAATTATATTATTGGCCAAGTGAGGTAAAAGTCAAAACTTTTAATTAGCCATTTCACAAACTGAAGTGTCAATTAACAAAGTCAATTGTCAAAATATATTCATCTTTTAATATTATATTCACTTTATTTTTGTTTGTAAAAAGTATATTAATAATTTGTCAGATTATGAAAGTGAATGAAAGTTTTTTCAAAAATAAATTTTGATGTATAATTAGAAAAAATATTTGATAGCGGCCCAAATTAAAAGGGACATCACTCGCCAACCAAAAAGATTTGCTGATGTCATGATTTCTTCCCACTTTTACGTTGCGATAAGTATGTTGCAATAAAAAAATAATTCTTGCTAAAATCTTAACTATTTTTCTAAAATAATATGTATTTTTAGCATATTTTATCAAAATAATTTATAAATAAATAATTCTTGCTAAAATCTTAACTATTTTTCTAAAATAATATCTATTTTTAGCATATTTTATCAAAATAATTTATAATTTGTCAAAAAATAGTGTTAAAATGATCTAAAACATTCGTTTATCATTTTCGAAATAAAACAAAAACAGATCGTAACTCTTTACATTTTGGCAGCCATTTTCTTTGTTGACAATCAGATTTAAGAAGAGGTGTTATTTTTTCTTTGTTTGACATATAATGTCATTTTTATTGATTTTTTACTTGTAAAATAATTCAAGAGAGGGCAGCATTTTACAGAACTTTTTTTACTCTTTAAAACAAGCACAAAATCGTAATCGTAGTATGAAAAGTGACCTATTTAGAGTGACATCAAGCCACTTCGCTTTTAAACGAATCAATCACGGAAAGAGTTAATATTATATCCTTCAAATATAATAAACATTAATTTTATCTTTCAAATAACATATAATATATTACTATTATTATTTAAATTACATTAAAATAACTTTAAAATAGTTTAAATCTCTTTATAAACTTCCTATCTAACAAGTTTAGACTTATTTTACTCACAAAATTAATATAAAATAGTATAGACTACTATAAATTTAAAAAATTTTTACACTAGCTATTTTTAAGCTCTACTTAAAAATGACTATGACAAATACATGAGCACAATATATATATATATATATATATATATAAATAAGTAGTAAATATATATTAGCATACCTATTGCATATGTAAGCTTTAGGTGCTATCCAGTGGCAAATTACAGACCAGTCTTTTCACTATGTCTGTATTTTGGCTTAACCATCTCATCATGTGCTAGAAGCTTGAATGTCTAGGCTAGAGTAACAACTTGAGTTTTATATTTATATATCTTGAAGCAATCTATTTGATTTCAAAGTGTGGATATATTAGTACACTTTCACTCACTTATATGGTTTCATTAATATAATAATATTACACAGCTCTCATTGTTTTTGCAGTCATCTGATCTAAATATTTTCGAGCCTCTGTAGACCTTATAATCACCTAAAACTTTTCAAACATTATGTTATTTTATTTCATATGTAATGTGAATGATTTTTTATTATATGAGACTCTATAACATAATAATAAAGGTATCAACTTTTATTATTTTGTCAAATCTCTGTATATACTTTTGTACACATGTATATAGAGAGATTTGATGATAGAATTTGTAATATGTATGCACTACCTACTGTATTGGCTTAAGGTATAAGAAAAGTCACATGCATTGTATTGAATTTAAATACCAATCAGGCAGTACTGAATTTTTTTTTTTCAGATTCTAAACACAAGATTTTTTTTACAAAACTGATGGACTATAGTAAATCTACCTATCTATCAAATATTAGTCAAAAATTAAGATATTTTAGAGATTCTAAATATAAGATTTTTTTAAAAAAAAACTGATGGACTATAGTAAATCTACTTAACTATCAAATATTGGTTAAAAATTAAGATATTCTTAACTAGAGGATAAAACAAGAATGAAAACTCACTCAAGCCCTCACTAATCAAAAATTGACAAGCTGAATGAATATTGTCCTTTCAGTGTTATCTTATGATGGGATGTCGGAGTGGTTTTTGTGGTGAATTCTTTTTTGACTGTTTTACCTTATATATCTAATAAAATTGATTAATCAAGCTTTAAACTAGCATATAAATGAATTAAGTTAGTCATCCATATTGCTGCATGGAGAGAAATCAATAATTGCTTCATTACTATACAATATTTTATCATGTAGCTAGAAACACCTCAGATGATTTAGGAGATGAGTGATGTATAATAATCAAATTAGAAAAATGATTCTATTCAAGAATGAAAAGAAAAAACTTGATTTTTATATAGCATCATAATATATTGTATGGAGCTAGTATATCTCTTAGGAATCTTGAGGAATTCATAGTTATAAGACAAAATAATATGTAACAAAATGAGGTAGTAGTTGGTTTCTCTTTATGTATTCAAAAGTATAACTATCTTTTAATCTTAATGGTTTCCTGAAAGTTTATGATGATGGTACTGCAGATGTGATCATATAATGGACTATTTCCATTATTAAATGTTGACTGACTAGAAAATTTAGAACTTTATTTAAATTTTTCCAAATATAAACAGATGTTAGTAATAACACACAAAGACAACACCAGTTAGTAGAATATGCAATGTTTGTGTGGTATTATTCTATGCTCATCTTCTGATGGTAGCCTAACCAGTGACAATGATTGCATAGGAATTGAACTTGCACTTTTAGATTCTTGAATAATGAATTTTAGAGTAATGCTCTAGCCAACTGTGCTATTTAGTCTAAGGCAATGGTCAGTAGGAGTCAGGAAGATTTGAACTGATCCTCATAGATAAGTATATGGTATTTTTACTGATTGTTGCTTTTAACACAATAGCCCAATTAGTTAGAGCATTATGTTAAAAGTTTCACTCCTATGCTAGCATTGACAATGATCACACCAGAAATACCCAAGAAAGAGTGGAAAATAATACCATTCATAACACTGTGTATATTCTATTATCCTGTTATTGTCTTTGTGTGTTATTATTAACAGTTGTTTGTATTTGGAAAAGTTTAAAAAAAGTTTAAACATTTTTAATTATTCAACATTGAATGATAGGTTATGGAAATAGCTCAACATATTAGCATATCTATTAATGTTGTTACATGTTTGTGTGTTGTTTGATTAACCCTTTTCCCGCGCTCGACGAGACTCCTCGTCGACACCTAAAATCACTCTAACTTAGTTCGTTTTTATACGATAAAATTCGTTAAATACGTATTTAATTCGTTTTTAAAAGTTCTGTACGATGGTGACATCTTCCGATTTATTTTAGAAGTAAAAAATAAAAAAAAACGCATTTTAAACCTAAACAAAGAAGGAACATTATTTGTGATTGGTTCTTAGCATGCTCTCAGCCGAAAAAGACATTCTGATTGGCTGGAAAGAACAAAGAAACTGCCTGATCAAAGAAAATAAAGAAAAACGCTGAGATTTTCATTTCGAATACGATTTAAATTATTATTAAATAATATTTATGGAAATTAAACATAATTTTCAGAGAGAATAATAAAAAAACAAAATTATTTTCGAAAAATATTGAAGATTTAAGTAAATATATTGAAGATGTAGTAAAAAGAAATATTTACTTTTCTATAACGTAAAAGTCGATCTTTTTGTTTACATTATAACTTTTATGTTGCCGATATAGAATATCTTAGAATAAATAAATAGCAATTTATTTTTGAAAGAACTTTCGTTTTCTTCATGACCTGAAAAATTAATTATATACTTTTTATAAACGTATCTGAGTTGAATTTAATATTATAGACGAATATGTTTTAACAATAGGCTTTGTCTTCAGTTTGTGAGTTGGCCAATTAAAAGATTTGATTTTTATCTCATACAACCAATGATTTAATTAGCGGTTTAAGGGTTAATCAGTGTTGTTACATATATTAATCATGAGTTTACTCATATCTTGTTTATATTTTATATGGCATGACAAAAAAATGTTTATAATTTCTTATATATATTCACAAACTATCTTAGTATATATAATTTTTTAGTAATAGAAAATGTCTCTATCAGTTTAAAAATAATTTTTAAATTCATATGTTAGATAAAAATAAATATTTTAATATTATTAGCCAGTTTTATTATTACTGAATGGTTTAAAAGGTTGTCTTTTGATAGCCAGTCATGGCTGCTTGGTGGCATTATTTACGTGTAAAAACACATAAAAATGCCATTTCCGCAGTCGTAATTACAAGTAATACAACACTTTTGTTGTATTATCCATTTTAGGCCATAATTACAGGTAATACAACCCTTTTGTTGTATTACCCATTTATGCCACTATATGGCATTGCACACTAGTGTGTTTCACGATAGTTTATGTGAATTTGCACAATCGAATATTGGCTATCGTATTGTGTTACAGTGTTTGGATTTCAAGTAGCCACAAGTTTTGATATTTCCATAGCAGAGTAATTTCATTTCTACTTAAATCACGCAGTCTGAGTCACTAAAAATTGTCACACCATCCCCACCCTTGCCTACACAACTTGGAATTTGAAAAACATTGGGAAAGGGTAGGGCCAACATGCTTCTGCAAACCTCATGCTAAAAAACACTTTCGCAATAAATTATACGAGACAAATAAAATGGCGCACACATTGTGCCATTTATCGATGTCAGTCAGGCTCCTGCAACTGAAGGTATTCGATTGTTAAAAATAAAATATTAAAAAGGTAGTAGGAAAAAAATAAAAGGATCAAAAATTTTTCTGTAATAGTAAGTGCAAAATAGAAATCATGTAATACAAATCATCATATAGCCAAAAAATAAGTGGCCATGTTTTCAATCTGAAAAAAGAAAATGAAAGGTGTAAAAGTCTGAAGTTTTGATGTTATTGTAATTTTTTTGTGGTGGTCTGTTGAAAGGATCCAAAAATGTAATTAATAGGGATTTTTTTTTTTTAAAGTGGCAAAATAGACATCGCATAATAGAAATAAAAGCAAAGGACAGAAAAAAAATTGCCATATAGTCACCATCTTTAAATACAAAAAAAAAAAGACAACGAAAGTTGAAAAAGTCAAAAGTTTTGATCTTAATTTAATGTTTTTGTGGGGAGTGTGTTGAGAAATACTTTGTCTTCACTGAGACAAAAGATAGACAAGAAAGTTATTTTTGGTTAGTTTTTATTTTTTAAAAAATGTCATAACCAAAATTGCTTTTAAAAATTAAAAGTTTTAGTATATCAGCGGTATACAAAAATTTAAACCAAAAAAAAAAAAAAAGAAACCGAAAGTTGAAAAAGTCAAAAGTTTTGATTTTATTTTAATGTTTCTACGGGGAGAGTGTTGAGAAATACTTTGTCTTCACTGAGACAAAAGATAGAGATGAAAATTATTTTTGGTTGGTTTTTCTTTTTAAAAAAAGGTCATAAAAATTGGTTTTAAAAATTGAAAGTTTTAGTATATCAGCAGTATATAAATAAAGCCAAAAAAAAAAATCATCTTATAGGCAAAAAAAAAAAGGGGGGGAGGCCATATTTTTAAAGCAAAAGAAAATGAAAGTTGAAAAAGTCAAAATTTTTTATCTTATTTTAATTTTTTTGGGGGAGAGTGAGTTGAGAAATACTTTGTCTTCACTGAGACAAAAGATAGAGACAAAAGTTATTTTTTGTTTGTTTTTACTTTTAAGAAGGTAATAACAATTGATTTAAAAAATAAAAGTTAAAGTCAAAAAAAGAAATTGCCGTATAGCCAAAAAAAAAAAAAAAAACCCCTAAAAATGAAATCTTAAAGACGGAATAGAACCCCCCCCCCTAAAAATGAAATATTAAAGACGGAGTAAAAAAATTAAACAGATCAAAAAAAATCATATTTAAAAAATCGGGGCCCGATAACATCACATTTTATTGTTTTAACACATAAACAATGCCATCAAGCAGCTGTGATCGGTTATCAAAAGACTACCGTTTAAAATATAAACAAAATAATTTATAGATGAGATTAAGAAGTCTATGTAAATAATGAAGCCATTTCTTTTATGTGTTTTATATAATATAATGCTTTATACATTATTCTTGCAAATTACTGATAGGTTTAAGAGTTCTGAGGATGACTTATACAATCAAAACTGTCACTTATTAGGAAATGTAAAATATCGCATTTATAAAGTGCATAAAAAAACTATTTTTATTAGTAATAATACAGTCAATGCAGAAAAGTTAGAGAAAGAAAAGAACATTTAATAAAAAAAATCTATGTATTTTTTTTTTGAGTTATTAATATGTTTGTTTCTAGTTTCATTTTAAAAATATCACTACTGTTTCTCATTACATGAATAACTTATTAATTGGCAAGATATTTATTCTACTTAAAATTACAAATAATTGCTAGAGTTGCTTTAATAATGTTTTCATAAATATTATGTATTTCAAGTTTTCTATTGGCGTGTATAGATTGATTTAAAAACTATTTTCCTGAGAAAAAGAATTTTAAAAAAATATATACAATTTAAATTTTAAACAGTCATTTATATTTTTTATTAATATTTTGCTTATATTTACTTTAACCATGACTCTATACATTATAGAAAATAATTTTCAACAATCTAATGTACATTTTTTTTTTTTTAATGTATTAAATAGTAAGATGGTATCAAGTGATGTTCAATTAGGATTTGCTTTTAATAAAGTTAACATTTTTACTTCATTTCTGACTGAGTAAAATAAAAAGAGAAAAAAATGATGTTATTCTGGAAAATTGAATGTTTGTTCTGCCAATTTAATTGTTAAAATGGTGTTGAACTATCAAGCAATAGACCAAGAGATGTCAAAAGCTTTTCTCAACTTTTACTTTTTTATGGTTAATAAAATCTTTAGTTTTTCCCAGAAATAAATGAATAAATCATAATAATTGCAACTAAATCTTAACTGAATGAAATCTTTTTAATATTAGGATTAGGTGATATCTTTTAATGTTTATAAATTTGTAATATATTTTCAATGTGCTGCTTGTTAATAAATAATATTTTTTATTATTGTAAGTTGTTGACTCATTCAAACTGTTCTAATGTTAGAACTGTAATTACCCATGGACACACACAAAAATTTTAAAATCATAATTGTGACAAATAGTACTATTATTAATAAACTGATCTTATCAATGAACATTTCAAAACTTAGTACTATAATATCATAAGTATGAGCATAATCGATGTAGATGTAGTGCTCAGATCCAAGGCTCCTCACTGACGAAAGCTACAAGTTAGAAACTAGTCTGGGGATGTTGGATGAGTAGTCACTAGATATGGATTTTATGCACAAGCCTTCTGGCATCCATTGATTACTCTGGCTTGCAATGAGTGGCACTACTGTATGGAGAGTTTTGCTTGTTTTAACAACAGTTATGAGCAAGCATACAAAATTGTGATCATGTGATGTTTAGTAGTTTAACATAATATCTTCAGTGGTCAGTGTATTTAGAATAATCATCCATTAGGTTACCATCGCAACCTCCTTAAGGAAATAGTTTATGTAGTACACATCCATGTTGCATTGATTGACAGATCTTTTTTGACCAGGAATTTAATATATATATACTAAAATGAGGTAAACAGTCTTTAAATATTCCACTGCACGAGAAAGGCTTCTCCAGTAATCCCTCATAAAGAAGCAGTGAAGAAAGCAGTATATAAATATTAGACTAGCTAATTGTAACATGGCAAGAGTTTGACCACTTTTTTTTTATCATTGTTTACTCACCAACTAAGAGTATTTACATGAGTTCTGCAATGGACTCACCACCCAAAAAAAATCCCACGCCTGAATAAAAAAATTTCTAGTTTATTTGGCCTAGATTCAAACTTAGGTTTTATTCATAGTATCGTGAGCCCTTTATTTAACATGTATATAAAGTTTGTTGTAGATATACACACTTTATCTTAATGATTATTAAAGTTAAGAATTAACGGCGTATGTGTTACAGATGAGTGAGCTGATATTTTATGCAAATATCGATTTTGAGATTTTTTGTTACTATTTTCTTTATCTGTTCTCAGGTGGAAACAACTTTATTTAATAAAGAGTTCTTAATCTATTGCCACAAACTTTGTTTATTTATTATCAGTCTGTCAGCAATTTAAAACTCTAAGGTGCTGTGATGTAATAAATTTAACCAGAATACTTCTGGTTAAAGGGAACTTTAATCAACTTTTTTTTTTTTTAAGCTTGCATTTGGAAACTAGTAATTTGAAAAAGTGTAATCGATGTTTTATTTTTTTTTAACTTACATTGGTTTCAAAATAACTTTGGTTACTTAAATTTTTATAACAATTAAATGTAAATGGATATCCGTTTTTATTGTAATTATTAAAATAAGTATTATATTTCCGTTAAAGTACTTCAATTAAATATAAACTGACTTTTAAATAACAATAAAGATAAATCGAAGGCTTGATGGTTTATATATATAATACTTTTAACCGGTAATGAAAGTTGCATTAATTTTATTCTTTTTTTTTTGTTTTTACAATCACCTGATCAAAGTAAATTATTTTCATATCTTTATTCCCAAACTAAGAAATAACTATGTACTTATTTATTGATCAATATTTAGATTATGTCTTGATTATCATGACGGTGTCTCCCTTAAAACCTCCTGAGCTTGCTTAGTAAATTCTCAGCAAAGAAATTTTCAAGCACCATTTGTATTGGCCATATTATGAGCCTAACAGATTAATGGCTTGACCACTACATCTCAGATGTCTTATGTTTAATGGCTTTTTAGATAGACTAATCTGATGCAAATGCTGTTATTTATACAATGTTGGAAAAAGTTATCTCTGATGTTTTTCATACTATCCAATTAGAACTCCATTTTGCTCTTCTAATTAACCATTTTATTGTCAGCCATACTATTTGAAATATTTATTTGAAAATGATATTATGATTTAAATGAATGAAATCAAAGAATTTTTTTCTTCTTATTATTATTTTATGTGCTTTTTCTCTTTCATAATGATATTAGTAATGAAGAATTACATATCAGAAATTTTCTTTTTTTTTTAGGGGGGGGGGGTCATTTTATTGTAATATTTGAAAGATTTTAATTGTTTTGGCAAACATTTTCAGTCTATTCTCAAAGCAAACGTGGAATAAAAATTGCTTTAAATATAGCAAAAAGTATATAAATGTTTTTAATTATGTCATTACAGTCTTCTTTTTTATTATGTAATAAAGCGCTTCATATTTTATTAAAGTCTAAACCAAGTATGGGTTATCTTGTTAGAACATGTCTCATAAGTTATTTCATATTGTATATTGATCCTCAAAATTTTTAATTATGTCAAATATTAGCTTTTTCTTAATTCCAATATCCTTTTTATATAAACATTATTATGTATAAAATTTTATTTTAGATTTCATTTTAATAAACAATGTTAATATTTGCACAAACACTCATAGTTTAAACTTTGATACAAAAATGAACAACATCTTTAAAAAAAAACACTAAATGCAGATCAAAGTTATATTTATACTGGAATAAATTTGTTTTAATGTAAAGCATCTAGAAAGTGTTTTAAATTATTGTTGACTTTAAGCCTGCCACACAAAAAGTCCTAAATGGCCACATGTGGTACAAAGTCCATATTGCTATACTTGTTTTAAAACATTTTGGTTCTCATGTTATATGTACACGTAACTTTTTATTTTTTTAATATTGAGGTTTAAGCAGCATCTGTAAATACAATATACTAGATTAAAGTGTATTTAAAGAATGATAAGTAATATAATCAATAATCACCATTATTATTTGTTTCTTCATTTTTTGTCATATTTACTCTATTGCCTTTGAAGTCTGAAAGTATTTTTAAGTAGAAAATATAAGTTATATATATTTTTGTATTGATGTATTTGTGGAGAGGTGGAAACTTTTTTTTGTCTTAATACCATTATTTGAGTTAAGCTTTTGTGCTTATTTACATCAGTGTGTCAAAATTTTGTCTTTGTTGACTTATAAATAGGTCTTGATTCATCTATTGTATGACCACATTATGGAATATTATATTTTTACTTACAAATTTATAACAAAATTACAAACGTGTTGAGGCGCTGGCAGGAGAAGCTATATAAAGTACTCTTGTAAATCAATAAATAAACAAGTAAAAGCTGAGCACTTTTGAGGTGTATTGCTTCATATTCATACTACAATAATAAATAGTGTGGAGTAGTGTGTAGATGGTAATATGCAAATTATATGTAAATTGTTTAATTTGTCCAATGCTTAGAAATATCAAAGCAAGTGTTGCGTCTGTTAATGGAGTTATTGTTACTAGTGATAAAATATGCTTTCTTGATTTTTCATTTACAGTCATTTTTCTCAATGCAAACTATTCTAGGGTTGGAGAGTTCAAACATATGACCAGTATTTTTTGAGTGCTGTAAGAAAATTGACGAATTATCATCATTCTTCAGTGCTCTTTTAAATGTGTACTTATGTCGAATGGCTCTATTGTTAATAGTGGCTTTGATTTCACCATAGTAAATGGCATGGCATCCAGGCTGAGGGCATGAAATGCTGTAAATGACCTGAGGGGTCTGAGCGAGATCCACTTTATTGTTAGAATTATTTATAAGATGATTAGTGATGGGGGGGGGGGAAGCTGATTCTAAATTTGTTAAAGATTTAATTAAACGATTAGAAATTTGGGGAATATAAGGGAGGGTGATGTGCAGAAGGTTCAGGTCTCTAACAGTATTTGTGATTTTCTTGTAAAATTGTTTAATTTTGTTAATAATTGTCTTGTATTTGAAACCTGCTTTTAATAAATAATTGATGTAGAGAGAGATGTTATCTTTCTTGTCAGATTTGAATTAGCATAAATGTAGGTTCCTAAATAAAAAGGTGTTTAAACCTGCAAATTTATGAGAATTAGGAGAATTGGAGATCAGGTGGATAAAGCCTCTCCAAAACTGGCTTGGAATTTTTTTTTTCCTCACATAACTCAGCTATAAATTAAACTCTATTAGTCATCCATTTATCATTTGGTAAATAAGTTTGTAACTATTTTTACGTAGGAATAACATTTTTGTAACCCAGTATTTGAAAAATGTAGTGAGTATTTTTTTTTTCTGGTATTGCTTCTCTGTAGAATGATTCTAAATAGGTGTTTGCTCTGAAGGTATTTATTTATAAACTTTAATCTTTATTTCTAATATAATACACATATAAAATATTTTTTCTGATAAATGAAGATTTCCCTGGTTAATTTGGAAACACATGTTTAAATATTATTCTCATTCTTGATTAAAATATTGCTTTACTAATTTACATATATATATATACACGCACTTGATGAGACTGTATAGAGTGAAATATATATTGTGTTGAACTTGTTGTGATTGATATGCTTTAAATGCATGATTCTTTATTTGGTATAAATTGTAGATTCAAATTTAAATATGTATATGTTAAAATGAATGTCTGCTACTGTGGTCTTATTGACTATAATATTATTTAACAATATTAATTATTTAAGTCTTTTACTGTATAGATTATTAGTTTGAATTGCAGATATATACATAAACTTCTGCAATACTTAATTAAATTATACAAGTTTGTCTTTTATTTTAATTGTGAAAAGATTTTCTTTGATTTAAAATATATGCTATTAAATTTTACAGTATTAATTTAAAACCATATTAGACTAGTTGTGTTAAATTAATTATATTTCAAACATTAATTGAAAAGTTCTTGATGAGGACTTTGTTTATGCAAGAGAAATATGTTATGTTAAAGCTAATTGCAATATTATTAAATTTTCTGAGTTAAATTGAATAAAAAAAATTGTTAATATTTTTATTTTTTTGTTTTTGGAAATTTTCTTCCTAACATGAGAAAAGCTTTACGAAGTATGCAATCTTTATTTAACATTTTTGATAGTATCCAATAGTAGTTGTGGGCAGCAGACAGAAGCTTAGATCGAAAGATGAAAGACTGCAATCCATGAAAAGTGAATACATGATTAATACTAGTCACTATCATTTATTATCTTTAATATTATAATTATAATCAACTAAGAAACATTTGGATATCTTGAAATTCTGTAGGGAATTCCATTTCAGCATGAAAAAAAACTGCCTAAGAATTAATATTGCAAAAATTGGATGGAATTATAGTTGCAGTGGCATATAAACATGATCATTGTAAATTTACATTTAGATTTGAAGTCCCAGGGAAAAAAATCCATAAAGTATATCATAAATAATAACGTAAGAAAATTCCTATTCAAAGAAAAGCTTTTGATAAATTTTAAAAAAGATTATACATATTGATTTAAAAACCCAATCATGGAACAAACAAATCTGAATATATTACTAAGATAATTCACAAAGAAGATTTCTAAAGAATGAAGCATTTAAATGAACTTGAAAAACAATGCTTACATTTCATTATATCAATGCCAATTTGTTTTATCTTGGCATAGCAAAAGATGTGCATTATTTGAAAGTTCATTTAAATGATTCTTTTGGGAATATTATTCATGAATAATAACATATTTGGATTAGTTTGTTCCATAAATGGATTTATATTTTTGCATAATATATTTGACAAGCCATGAAATTATTTACATACTTATTAACTCATGAGAACTTACTGATTTGTATGCAAAATCTTAGGTAAAAAGAGGACTCTATTTTATATAACTATTATATACATTTTTGTCAATATTTTTATGAAGAAAAAAAAAAAAACATAATGTTCTTTATTTCCATTTTTGATCGTATCTACATAATTTAATGATTATTTTTTAATTTATATTTTGAATATTTTTTTATTATAAACTTTGTTTATTTAATACTCCTGGTATTCACTGTTGTATCTTAAACACTATTTTAAAATATGTATTAAATCAAGATGCTGTGTTCTATTGCATGCTAAATTAGAATTAATCTATTAATCTTTTTGATGATAAACCTAAAAAATGTATGGGTACTTATTGAGGCATAGTGTCTGTTATTAAAGACTAGCATTCAATTTCAACTTATAGTAGTGGAAATTTTAATTATAAGGTTTTATAAATTATTGGTTTAAAACTATAATAGCTAGATGTCAGGAGTTACCAGTGATTAAGAAGTTCTAATAAAAACCAATGGAAATTGGAATGTTAGGAACTAGACATATTGAGCAAAGTTGAAAGGATGCAAGCTTACTTGTACTACATTATCCTTTGCTTATCATGTGAAAACAAAGTAATAAGTTTATATTAAATCTATATTTTTATTATTTTTTTATAAACTGTATTAAATTTTCATTTCTAAATATATAGGTGAACTTGTATTTTGATTTTATTAAGGTTTTATAACTTTTCGGAGCAAATTAATCAAATAAAAAATTTTTTGACATCAAAGACAATAGAAACTAAACACATCTATTAATAATTATCACAACTGTTATTGAAATATTTTATTAATTTCTTGTATAAATGTAAGTTTAATTTTAATTTTTTAAAGAGAGTTTTGATTATTTCAAGTTATACTGTGAAATTGAAAAACACTAAATTTTGCAAGAATCATTATTTATTCTTTTATAAAGAATATTAATTCCAGAAATACTGAGATAAACAATAGTTAATGAATTATATAATCTGCTTATCTCCATATTTTTGGAATTAAAATTTTTTGTTATTACATTTATTTTTTGTGGCAGAGATTTTTTTTATTTACTCTTTCCTAAAAAAAATTTATAACTGGCAGGCCAAACAAAGTTTTTTCTCATTGAAATAATTTACTTCTATTTGTTTTGGTTTTTTTTTTGTCAGTTTATGAGTTGTTTTTTTTTTGTTTGCAAAGTTGATAAATTTTTTTTAGACTAATTTTGTTTATATAATGCAAAAATTGAAGATTAAAAGTATAAAATAAAATTTATGTCAAGTGTTGTTAGCCGAGAGGTCATCGCAGCCACCTTGCGAGCAAGTAGTTGGTTGCAGACGGTTGTGGGTTCGCGTCCCAGCCGATGCTATATCATATGAGAAAAAAAAATTATTTTATTTCAACAATATAATCTAGAACAAATGCTTAATGTGCATTAGGCTAAAGATTAATTTAGATATTTTAATAACAACTTAAAATTATTTGAAATAGCAATTGAAAACATCTTGATTAATCATTTTATATATGCATCTTTGTATTTTAACAAATATCTCTGTACACCGATATTTCATGTGTATTGTTATGTCAATCATTATTGTTATTAATTTTTATCTTTATTATGTATCCTGTCCTAAAAATATGGTCTCAATTCTTTGTTTTTACTTTAATATGCCATCTCTACGAATTATCAATAACATTATTGTTGAATTTTTTGACCTCATGATTTCATAACTTCTGACAGAGTTCAGTTGAACTATAGCATCTGTAAATAAACGTCTAGGCTTATTAATAATTATTTTGTATGGGAGATGATGGAATCCTGTATAAATGTTTCTTTTTTTACTGAGAAGTATATATAGAATTAGGAAATTCTCTTTATTTCATTCTAATTGTATAATATTTTAATCATTTCTGTCTACTCAACTTACTCAACTCATACTCGATTTTATACAACTACAATATATTTACTTTAATGATGACATTTGCCAAATGGCAGGATTGTTACACACACACACACAAATAAAACAGCCTTCTCATAATTTACTTCAAAAACCAACTTTCTTTAACATCAAAGGATATCTTTTATGAAAAAAAATGAATTAAAAAGAACAATCAAAGAAACATTGTTGATAAATCTTGTTGAGGCCATCAATCTCATGAAGACATCCTTTGATATTAAAGGTGGTTGGTTTTTAAAGTGAATTATGGAATGGCTGTTGTGTTTTACGTATATATGTTGTTTGTATCTAGTTGAATTTCACTTGAGAAGGTCTTTTTGTTACTAAATGAAACCATGGTTATGAAAGAATTTTAGTACTTTTTTTTTTTTTACTAGTATTGTAATGTTATATGATTTTCTATTTTATTTATCTTTACTAGTATGGCATCAGGTAAAATTGCAATATTTAATATATATATACCCTTGGTGGATCATGCTTACATTTAACGTTAGTTATAATTAACAGTTAATTGAAGCATGGACTATGATATTTTTAAGTAAATGCCCTAAGTTTTTGAACTTTAGTTTTAAAATTTAAAAAGTAAGCACTCTAACATTTTACATAGCTATTAATTATTTGTTTGAACAAATTCTTATAACAAAGAGGAATGAAGTATGCATTTATTGAAAACGTTTGTTTGTTGTTGTTTGTTTTACATATAAAATGTTCCTTTCACTTCATTGTTAACACGTGTTTGAACTTTTCAAGTATTCCCATAAAAAACTTAAGTTAAGTCTCTTTAATATAAAATAATTATTTCGATTAAATTATTAGGTTTTTAAACATTTAACTTACATTGCTCATATTTACTGTCAGCCTTGTCCTTCAAGAGGTATTGTTAAAAGAAATTGTCCAACATATCTGTTATTCTGTTTTGATTGAATGTGAATTGTAGCCTTGAGGGTAGTCTATGACAAATTTAATAATCATTGTGAAGAATACTTTTAATAAAACAAACATTTTAAGCCAATGTTTGGTACAGTGATAGAATGGCAAGGTCCATAACCATGATCCAGCCCTGCCACTGCTATTGCTTGAAATTTTTATGAACTCCTGAGAAATAAAGCCATTATGCTATTTCTGTCATAAGAACAATTAGCAACAGTATACTGAAAATTTGGAAGATACATTTTTTTAATTTTGAGGGTGTTATCTTCTTTTAAAATCTTTGAAGAAATGAAAGATCAGTTTTTAGTACTCTATGTAAACATCTGGTTAATATTAATTCTCTGTTTTAAGTGTTATAATTTTTCTAGATATGGGAATTGCCAATTGACCAGTGTAATGAATTTCCCCACCTATCAGGCATCCTAATTAAACACTTTATTCCCAATGTATTTCTGATCATCTTATAATTGGGATTTATTCTTTATGATTTGTTCCAAATAAAATGCTTTCATGATTAATAGAGGACCCATTAACCAATAATTGACTTATATGTATGTTATAAAATCAAACAAACATTTTATTAAATTATATTGTATGCCATTAGATATCCTTATATGTATCTGAAATACCTAGTTTCTTATTAACTAACGTATCAACAAATTTTAAAATATCATCTACACAGTTTTTCTTTTCAAAAATAGTTAATAATTTTCCATATATATATATCAATGAATACACCAAACTTCTTTTTAAAACTTGTTTTTTATATGACTATTCATTTATATATATATGGAAAACTAGCCTATCCTATAACTTGGTTCACTTTGCTTGTGAGTTTGCAAAAAGTATCAAAAAATTACTAATAAAACTTATTTATTAGAAAATAAAAAATAAAAAAATATTCAATTGGACCTCTAACTATATATTACATAAATAACATTCTCCTTTAAAGAAAAAAAAAAGCAAAAGGACAAAATCGATATAACTAATGTTTTAAATGTTATAGTTTCTCTCTGATTACTTTAATCAGAGATTCCAAAAATATATGTACTGTAATAATTATTGAGAAACCAAAATAATTTAGATGAAAGTAAGGTTTAACTTTATAACATTCATATGTAAATGTAATTTCGTTGTGCATAGTCTTATAAAAGAAATACTGAAGTTAAGGTGTGTGTGTTTACTTATATATCCTGAAACAAAAACATTTGTTTATATGTTGGCTGATATAATAATTTTTGTTAATAATTAAACTTTTTTTTTATTTACTAAGATTTTTTTTTTTTTTTTGGAATCAACAAACCTGTTTTCTAATAAATTATTTAATTTTTAAAGATAAAATATATTTATGGATGATTGGATATTGATTTTTAATTGATAACCCATATGTAATAACTGACAATTATTTTGTGTAGTAGTATTATCTGTGCTTGGTGCTCTATATTTTTCCATTGTATTTTTTGAAACGAATCAGAAATTTTATCCAAATACATAGCACTAGTCTTTCAAAAACATTCAAAAAGATGTTAAACTTCATTTTTGTGTGCTGTAAAAATGTGTAATCTTTTAAACTGTGTTTTTTATTTTTATTTCAAAGATCATAGATCATGCACAGAATGGGTCAGCATAGGGTTAGCTAAAAAATTTTGGATTGAAGTTCAACCTACTACTTCTAATGTTTTAAATATCACATAAAGTGTAAATTATATGGAATAAACATAGGTCTAAAGATAATTCTAGGAATGATTCATTGCTACAAAACCAACATGGCAGATTGAATCAGGATCACACCACATCCAACCATCCCAAGGTCTCCAAAAACACCTTCAGTCATGCAGACACATCTAAGATACATTATCCTGCTAACCACAGGAATAATAAAGATCACCATATTCCCATTAAAATTACACCTTCTCCTTATATCAACTTATCAGACACTGAAACTGAGATGGACCTAACTAGCTATACAACTTCGATTAGGAAAAAATCCACTCACTTGAATAAATCCAGCTCAAAAGATGAGAATTCATTAACACAGTCATCCATTCATTACCATAACATTAAGTCCAAAGAAACATCTATGTCCCAAACTTCAAAAAAAAAAAACGGAAAATTGCTGATTCTACACCGCCTAACTCTCAAATCTACCCAAGGGATGAGTTTTCTGAAGACGAAATCCTTTCCGAGCCTTTGATATTTAATTACCAAAACAACTCTCAATTCCAAAATCCTCTGGCCAATCCCCAGCTTATGACTAAGGTCTCTTGCCAGATAGCTGGAGTTAATGTCAGAGGCATTAATTTGCTTACTCGAGGACATGCCATCAGACATTGGTTTAATTCCTTTACCCTCACATTATGTTTATGGGCTAAACCAAATATCACCAAAAGTCCAGTAGCCTTATTTTAACTGAGCCTAACAAGCTTGGCTATACATATCTAACAGCTACTGAAGGCATAGGTATCTTAATAAATAACAAACACCCCCCTACTTGTTAGGGGGGTATTTGTTATTTATTAAGATACCCTACCAAGATAAGAACTTTATCTGTGCCAACCTAACCTATGGCAATAGCATAATCAAATGTGTTTTATGTCTACATTCCCAATAGCCATGCAATATTCCTTCGAATCATAAACATTATAAATATGATAACGGCCAACAACAACTCCCCAGCACTCCTCTTTGGGGACTTCAACGTCTCCTATGATCACTTTACAAACAAGTATCTTCACTTGCTCAACAGACCTTTTATTAAAGGCAGGGGCTTCTTTCCTCATAACGCCTATTCTTATTACACCAAGAGGTATCATACATTAATAGATCTGATGTTCTACACCTCTGAACTCCATCATGGTTTGGAAGCTACTCTTCAACCTGTTCCATTCTCCGATCATCATGCTATTATCACCACACTACAACTAATCAACTACTCCTCATCCTTTCTCAACCAGTCAATCAGAATGTTAACTAAAGCTTCCATGACTGAAGCCATTGTATCTGAAGCTTACATCCTCTTCCACAAAATCAACCTACTAAAAAGGCCCCCAGAAGAGGTGTGGTTCGCCTTCATCGAGATAATCCAATCCTTGATTGCTCACTATACTAAAAACAATAAAGGGCCATCTACACTTATTAATGAGCTTGACCAAATCAATAATAAAATAAAGACATGCTCAACTGAACCAGATCATATCAAACACCTTCTATCACTTAAACTTCAGTATAAGGAAAAACAGATGGCTATTGTGGAGTATATTTCTATTAAAAGATCGCAAAACTTTCTTACTACCCAACACTGCTGGACTCGAAGATATTTGCGATGGGCATTGGGAGCTAAGAAAAAACTTAACACCCCAACCTCCCTCATTGTCAATGGAAACTGTGTCACTGGTCATCACATGATTGAACACATTGGTATTCACTTCAAAAACCGACTTCAAAATAACTTTCCAAAGACCATCAGTGAATGGATGGATCACCAATATTCTATAAACCATGGAATAACAGCAGCTGATCTTAAAAACTGTCCATCAACACTTTCTGACAGAGTTCATCCCAGGATGCATGCTATGCCAAGGTTTCTAATTTCCCACCTTAGTAACTTTGCTATCCCAATCATGATGAAGATGATCAATCACCTATCCACTAAAAGGGAAATAAATAACCTCTACCCGATTGCCTTAGTGCCATTCATCAAGAAGAACAAAGATCCAACCAACATCCATAACATAAGACCTATCTCCATGACACCAATTTTAATCAAAGTTATCGAAGGTGTAATTAAAGAGAAAATCCAGCAAAAAATTTTAGTCAATATTGTTCAGTCACAATATGCAAGAAAAGGATCTTCAGCCCTGATAGCAATGGGTGACTTTTGAAAGTCAAGATTCTCCTTGATCACATTAGATCTAATCGCTTATCAAAACCCATTGCAGTCCAGCTAGACATAACAGAGGCTTTTGACTCGATCAATATTCATACCCTTCTTACTCTTCTAAAAGACATCAACATTCCCTCTCAAATTATATAGATTCTGGAGAATCTTCTCTACAATAGGCTAATTCACATCTCCTTAGATGGATTCTACACAGATGGTTCTCCCCCTACCTGTCTATTCCTCAAGATCTCCTCTAAGTGCTATCCTTTTTATATGCTATCTCAACCCCCTGTTGAGAGATATAGAAATCTCATTCACTGGAGTATTCATTCCTTGCATCAAAAAATCCTTCAAGTTGTTTGCATATATGGATGATGTCCTCATAATACTACCATCTCAAAAACATCTCCCAGCACTCTACAAAATTTTGGATAAATTTTCCCTTAATTCACAACTCAAATTTAACTCCAACAAATCTTCATCTTGGAAAATTCTATCGGGAAAGAAAGTCTCATCTAGATTTCTAGCTGAGGCCCAGGACTTTCTCGGCTTCTCTATCTCCATGTCTCAAACAGCCACTACTGAACATGAAAGTTATGTCTAAGATAGCATATTTCCTCCCCATCATGACAGCAACAAAAGCCTTTACCAAAAAAATCAATAGTCTATGTGCTAAACTCTTTTGGAAAAACAGTACAATGTCTATAAGTATGACAAGGATGCAATACCATTGCAAATCTAACGGGATGTCCTTTCACTTCATCCCCTCAATTATCTTTCAAAAATCTCACACATTGATTCATAACCTCTTACAAAAACACGATTCCTTTAATATATCAGAGACCGTTCAACCGACGGACAGACCTCCTCCTCAAAAATGCTGGTTAGACCAGGTTCTCCAGCTTCTCCATCAATTTTCATCTACTTTACAAAATCCATATAATACAAAAATCACCATCTAGGAAGCCCATCATAGAATCAATCCTGAAATCAACTAATTTTTGCCAATGCTTGGCATCACTAATCATAGAATTACTTCAATTTTCAAGTTCTTAATTTTAGCGCCTAAATTTTTAAACTACCTAGTAAAAGTATATCTGGGAGCCATGCATACCAACTGGTTCCTCCACCACAAGAGGTTTCTTAACAACATTGACCCTACCTGCCCAATCTGCAAGAGGCATGATGATATGTTTGACCATATAATTCGCTCATGTACCAGACTTGGAAGTATCAAACTTTTAATTTTCCAAAATACAAAAATTGATATTTACAGAATCCTCTCGCTAAAAGAATCTCTACAAAGTAAACAGTTTCCAATTATAAGAATGTCAGTATTTCTCACCCACTCTATCTGGAATGTAAGATGCAGATTAGACTTTACAACTCCTCCACCGGATCCAGATAGTCTATTCATTTCTCTTTTAAACCAAATCAAGCATAAAGACATGACCCTTTTCTCCAAGTTTCTATTTGAAGAAACCTGAAATCTATTCCAAATTCCAAAGCCCAATACATTTCCTGATAGCTGATAACAACAATCTATAAACCACAGGATATATTCCATATCCAGGATTAATATCTCCATAAATCATCCACTATCAACCCAGTAGTGACATTATAGACTTCTGTTTAGTCAATGTACTGTAAGAAGTTAATGTATTAAAAAAACAATATTCTCCCTAAATAAAATTCTTTTAAAACTAAAACATGGATTTTTTTTAAAAAAATGTCTAGAGATTATTTAATTTATTCAATTCATATTGTTTTGTTTTAAAAAGTTGTATATTCTCTTTTACTAATCTCCTTATCCTAAAGAACATTTCTAACAAAGGTCTTGAAGATTTTTTAAACTTCCAATAGCTTATAATGAAAAATGAGTCAAATAAAATAAATGCAATCTGGAAGATAAATAATTTTTTCATAATCTTCCGAGTCAAAGGTGTTTTTAAAAAAAAAACTTTGAGATCATACTTTTTTTTTTTTTTTTTTTAAAGGGTGAAGAAAGCTATTTAAATCTATTTCATTTAACATCTAAGGAAGATGTGTGTATGGAGAAGGAAGTTCTAGCCAATTTTAATATTTACTAGAGAAAAATATGGCAGATCAAAAGCTTTTACAGATATTAGTAGATGAAATAGTTTACATGGAATTTCCCAATCAAAAGTCATATATAAACTTATATTTATGTTCAATAATTTATTATATCCTATAGACTTAATTAATTTAAATATGTAATAGTTGTAAAATTATATTTTTGATCATTCTTATGTTATAATTTAGAAGCCTGTGTAATTGGATATTTTTTGGGGGATGACAAAATAAAACTTTTTCAAGTTGAACAAAAGACTTCTATTTTTCAGTAATTTGATAAAATTATTTTGATTTTATTAAATTGTTTTTCAATCATGCTTGATTAAACTGTAATATATTCAATGCTGTAATTTTATTTTTTTTTTTTTTGTTTGTTGATTTGTCTAGAACAGGCATGGACAAACTGCAGCACGTGAACCACATATGGCTCTATAGAACATTAATTGTGGCTCTCGGTACATGTACATCCCTTCTTGTATTTACATAGTTTGAAAAAATAATAATAATTTACAAAAATTAAAAAATTATGTTTTTTAAATGTACTAAAATTGAGAAAGAGCCTCTGAAAAATTCAAAGGTAGGGACCTCTACAGGTCTTAGCCACAAGCTTACGCTCAGTAGAAAAGAAGGAAACCTTCTTTACTTCAACCTACTTTTATGAATAGCTTCACACTCTTAGATCTAACCACTTCAGCTTCACCTATTCATATATAAAAATAGGTTGAAGTAAAGAAGGTTTCCCTCTTTTCTTCTGAGCGTAAGCTTGTGGCTAAGACCTGTAGAGGTCCCTACCTTTGAATTTTTCAGACGCTTATTCATAAGGTTACAGCCTTAGTAAATATTACTTAATATAATAATGTGCGTTTAATAAAATTTATAATTACAACTTTAAATTATCGTAATAGATTTTTTACTATAAGATCTTTCCATTGACTCGTTGTAAATCGTAAGATTTCGCGTGTATTTATGTATAATAAGAATTGTGGACTTAATTAGTGAAGTATTGAATAGCTTCACACTCTTAGATCTAACCACTTCAGTTTCACCTATTCATATATAAAAGTAGGTTGAAGTAAAGAAGGTTTCCCTCTTTTCTTCTGAGCGTAAGCTTGTGGCTAAGACCTGTAGAGGTCCCTACCTTCGAATTTTTCAGACGCTTATTCATAAGGTTACAGGCTTAGTAAATATTACTTAATATAATAATGTGCGTTTAATAAAATTTATAATTAAAATTGACAAAATAGTTTTCTTTAGACCTCATATCGACATGTATTCATATATATATAAAACCTTGAAGTATTTTATTTCGGTTATATACTAGCCTCACTATCTTATTATAAAATAGCCAAGGTACAGACCATCTGAAAATTTTCTTACTTCAAAAGTTTAATTTATGAAAATGATGTCTGATGACACTATGAATTTGTAAACTTTTAATGAAACAAACAGATTGTTTTGTGCTCTGTACAAAACTGTTTGTATTCGGAAATTTTGGTAAGTTGATTGTAATTTCTTTCACAGTATATTTTTAGCATTATATGTGTTTTTATCATATTGTTAGGAACACAATTAAAATTTTTATTTATTTAAATGCTTCCTTCCGTTATTTTCATTTTTTAAAAAAATGTGATGTCCGAGAACAAAAACAAAAAAAGAAAATACGAACATGAAAATAGAACTTTTAATAGTGAATGGGAGGAAAATTTCTTTTTTATTGACAATAACGGAAAGGCATTATGTTTTATTGGTAAATCTACAGTAGCAAATTATAAAGTTGGTAATTTACATTGTCATCATGAGTCCAATCATCCTCAATTTTCTTCTCAGGATCCACAGAATTTGAAGTTAAGATCAAAAAATATTGCTTCTTTAAAATCAAGTTTAAATTAACAATAGTCCATTTTGTCAGCATTTAGCAATCAAGCTGACAATGTTTTTGAAGCTAGTTTTGTAATTTCCTGGAACATTGCTCATGCAAAATGCTCATATGGAGGAGAATTTATTTTAAAAAAATTAGAAGAGGTAGTTAAAATTTTAGATCCAAATAATGCAGTGTTGCACAAAACTATTTTGCAAATTACAATATCGAGAATCGAACGAAGCATAACAGAAATTAATAAATCTCTTGAAGTTAATTTAAAATATGATCTGAAGAACTGTATTGCATTCAGCTTAGCTTTTGATGAATCTACAGATATAACAGATCTCCCTCAATTGGCTATTTTCATACATCTTGTTTCTTTTGAATTAATTGTTAAAGAAGAATTATTAGATTTAGTGGCACTTCAAAAATTAACCCATGGTATCAATATAAAAAATGTACTCGATTTAATCTTGAAGAATTTTGAAGTGCCACTCAATAAGCTTGTAAGTATTGCAACTGATGGAAAAGTAATGCTGGGTAAATAAGTTGGTCTTATTGGACTTTTCAAAGATGATTCTAAAATTCGCAATTCATGCCTGTTCACTGTCTCATTCATTGTGAACATATCGTTGCTAAATATTTAAAATATCCTGATATGATGACAACTGTTCTACATATTGTAAATTACATTTGTACAAACGCAAAAATTCACCATCAATTTAAAAATTTTCTTCAAGAATTAAATGATGAAGAACTTCCAAATGACATTAATTTCTACTGTATTGTTAGATGGCTATCTAGTTACAACGTATTAGATCGATTTGTAGATTTGCTTGAACCGATTATGATATTTCTGAAAAATAAGGAAAAATCATATCCCCAATTCGATGATAATGAATGGTTGCAGGATTTGATGTTTCTTATTGATACCATGCAACATTTATAAACACTTGATTTAGTATTACAGGGAAAAGATAAAATAATATCTGACTTTTATCAGAACATATTTAGTTTCCCAACAAAAATTCAACTTTTTCAAAACGACATTAAAAATAAAACATTAGGTCATTTTCCTTATCTTAAAAAAATCTATGCAGGTATAAAATTAGAAAAATTAATGAGTATCAAGAAAAGCTAGAAGAAATATTAATGGAATTTAATAATAGATTTGAAGACTTGAAATATTTTAAATCAACTCTTGCTTTTTATGTAAATCCATTTGCTATTGATATCATTCACGATGGATTTCCCATATCCAATGTAGTACTGGCCGAAAAAGCAGCTGGGGAATTAGAATTATTAGAAATGAAAGAAGACCAAGCTCTGCCATTACAATATAAGTCGACACCGATCAATGAATTCTGGAAATTTGTGCCGGAATCAAAGTACTCACAATTAAAAAAGGCTGCTTATCGAATTAATTCGATTTTCGGGACAACTTATTCCTGTGAATCTTTTTGCTCCAGTTTGAAATTTGTAAAACCAAAATATCGCGCACAACTAACAAACCAGCATCTAAAAGAATTGCTGCGGATGGGCCTGACAAATTATACAACGAATTTTAAAAATTTGTCACAACAATAAAATTTAATAAATAAATATCCTTTTTTTTTATTATTATATTCAATTTTAATACATATATTTAATTCATATATTATTTAGTTTTATGTATTTATTTCAATGTTCAATAAATATACCCAAATACAATTAATATTTGTTCATTTATAATATAACCTTTTTAAATATTTAGTTGCGGCTCTCTGAATAATTTCAAATTTTCAAAAGCTGCTCGGATTAACCAAGAGCTTGGCCACCCCTGGTCTAGAATATTCTGTTGTCTCTTTCTGATTTCAAGAGAATAATAAAATAGTCTCTATTTTTTTTAAAAAAGAATTTAGATGAAAAAATTCATGGTGCAATTTTAATAGACTATTAATGGGGGGGGGGGGCACTTGAAATTAAGAGTTATAAGTATTGTTTATTTAATCTACCTGTTTGACAAAGGCATATTTAGAATTATATTTTTTATTTTCTTTGGTTCATCTTGTAAAACGATTTTTTTAAATATTTAAATGAAATATATCATTCTATTTATTAACTCATAATATATTTGTTGTAATATAAATTACTGGTTTAACTTTATTCCATATATATATAATCTTAGTAAATACACTCAAATCAATTGTGATTATTAATAGAAGAGTACTCTATACTCCATAATGATATTTTTAAAGTTATATATATATTAAATAGAAGTCATGAAGAATATAAGCCAACATTATGTAAAACGATTTGTAATAATCAATAAAGGAAGTTCATATATAACGTGTCATTGCTTTTATAAGCTTGTGTCTACAAAAATGTAATACAGAGAGCATACAAATAGCCTAAACAAGCTCTTAATTGATCTGATGTCTGAATAAGCTGGAAACCAATTGGTCTGGAGATAAAATGTATCCGATAGAGATTTTAAATATTTTCTCTTACCACATTTAACAATTAAGAGCTTCTTTGAGCTATTGGTAGCTCTCTGTATTAAAACGATTTGTATTACATATAAGTAATCTAAAATGATGCTTTATTATTTGATAGGTGCTTACATTAATATATTTATAAAATGAATCAAAATTACTTACTGAAAGCTGACTCGTTTAAGAATTCTAAATAGGTATTTATATGTATAAACATATATTGTATACGGAACTTTGAAAATAATAATTACAATATAGAAAATGTCATTTTGAATTTGAAAATGTTTCCAAATGCCCCCCCCCCACCTCCCAAATCTGAACATGTATTTTAATAGTAAAGCAGAACTTTTGTAAGTAGCTAATAATCAAGTTTTGCTCAGACCTCAGTTATAGAATATTTTGATGTCGCAAAGTTCATTACTGCCAACAACATATATGCATGAATATTTTTTTAATTATAGTAGTATTGATGCTAAAAAAAAAAAAAAAAAAAATGGAAATTTTATGGCTTATGTGAAATATTCAAAATCTTTCATTCAAAAGTCAGTTCAACATCCCATGACCTTATTCTTGTTCTAGAATTCTAATTTAGTCTGTGTGCCTATCATTTTGAGAATGCTATAAAATTTAATGTCATGTATATGTTGTTTTATTATTACTATTTTTAATCAATAAAAGTGGCAAAAATATATAATCAAAAATCTATAATTTTTAAATTCAATATATGATGTTAAACTTTGATATCTAATTTAGTCTTTTTTATCTTTAAAAAATGTTTGTTTAATATATATATATCTACCATGCAAGAAGAAAAAATGCAAAATATTTGTGCATTTCTAGAATATTTTATGATGGTGGAAAAAGTATTTTATTAAACTCTCCTGTGATTTTAAGACTTTTAATTTAATATTTTTCCTACCATTTCATGTGATCTTTAAAAGAATAAAAAAATGGGAAGTTTAAAAATAGTTTTAATGTCAATTAACTTTTATCTATTATTTAATTACTTTAAGTATTTTAGCAAATAAAAATGAAACCACCCATTTCATTTCTTGTACTGTGATTGACATTTTAATTTCATTTTTTCAAAAAGAAAGCAAATATTAATGATTTTTTTTAATTGATCTGTGTTCTACTAATTGCTTTTTTATCCCCTAATTCAATTTTTTAATTTAGATTTTTATCACAAAATTTTGTTTTATTACTTAGTTTTACAACACTTTTTTTATATGTATGATAATTTAAATAAAAGCATGTTTATTTATTTTTTTGTATCTAGAGATTTCTGTTGCTAATTTTGAATAACTTTTAAATAATATTATTATGCTGTATTTGATATCTAATATATCAGCATTTATGTATACATGAATAAAAATTAAAATAAAATGATTATCATTTGGGAAATTATATAATGCCTATGCATCTGAAATGAGCTGTGATCCATAAGGTCTTTATTTTTAGAGTCTGCCATTACACTAAACCAATCAGGACACTATAGACATTTATAAGTTCATTTTTTCATTTAATTATTGGTGCTCAAGGGATCAAATAATGTTCAAACATGCTTGTTTTATTTGTTCAGTATAACAGGGTTTTTTTTTCTGTAAGTCTTTAAGTCTTAAAAGCTAGTACTTATCACTGGGCAAATTGCTTAGGATCCAACATGTGAGTAGGCTAGCTCTTGAACAAAACTGTTTTATGTAGTGATGTGATTAAGAAAGATGATAAAAGTTTCTATATTTAACTGTAAATATATAATAATCAATGATTTTAGATTATTTATTCTATAAATAAAATCTTGATCCTTTGAAATGCAGACTATAAATATATGTTTTATGGCTCCAGAATGTTGAGGGTTTTTTTTTTTTTTACAAAGGGTGCTGTAATCAAACAATAACAGCCAGTGGTAGTTTCACTAATCACTTCACAAAAACTAGTATAAGAACTCATTACCAAAAGCTATAATCTCACTATTATGATGCATACTTGTTTGTATTTTAAACATGCATTTGTTTATGTATTTAATAATGTCCTATCACATAGAAAGTTCAAACAATTTATTTGCCTATAATTAAGAATTTGTGGTAGTTTTATATGAAGATGCTTGCCTAGTATAATTAATCTGAAAAGCTGATCACTCTGTAGGTAAAGACATTTGCTTTTTTTTTCTTTTTATCTTTTGTCTCATAATTTTATTAGTATTATTATTTAGAATCCACTTTTATCATTTAGACTTTTAAAACGATGTGGTGCATATTAATAATTTTTATATTAGTCATTTATTAGACTAGAGATTATTCAAGATAGGATATCTCTCTTTATATTTAATGACTGTGACGTTAAATCATTTCTACTCATACGTAATTACCAGATTTAAACGAAGTTATCTTATTAAAAAAAGTCAAATCCAAATTACTTAAAATATCTGAATAATTCCATACACACATATTTGAACTGTGATTTTTTTTTTTTGTAAAACTACTTTGAATTTAATCAAATGACTCTTTGTATATATCTATAGTTGTATAGTTAATTTTTTAAGCGATTGTAAAATATTCAATCCACCTTAGTGATAGATTTATTGTTCACTACCTTCATTGAGTTAATCTGAACTGTTTGCTTTTTTTTTTTAATTATGTTAGTAAATTGAGAATTGGTTCAGAATTTTTAGCTAAAAGTTCAAAAGATTCCCACTACACAGCGCAATAGCTAATACTTGCTCCAATTGAGATATTCTGATAATATTACTGAGTACTTTAAATACTTGATACAAACTTTTAATTAGTTGCTCACAGGGAATCAACATTTTTTTAGATATTAAAACTAATTCTAAATGTGGGTGTACTTCTATTGAAAATGCCTCTCTTTCCACATAACTGATATGTAATAGCAAATTAAATTTTACCTAAACAATACTTTCTTATTCTTGGTTAAGATAATATCAATCATCATCATCATCCGTTATCAATCCACTGTAGGATGAAGATCTCTCCAAGTTCAATACATCTTCTTTGATCTCTAGCTTCACTTCTCCACATCACCCTTGCACACTTTCTTATTTTATCCCACCATCTCACATGTGGTCTCTTTCTGGGTCTTTTACAATCTCTTGGAATCCCATTTAGGATTTCAATGGTCCATCTATTATCTCTTCTAGCAATATGTCCAGCCCAACTCCACTTCAGTCTTTTAATTTTTTCAATGAGGTCAGTAACACCTGTTTGTTCTCTTACCCATATATTGCGTAGATATATAATCAGCTGCAGTTAATGTTTTTGCTGGATACAATGTTAGTATAGTATACCAGCCCTTTAAAAATTTGTGTTTAATCTATTAAAAAGAGTTTGTTCTATATGACATTATCACTCAATTCTGTTAAATACATAATGATAATTCCAATTGTTTCATTTGTCATTTTTTTACTTTTCTTTTGTGGGGAAACTCAAAGAAGGAAATTTGCTTCCATGATAAAAATTAAAAAAAAACCTGAGCATTTGCTTCAATGATAAAATAAGCATGCAGAGGAACAAAGATCTCAGGTTTTCTTTTCAAAATGTGGAGGGAAAAAAACTATCATAAGGATACTGGGTCAGTAAAAGATGTAATTTTTATAGGATTTCAAAATAAGATGGAACTTATTAACATCATTGACCATCCAAGAAAAAATACTTTTAGCTGTAATAATGAGATCCTCTTCTAATATTAAAGATCTCGTCTGTCAATGAATGTCACTGGTTAAGGTTTAAAAACATTAAAACTAATGGCTTTTAATAAGTGTTTAATTATTCATTTTGCTACATTTAGAAACTGGGGAGAGATCTTTCTGCCTTCTCATGTTCAGGAACAATTTTGAAACAATATGTTATCAATAGCATTACTAATTCATCTAAGGACTATTTAACTCCACCCACAAATTATCTGTGTTTTTTATTACCAGCTTGTCAATATTTTTCATCAAGAACTCATTTGACAATCTTAATTAAAGAAGCAAATTATATCACAAGCACTAATGACTTTTATCATCAATAAGTAGTTTAATTTCATAATATTTTCTATCTATAGCACATCTGCAAACGACTTTTCCCAATGTTGTAAAACTTGTATCATTTTCCAGCAATTATTTACAATGGTCTTTAGAAGATAAATATATATACTAAAAAGCTTTAATTGTAATCACTGTATATTATTGTCAAATTAAAAACATTCTCTTATATTATATACTACTGAAGATTTTAAATCACATAAATTTCTATTTGTATTTATATATTGGACTATTTCCATCATCTAATATTAAATGTCTTAAAAAAATTTTAAACCTCATAGATAAGTATGTGAACATTTCTACTGATTGTTGCCTTTGGCAGAATAACACAGTTGGTTAGAATATTATCTTAAAATTTAATATTCAAGAATCTAAAGGTCCAGGTTCGATTCCCATGATAGTACTGTCACTGGTCAGACCAGCAACACCTGAAGAAGACAGAATAATATTACTCGAAACATTGTGTATATACTAATCTGTGTGCTATTATTAACAGATGAATGTAATTGGAAAATTTAAATAAAGTTCAATTTTTTTCTAAAAGGCATTTCATATTTAATATTAGATGATGGAAATAGTCCAATATGTAAGTACAACTAAAATGCCATTATCACAAACCATCAGACAAACACACAAATTTCTATGATTTGTAGTCATTGTTGAGAATGACATTATGAAAAGATTAGTATTAATTTTGAATTTAAGGATTTACGAGAAGAAAAGCATGTTCTACATGCATTAAAAATTGAAAACTGAATTAATTTATGATCAAAGTAAATTAAAGCAATGATATAATGACTTTTCCTTGTATTTATAATCAGTGAATAAAAAAAATTAAAAGAATGATTGCCATGAAATCATAAGATAAGAACATGAATGGCATTGTTAACTCTGTCTAACAGAAAGTGCTCTAGTAATTCATGATATATTGCATGAAATATGGGATGCATATAGGAAATTCATTTCTTATTATCTTGCATACTTATTTGAATAATAGATTGAATGAAAGAACACCATATATACTGTTATATTTATAGCAAAAGAAACTATATATCCAATAGAATATGGAGACTTTAGAATCATAAGTTGATATTCTCATGTATTGCAAATAGTTCTTTGAACCATTAAAAAATATTAGAACAATATCTCAAACATTATCTTTACAACTTACTATTTGGATTTATGTCTGCAAAGGCTACTATAGAGACATTGTAATTACTATGGAGAAAATGCTAAATTTATCTATTTCATTATTGAGAAAGTCTTTCCTAGATTGACTTAAATCACAGATAACTAAAGGAAGCTAATATTGAAGAGAATTTAGAAGGGTTTTTTGATATCCTTCAGTTTATTCCATCTATGTACAGAAATTGTAGTAATAATAATAATAGTAAAAATTTAGGCAATATAAATTTTGAACTAAAAATGGATAGACAAATCTATAAACAATTTAATTTGCAAATAAGCAAACAGCATTGGCAGAAAACCCCAAAAGTCTGGGTAAAATGATGAAAAATATTAGCAAAATTGCCAATTTGAACTGAAGATTGATGTTATATAAAAAAAAAAAAACTAAGAGAAGATATTAAAATTAGAATGAATTGGTGGAACAATTTATTCATTTTGAGTACTTAAGTCATATAAATACTGAAACTATCAACTGTGAAAAGAAAATATATGGTTGAATAACACTGGCAAAGTACGGTTTTTATGAGAATGATCTTTTTTGATATCAGAATCATCGGATTCTGATCTTTGCAAGAGAATTATGGTGTGTTTCTTATGGCCAATTGGTCTATATGAAGCAAAGGTCTGGATTCTTTTAGTCCATGATGTTAAAGAATAGAGAACATGAGATATACAGAGAAAAAAATCAAATGTTGAGATTATGTGCCTGATAGAAGAGAAAAGATTGCTTGTCTTTTATATTAGGATGAGAAATTTGAAATTGGATTGGCTATATGATGTGGCATTCCAACTTATTCAGAGAAATCGTAGAGTTGGAGACACCTGGCAGATCTCCAAAGAACAGATCATAAAACAACTATGCATAAGATTGAAGATTATGGAATATTGTATAATCTTTGGATTGAAGAACTGATGGTGATAATTGTTTTAGTGAATTTTAATAGTATGTATGATACATTTCATAAATGAAATCATTAAAAATATTTTATTTATCAAAATAAGTTACATTTTATTTACTATATTAATTTATGTGTTGTCAATAAAAGGTTTTATTTAATAAATTTTATTGGGTTTTGTATTATAATTTATATGTTTTAATTCTTTGTTTCAGACTTTTGTTTTAAAGATTTTGATTGTAATGGCTACATCTGCGGTGGGACTAGGAATTTCTAGAGCATATGGGTTAGTCCAAAATTAAGCATTAATATATAATTTAGCTTTTTAAATGTTAACCTTTTTTTTTAGTTATTATTTTTCTCAATGTGTATTATCATAATTCAAAGAGATGTTTCAATGTCCTACATCAAAATATTTATTGGAAAAATTAAATAGACAGAACTTTATACGATTACTCATTAATTGTAGAGGGTTCATGAATAAAAAAAATTTTGCTGTTTGCAAAGGAAAATGTTGAGCTGCAAGTATAAAAACACAAAATTTGTAAAACTAATTATTTTTATTCATTTGATGAATATAAACAAAGTGAAAATAATTCTTACTATTCTTATATCAGCTATGTGTTGTGACTCTTATCTTACCTAACTTCACCAGGGAAGGGATTCTTCTAGGATATTTTATTTATTCTATTCTAGAATGAAGCCTATTATTCTCCTTCAAAGCAAGCTTGAACATGAGCAATAATCCGAAACTAATCGGATAATTTGAATATAGTAGTAATCATCTTATATTTAATAATTATTCAAGTTTATAATAGATGGCATTGGAGTAGAGCAAATAGAATGAATTATTTCTTTTAAATCATACATTGATTGTAAGTAGAGAAAAGTATATGATGTTTTTAGACCCATAGCAATTTTAATATTCTACTATGGAAAATCATCCAACTAAAATAAATTATAATTATAAATTCTAGAAAAATTATTATAGATATATGACCATAGTGCTGAAAATGTATATTAATATTTATAAAATAATAATATTCAATAAAGAATCCTTTACAGTCAGACTTTTTGGGGTTAGTTTAATAAACTTGCAAGTAACTTCATCTCGTATCACTGTAATCTACTAAACAAATAAAAAATAAGTCCATTTCACCTGGGTCTCCAAGATCTTATATTGTTAGTAGTATAATCATTGAAATTTTGTAAAGATGTAATATTATATTAGCAGTGAATGATCTGAGTAAAACCTTGATTTGATAAAGTCACAGTTTTAGATAATCATACAAATACAAATTCTATTAATTTTAAAAACTCTGTAAACAAATTATGTCTGTTTAAATATGTAGTATTGAGAAGATGTAATAATATTTATGAAGTATTAATCTTCAAATGCTCATCCATAAGAATCTTTTTCAAGTTAGATGTTCTAGAGTTATTTTGAAAAAGTTGAAAATAATGTACTCTTATATTAATATAATTTGTTAAATATTTGAAAAATGTATCCAGTTTCATTTATTGTCCAGGACTCTATATGGATAGGAGATTAATTGTTGATATCTCATAGCAATGAAATGTGACATTAGTGATCTTGAACTAGTTAAATATGGATCAAATTTTCATCTGTTAGTAGATTATATTGATACAAGACATGTTGTTTGCAAGTTAATAAAATGGTGCAATTCTTATAGTATTAACATTTGAATATTATTATTTCATAAATGATTTGTATGTACATATGTTTTTGATATAACTTCAGTAGTGGGACCATTTTCATACCTGTCATTACACTTCCTGAAATTGAACTGTTAATATCGCAGTTGCTATGGCAAATATTTGAGATTTCCCTGTTCACCAATTCTCAACACTTGTAATTGTTCATCTTGAGATCTCTTTAAAGCTTGTTTTATCAAACCTAAGGTTCCAATTTAAAGATTTGAGAATGCTCTGGTGCCACTTGACTTTAAGCATCAGGAAATAAACCAATATATATATATAACTATTTTATTCCACAGAATAGTGATGACTATCACATAGAATACCCATATGTAATGCCAGACTATATCGCAGAGAACACAGGTTACAATGAATGAGGATAGACCATGCTATCTTGCATTTAAAGAAAGTTAACCAATTATGTAACAATATTCTAATCATAAAATATAATCATTAATTAATATACAATTTATTTTCTATTAACAAAATTCTTTTATCTTTACATATTATTGACTTTTTCTATATGCAAGCAGAAATAATTATTACACATAAATTCCAAGGTTTCATTATTAAGTTATTTTTAATATTCATTTACATTAGTATTAATATATTTATAGATAATAAAGTACATTCATCTGTACATCAAATCTCAACTTCAATAAACTTAAAACACAACTTTACACATGTATGAGCCCATAAATATAAAACATTTCTTTGCTCATATGTTTTCTAGTACCAATTTGTAAGTAGAGAACACATTAATTGTAGCCATATCTGTTTACAAATTACAATATTTATACTTAAACATCACATGATCACCATTTCTTGGGCTTGCTTATAACTGTTATTAAAACAGGCAAAACTCACTATATGTATTGCAGTGCTCTCAGATCCAAGGCTCCTCACTGATGAAGGCCACAAGCCAGAAACTAGTCCGAGGATATTGGATGAGTAGGCACTAGATGGGGATTTTATGCACAAGCCTTCTGGCATCCATTGATTACTCTAGCTTGCTGTTAGTGGCAATACATATAATGAGTTTTGCCTGTTTTAACATTTATACTTTTAATATTTCTTTTAACCATTACATTTTTATAGATCACACTTCACACATTTTTATTAAACACTTATTTAATTTAGAAACTGTTTATTTAAGATAAATTTTGTAATTGAATTTTAACATAATTTTAGCAAATGGATTTTTTCAAATTTTATATGTAGTAGAAATCGATGACAATACAATATGACAATGAAATATTTCAGAGTTGTCAAGTTGGTTTATATAATCTAAGAGTTTTAGCAGGATGAATTTCAAACATGTTGATATTGGTTTGATAAGTTTTCTGTGATATGCACTAGAAGGTTGTATATTTTTAAACGCTTTTATTTTAAAAATAGATGAACTCAGGCTGACATTCAATAATGACCTTAGATACTTACAACTGCGGATGACTTTGAAGTGAAAGAAGATTGCACAAGTTGGAAGAAAAACTGTCTAATTTTAAATTAGACTTTGTGAAATTAGAAGAAAAGTTGAAGAGATAATTAATATGAAAGGTAGACATATAGTTTACTACAAAGGCATAAAAATTGGAAGCACAAATGGAGTGAGATTCATTATAAATAAAAAGTGGAAGAACAACATTATGAAGGTTGATGGTGTATCAGACAGAGTGGCAAGACCAGTTATTTAGCTTAATGGAAGATAAAAAATGCAGATAATTCACCTTTATGCATCAACAAGTTGTCATTGTGATGAAGTAGAGGATTTTTATATGGATGTACAAAAACTTTTCATCAAACCAAAACATATTAAAATTGTCATGGACTTTAATGCTCGAATGGTAAACAGATGAAAGTAGAGTGGATAAATTCGGTTATGGTGATAGAAATAAGAGAGGTCTTGTGGAATTTGCAGATAAAAAAAAACTATATATTATGAATTTTTTCTTTGAGAAAAATACTAAATGGAAATAGACATGGAAACATCCAAATGAAGGCACAGCAGAAAATATGTACTTCAAGATTGTAATGTTCTTACTAGATTCAACACAGGATGTGATCATAGATTAATGAGGTGTAAGATATGTGTTAATGCAAAACTAGAGAGACAAAAATTATTAAGAAAAACAGTATTCATACTTGATTTTGTAATCTTCAGAAATATTCCAATAAATTTAAATTAGAACTTGCAAATTGTTTTAAAATGATTATAGATTTTGAAGATAATTCAAATTTGAAAACAATAGAAAGATAACTGATACATTATTAAAAAGTGCTACAAGAACAACTGGTGACAAAAAAGCAGCTACCAATAAATTTTATACTGAGAGAAGATAATATACAAAGAAAAGAAGGAATATGAAATATATATAAATGATCCATTAAGAAGAATTGAATATTTAGAGTTTTGTAAAGTGATACATTAAAGAGTTAATGATATAAGAAAATATAATTGTGAATTAGCAAGGAAAGGTATGAAAAGAATAAAAGTCTCAAAAGGATAAAACATAATCTTGGTATTGATAGGAAACTTATTTTTATTATAAGAAGAAAAGATGAAATTATTACAAAAAATACATGAAATATATAGAAGAATTCTATAAAGACTCATATAGCAATAAAAAACAGAAAATAAAGTTTCTCCTACAGTTGCTACATTTTTTCAATTGCCCAGCATTTTAAATGAAGAGATGAGACATGAAATTAAATTTATGAAGAAAGGAAAAGCTCCAAGTAATGATGGAATTATAATCAATATCTTAAAAAATACAAGTTAAGAAATAGAAAAACTATAAACAAAATTATATACCAAATGTGTAAATGATAAAGATGTACCAGATGATTGAAAATGCAATAGTAATATTCATATTTTTAAAAAGTTATATAGAAATTACAGGTCTATCAATCTTTTATTAGGTCAATTCAAATTTTTTATCAGGATAATTACAATTCATCTACAATTATCATTGGATTTTAACTAACTAAACTGATAAATTGAATTTAAAAATAGTTTTAGCACGATCATACCCAAGTATTGGGAGAAGTTTCTCAGGTTATGATTATGTCAAGTTAAGTCACATGAAAATGAACTAATTGAAACTTACTTTCAGACTATGCATCAGAGATATTATGAATTTTGTGTTACACACATGGATAAATGTTGTATTTGACTCCTGCGATACCCTATAAATTTCATTAATTTGTTTTTTATTTTATTTTACAATTTATAAAACAAAACATTTTCAATAACCTCATAAATTATTAAACCAAAAATTCAGAACTCATTTTAACAAACAGATATGCTATAGATATTTGTTGAATTCTGTTTTAAATGTTAACACTTATAATTAAATATGTCAAAGGAAAGAATAAAATCAATTTGCAAACTAATGAACTAAAATTATTGATTCAAAATAAATTACTTGATTTTCTATTTCAGAACATATATTTCTTTTATAAACACTAAGCATTTTTCTGTGTGTGCATTTTTCCATGTGGCTGTTTTTCATAAGTGTATTTATGATTGTGGGCTTTTTTTACTCGGCAATTTTGTTATGGGGTTATTATTAAATATACAGAATAAAATAATTATCTTATTTATCATGATTATTAAATAACTCAAATACAGGCTTATTATATACCTGTATCAATATATGTAATATATAGGGTATATGAACACAGACTTTCACATTACCCATCACTCTCCACTCTATCTCATAACACTGATACACTTGAACACATATATGTTGAAAAGATAAATAATCACCAATATACGTATTTTATGCTAAACCAGCAATCATCAGTTGGTCCAGATTATCATCTCTACATATATATGCAATAAGTGCTCAGATGTATATTAAGATAACCAATCTTCATACTTTAATGGACAGGCTTCAATCCACTCCACCTTCCAACTTTTCAACCATCCATCCAATTGAAAATCTGAAGATGGAACACTCAAAGGCCACCCTGAGGCCGAGATTCTCATCACACCCATATCTATATATCTGAGCACTTATTGCATATATGTGTAGAGATGATAATCTGGACCAACTGATGGTTGCTGGTTTAGCATAAAATATGTTTATTGGTGATTATTTATCTTTTCAACATATATGTGTTCAAGTGTATCAGTGTTATGAGATAGAGTGGAAAGTGATGGGTAGTGTAAAAGTCTGTGTTCATATACCCTATATATTATCCATATATTGATACAGGTATATAATAATGTATTTCAGTTATTACATAGTAGAGATGTCTGCCCATCCCTTGTATGTGTATTAAATGGATTATGTCCTGTACATGAGGGGTCAGATTGACTTTAGGTCAACATGGGTGTGACGAGAATTTCGGCCTCAGGGTGGTCTTTGAGCATTCCATCTTCAGATTTTCAATTGGATGGATGGTTGAAAAGTTGGAGGGTGGAATGGATTGAAGCCTGACCATTAAAGTATGAAGATTGGCGATCTTAATATATATCTGAGCACTTATTGCATATATGTGTAGTAATAATCTGGATCAACTGATGATTGCTGGTTTAGCATGAAATACGTATATCGGTGATTATTTATCTTTTCAACATATATGTGTTCAAGTGTATCAGTATTATGAGATAGAGTGGAGAGTGTTGGGTAGTGTGAAAGTCTGCATGATTATTAAAGTGTTGTCACTATTACATATGCAGCCTGATTTTAGAAAGACAACAAAAAAGCTGATCATTTACATTGTGAAGCAAATATAAATATAACTAAGAATGTCTTGCATATCAATTCTATTGCCTACTCTAAAGCTTTCTGTTTACGTGGAGGCTAAATCTCCATACAGTAGCACCACTCAGTGCAAACCAGTGTAATCACTGGATGCAAGAAAGTTTGAGCATCAATATTCCCAAATTAGTGTCTAGCTTGTGGCTTTTGTCAGTGAGGAGCCTTGGACCTGAGAGCACTGCACCTAGGAAACTAGTCTGGGGATATTGGATGAGTAAGCACTAGATGAGGATTTTATGCACAAACATTCTTGCATCCATTTATTACTCTGGTTGACACTGAGTGGTGCTACTATATGGAGAGTTTAGCCTCTGTGTAAACAGCTTCTGTAAGCATGAAGAATGGTTATCATGTGATGTTTAGTGGCTTAAAACTTTCTGATTTTTTGCTTTACTCTTATGATTAATATCATTAATCAACTTTTTTTTATCTGACTTTTGTTTTTAACTTTCAATATTTTTTTAATGTTCATTTCATAATTTTTCTATATTGTAGTATATATACAATTCTTTTTTTCTCTCTCTCTTTTTAATTATAACTGTGGTTATCAGGGAAAACAAATTGGTGGAAGTGCTGTCTCAAGATAGAGAATTACAAACCAATGATAACTGCTTATCTAAAGTGTAGGATTAAAGTATGTTTTTTATCAAGATTTTACCAATGTCATAAGGAAAAATTTTATCACATATTAGTATTCATACTTTTCATGTGATGATTGAAATCTCATTCAAGGAACAAAATTTGGAATTTAATAAAATCAAATGTAATAATTTTATTATTTTATCTAATATTAGGGATAATGATAATATGGCAACCATCTTGGACTATGATTTCAGTAATAATTAATCAACTTAAAAATAGAACAGACAAAGAGATGGAAGTATTAGATTCTAATCATGATTTTGATAAGAATTTGAATGATCTTATTCAAGTTTTTTTTTATATCAGAAATATAAAAAAAGCATATTAATTTAAAGTCATTCTTAATAATAAACCTGTAGATAATTTTAAAGAAAGTCCTCTCATTAATAACTGTACATTGTATTTAAAAAGAACTTTAAAGTATTAATGTAATTTATGAGTTATCCTATCTTGATGGAGCTGCATAATATAGCAATGAGCAAAATATCCATAGTTGTTCTTGAATTTACAGCTACCAAAATATTATTAATTATTCAACAAAAAGATGCATGAATGGCAGATAAAATTACACAGAAATGCAAATCCAAAACAAAATTAGTCCATAATAATAGATGTTTTAAATGAAAACAATAGATGGCAAATCAAATGCTGGTATGAGATCTAGTGCAAATCTATAAAAAATGAAATTTCAAAAATAAAACTATTCATGGCAGCAAGTTATCAAATAAAAACAAAGCACTAAATTTGGATTAGAGAAACCAAAGTTAATCTCATGGCAGTAGGTGTTTTAAGCCATGCAATTTCTAACAAATATGATGCTGATGTAAGACTGTATGCATATGAAACCATTCATGGCAGCAATCTTATGAAATAAAAATATGAAAATGAATTGTTTCAGGAAGCAACTTGATGCTATAAAACTAGAATTTTCTCCCTACATATCACAGATCTTTATTATGCATTTTATTTCCTCATTGATGTCATTTTTCCTTAAATAATTGTATGTTCTGATTAAAAAAAGATTATTTTTATTCTAAAATATATTATTTTTTATTTAATAATTACTTCTATTAATAGATTCAAAAATAAATGCAGACATTTTATTTTTATCAATAAGTTCGTTATTTTTTACACCCATTATTAAATGTGTTGCCCCACTGAGTTGGCAATTTACTGTATTAACATTAACTTTACAGTGTAAATCAATATCAGAATTAAAATTAGAATATTCAACAGATTGGTAATAATTATTTAAAACTGTTATTAACTTCATTTGATCTTATCATGTCCTGAAGTGTTAAAATTACTATTAATTTTCAAAGTAGTTGTGCAGTTTGGATAAGTAGAAGAGTTCTCTTTTGATTTGTGAGAAAAGTAAAAACAGTGGAAGTTTCAGATATCGTTGCCCTCCCAGAAATTGATCGTTTTATAAATAAACATTTCTCAAAATAGAAACAGTAATATTTTATTAAATGTTTTCACTTCTATTCACCTTGCATCCATAGACTAAGTTCTTCACTAACATTCATTTTGTATTCTACTGACTTTTAGATCATTTCTTCTTTGTATTTATCACCCTGTAACCTCGTCTAGTTAATTCTTATCTTTTTTTTTTTTTTTGTAATCACTTATAGGTCAAATAAAATTATCTTGAAAGAGAAAACTTCACACACAATAAATTTTTTTTTGTAAATATGAAGGCCAACTGCATTTTCATAGGTGACAGACTACCTAAATTTGCTATTTAAAATCTACGAAACTTGTTACTCTTATCTTTTAAGAATTTTTTCACTATTGTCTACGATCTTTTCTAAAGATAGCAAGATTGTATAACTATCTAATTAATGCATAGCACCCTCTACCCTGTTATTTTTTTGCTGCCTGTGTTTTCAAAAAGAAATTTTATAAAATATGTCGGAAATTAAAAGAATACTTATTTTCTAATGTCATATAAAATTATAAAATATGTCCGAAATTAAAAGAATAGTTATTTTCGGTTCTATCTTATTTTCTGTCCTGCCACTGCTAGAGACATCATTTCCGCAAAATTTGCAGAAATATTCAGAGTAGGGGGCCAAAAGCAGACGACGCAACTTCTGGCCGCTAGATGGCGCTGTTCACCATGCGTATGCAAGGGAAAATAGAAGTACGTATGTAAGAGTATGTTTGCCTGGAGCTAGAATTAGGGATGTAGCAGATAAAGTTAAAAAACAAGGTAGTAGAGATGTATATGTTATGGTGGGGACTAATAATTTATTAGAATCATCAGAGAGAATAATGGATGAGTATGTAGATTTGATTAGGAATTTGATTATGATTAAAGGAAGAGTAGGAATAGTTGGATTATTACCAAGGTTTGACAAGAGTTATTTGTTAGATAGGGCATGTTCTATAAATGAGAGATTGAAAAAATTGTGTGAGAGAAATAATGTTATGTTTGTGGATGTGTGGGATTGTTTTATTGGAAAGAGAGAGTTATATAGTAAAGATGGGTTGCATTTAGGAAAACAAGGAAGTGAAGTTTTAGGGAGTTTGATTTATAAAGAATTTTTTTCGGGAAACTTATAAAGGGGGGTGGGTTTTTAAATTGTAATATTATTAAAAAGAATGGATGGAATATAAGAAGTAAGCAAAAGGAATTTGATTTTGATATAAATATAGATATGGAGAAGGAATGGGTTTGTAAAATTAATGGTAAGAAAGCAATTTATAAATGTAATGGAGAAGAAAGAATTAAAAGAATTTATAAAAGAGTAGTTAGGAAAGAAGAAATTGTTAAAATTGGGTTTTTGAATATGCAAGGTGGTAGGAAACCAGAAAAGTGGATGGAATTAAATAAAACAATTGAAAATGAAGAACTTGAGGTATTAGCAGTAGTGGAAACACGTTTAAGAGAAGAAGAAGAACCTATTTTGGAACAGTTGGTATGGCAGGGTATAAATAGAAAAGAAAAAGAAAGGGGTGGTGGTATAGGTGTTATATCAAAAAAATATTTAAATATTGTTAAATGTCAAGAACACTTGTGGTTTGAAATAAGGTTGGGTAGACAAGAATGGATGGTGGCTATAGTTTATATAGCTACTGGAGATAGTCAAATTATATTGGAGTGGAATAGTAACATATATGAATGTTTAGTTAAGGATATATAAAGTTTTAAAGAAAAGGGGAAGAGAATAATCGTTATAGGGGATATGAATGGACATATTGAAGAAATTGATGATGTAGATAATAAAAATGGACAGCTTTTGAAGAATTTTTGTCAGAAAGTGAATTTGAGTATTGGAAATTTATTAAATATTTATAAGGGACAATACACATGGTCCAGAAATAATATATTTTACACAATAGATTATGTATTGGTAGAGAAAGAGGGAATAAATAAAATACGGAAAATTAAGGTATTTGATAATGAAGAAAAAGTATGCACTAGTGATCATAATTTCATTGTAATTGAAATGGTTAGTAATGTGATGGAGAATAGAAATAAAAGTAGACATAATAGTGAAAGATGTGGATGGAGAGTAAATGATAAGAATAAGTTGGAAGAGTATAAAATACAAGTTGAAGAAATAATGGAAGAGTGGGTTGGGGGTGAGTATAAGGATTGGTGTAAGGAAGTAGAAAAAGTTGCAAATAGGGTTTTAGGTGAGAATATTGAAAAGAATAAAAGTAATAAAAAAATTAAAATTAGTAAAAGTGTAAAAGAAAGGAAAGAAGCATGTAGAGAATATAAGTGTGCTATTAAGAATAAGGAAAGTGAAAAAGATATTAATGCTAAATGGGAAAAGTACTTAGAAAAGAAGAAGTTGGCTAAAATAGATATTTATAGAGAGAGAATGAAATTGAATAGTAAATTGTTGGAGGATATTAATAAAAGTGGAAGAGATGGAAGTAAAAAATTTTGGAATTATATTAAAAGGAGAAATGTAGGGGAGAGAGAGTTAGTATTACTAGATGATGAGGGAACAGTGTAGTTCTAGAGAAGATTTAGAGAGAATCTTAAATAGTTATGTAATGAATATAGAAAAGATGTTAGATGTGAATGATAGAATATTAGAAAATATGAAAGAATATAGTAATGGGAATATTAGTTTTTCAGAAAATGAACTAAATGAGGTAGAGAAGAAATTGAAAAGTGGGAAGGCAAGAGGTTTAGATGGATGGGCAGCAGAGATGGTAATGAATTTAGGATATAGGGCAAAAGTAAAGTTATTATCCTGTTTTAATAAAATGGCACAGAATAGAGTTTTCCCAAGTAGTTGGAGTAATACAAGAGTAAGGCTATTATTTAAAGGAAAGGGTAAGGATCATAGAAAGTTGAATAATTATAGACCGATAGCGGTAACATCAGTTTTATATAAAGTTTTCTCGTATATGGTGGCTAGTAAAGTTGTAAAATGGATGGAAGGGAATAATGTAGTGGGTGAAATGCAAGGAGGTTTTAGATTAGATAGGCGTATAGGAGATAGTTTATTTGTAGTTACACAACTTATGGATATGAGTAGGAATGCAGATAAACAGTTATATATGAGTTTTATAGATATAGAGAAGGCATATGATAGAGTAAATAGAAATAGATTATGGATAAGTTTAGCAAATTTGGGAATGGATGAAGCTTTAATAGATATTATTAAGAAATTATATGAAAATAATTATTATATATATCAATTAGAGAATATAGAATCAATTAAAGTTAAAAATGGTGTGGGACTAAGGCAAGGATGCCCTATGTCACCTATTTTGTTTGTGTTGTATTTGAGTGAAATGGAAAGAGCAATAGAAAGATTAGGAAGAGGGATAGAGATACCGTTAATAGGTAGTAAGGGAGTATATATTTTGTCAGGTCTTTTTTTTGCAGATGATATATTTTTGTGTGCAGAAAAAAGAGAAGATATGGAAGTTATGTTGAGGACATGTGCAAGGGTGGGTAAAGAGATGGGGATTAAATTTAGTGAAGAAAAATCAAATATAATGATGGTTAATACTGAGGAAAGAGAAGATGTAGAATTTTTATTGGGAGATATTAAGTTAGGTGTGGTGAATAGATATAGTTATTTGGGAATTATTTTAAGTAATCAGAAAAATTATTTGGATGAATGGGAGAAAAAATTGATAAATGAAGCAAAGAAAAGAAAGGGATTGATAAAGAAATTAACAGTATTTTCATATAATAAATATGATGTAGCTAGAATTATATGAAAGGAGTTGCAGTAGCAGGGTTAACATATGGTAATGATGCATTATATGTTAGTAAAAAGATATTAGATTATTTAGAAAAAGCTCAAAGGGAAGTAGGAAGACATGCATTGGATGCAGAAGTATGGACAGCAAGGGAGGCAATTCAAGGAGAAATGGGATGGTCAAGTTTTCATATGAGAGATGCAAAAAGTAAAATGAAAATGTTTGGTAGATTGCAGTTTATGGATAATAAAAGAATAGCTAAAATAGTATTTAATTGGGTTATGAGTAAAGGGCAGGTAACAAGATGGGTGAGAAAGGTAATGCGCTATGCAAAAGATTTGGATAAAGAATTTATATCAGTATATTTGTACAAAAGATGGGATGATTGTGTTAAGAGGATTATTGAGTGTTATAGTAGTAAGGAATGGGATAAAAGAATAAATTTATTAATAAAGACTAGGGAGTTAGAGAGATGGAGAAATAGTATGGAGAGTAAAAAGAGTTTAAATATATATAGAAATAAACAGAATATTAGGGTGAGTTAATTTATGATAATAGTAAGGAAAGTAGTTTATTGTTTAAGGCTCGAACGGGATCTTTAGCTACAAAAGAATATACATGTAAATGGAAAAATATGGGTGATTTATTTTGTAAATTATGTAAGGAAGGAATTGAAAATATTAGGCATTTGTTAATTGAATGTAAATGTTTGAAAACAGAAAGGGTACATATAATAAAGTTGTGGAAAAATAAATATGAAAAGAGTGATTATACAGAAAGTGAATTATTGTTTTTTATGCTGGGTTTGGGAAAAGATAAGGGGGATTTAGATATAAAGGTTATAGAGTTGACAAAAATAATGTTGTGGAAATGGGATAGAGCAGATTATGGGTAAATTTAGAGTGGGGAATGTAAAAGAAAGTGGCTAACAGGTTTATCTGGGCATAATTGCTGAGATATTCTTGACTTCGTTTAAGGAGAAGCCATAATACATCACATCACAGCAACAGTATGCCATGTGGCAGGTTCTAATGTCATATAAAATTAAATCAATTGACTAATTTAATAAGACATAAACTAGTGGTATATTGTAAGTTCAGTTATTTGTTTTAAACATCTTCAAGTCTCTTGATAATAAACTCAGAAGCTATTGCCATTTTGATGTGGTGGAACAAATATACTTAGTTTATAAGTTATATTTATATTGTATTCACAACACGATACCACCAAAAATAAATGTTAACATGGGTATTTGAAATTGTTTTTGTTTTGTTTTTTTAAAGAAAAAACTCAAATCAAAATTCTGGAGAGTTCATATTATCCAGTTTTTAATATATCATTGTATACTTAATTATCGTATTTCATGTGTGTGCGAGTTATTTCTTTCTACTTAGTCACTATGATTTTATATTTTTAAAAACTGTGGCTAGTGTGTTTACTGGGAAAAAACATTTTATGGACTTCTATTGTTCATTTTGACAACAATCAAATCTCTTTTAAAGCTAAGCTCCATACACCTTCTAAATATCTCATAAAATTGTTTTGCATTTGTTGATATTTAAGAACACAATTTTATGTGTGCTATATTTTCAGCAAGAATTTATTCATACAATTACCCTTTAGCAAATATACAAATAATTATATATCTTTTATTGTTTTAAAATTATCAGCGTGATATGTGGTAGTAGTAATGACAGACTGAAGCTTAAACTCCATGGATCATGCCCAATTCTGTTACATTTGTTGTTTGAATATCGTATGATATTCATAGAAGTTCATTTTTGATTACTGTTACAAATTGTGAGAAATGTAATTAGATGAATATATATATATATGTCAACAGATGGCGTTCTACCAAAAACACTGTCAAGCGTATTTCGTTTACATAAACGTCAGAGAATGCATTCACTATCTCTAACTTTAATTCCACTTTCAGATCATGATTTCAAGCTATTTGCTATCGTCAGTGAAAGACAGGAATAAGAACTAGATCTAAACACAAACTCTGAGCGTTTATGAAACAGTTTCTATTCAGCTTGCAAGCTTTGTTTTTCATAAATGTACCTTTGAGGTCTTTCTTGCAATGATATATATTGCAGAGGCTTCTACTGTGTGGTGATGCTGAACTGATATCAGACCCATGTAGCTATCTGGCTTGCTATGCTGAGTTCGAAGACATTAACGTGTCTAAAAAATTCACGCTTGCAAGCTGAATAGAAACTATTTCATAAACGCTCAGAGTTTGTGTTTAGATCTAGTTTTTATTCCTGTCTTTCACTGACGATAGCAAATAGCTTGAAATCATGATCTGAAAGTGGAATTAAAGTTAGAGATAGTGAATGCATTCTCTGACGTTTATGTAAACGAAATACGCTTGACGGTGTTCTTGGTAGAACGCCGTCTGTTGACATAAATACAAGCGTTAACAAGTTTTTAACTTGATTTTGTTTTTCATATATATATATATATATTCTTTATATTTGTCCTGGGTAAATAAATACATAGAAAATGCATGATTCAAAGCTGAAAATAATTTGAAGTCCTTCTCTTTACATATACATGAAGGAACCCTATTTTAGAAAGCATTTAATCACAATAATCATGCTTCAAGCATATATAAATATTATAAATCATTACATTTTTTTAACTTTAAAATTTCCATCTTTTATCAGCCATTTGCCTTTTTCTATTCATATGCCATACTTGTAGAAAGTACAACTAATTCTAATTCTCATTCCTATATTTTAAATATACAATTGTAGTTATTGAAAAAATATGCTAATGGTTGCTAATATGCATTATGAATCAAATGTGTTTTCAGTTAGGCTAAGTTTTGCAAAGCTCTAAATAATCGCATAACATTGTTTTGTATTTAATGATGAAAATTATGCAAATTTAATCAGTAAAAATCCTATGTTCATACAGGCAAAAACTCTCTATACATACTGTCGCTCAGTGCAAGCCAGAGTAATCAATGGATGCCAGAAGGCTTGTGCATAAAATCCCCATTTAGTGCCTACTCATCCAATATGGGATTTTATGCACAAGTCTTCTGGCATCCATTGATTACTCTGGTTTAGTATGTATAGAGAGTTTTGCCTGTTTGAACAATAGTTAAGAGCAAGCATAAGAAATGGTGATCATGTGATGTTTATTGGCTTAAAAACCCTATGTTTAGTGAACAACTTTTCACAAGAATTACATTCCAACAAATATGTAAATGATTGTTAATAACTTTATATTAGACTTGAAATTATTACATTTCTTTAATGTTTTATATAATTTTATTGTTTCTCTACATGTCTGCCAATTTTCATCTTATTAAGCATTCAACTTGTTCTATTCATGATCTTATATTTCTAGTAAATATGCTACCATTATTATTAAATTTCAAATCTATACCTAAGATTAAAAAATAATAATTTCTAACCTAAAAAAACAACAATCAAATGATTTTTTGATAGAAGTTCACAGAAACATAGAAAGAAATAGCTAAATAATTTCATATCCTAATTGCTTTTTTGGTGCTGAGTGCCCTTGTCAAAGGCAACAGTTATAATATTAAAAAAATAAACCATTACATATATCAAAACTCCAATGGAAATTATGTATTTGATTCTTTAATTGTATATATTACAAAGCATACTTAATTGACCACTGTTAGACTTTCTATTCATCCATGTTATTATTATTAATAAACCAAGTTTCTTTTATTTTTCATTTCCTGTTATTGTGTTCTTTACAAACTATTTTTATTTGACTAGGATTGAAAACATGACCAAGTATACTTTTATGATCAAAGAACATTGATGGAATGAAGGATTCAACTTAGCTTTATTGTAACCATATACATAAGGGCAATAATGTTCCTGACCCTTAATCAAATAAACAATAAGTTCTTCAGTATTAAATTTATCTTTACTGTTATTGGTCAAATGCTTTAATATAGAAGGTGAATGAAAACAATATATTTTTTATCACACAATTTCTTCAATTCTCTAGTTGTAGAACAGGGGTCCCCAACCCTATGCCCATTGGTACCATGGCACCTGCAGACCCTTTTATGTGTGACCGCCGCTATCCGAACACGATAAAAAATTATTATCTGATACAAAAATACAGATCTCAACTGAGTGACGAACATCTTGATGATTGCTTACGAGCAAAAATATCATCATACTCGCCTAATTATGAAGCAATTGCCAATGAAGTGCCATGCCAAAGATCGCATTGACTTGTAATATTATATATAATTTAGTAATTTACATAAAAATATAAACGTTAATTATATGTTAAAATTTTATTTTTGAAATAAATATTGTTTTGTACATTATGTGTATTATTAACAATATCCAACTATAAATTTACATTAAAAAAATTAATGGTGCCTGCCACCTGGCCGGTATTATAGAATGTGCTCTTAAGTGCAAAAAGGTTGGGGACCCCTGTTATAGAAGATATATAAGGCAAGACCATCCACTGTTTATTATCAGTAATGTGATTACTTTTAAATCTTATATTATTTTAAAAAATGGTTAACATGTTTAAATAATACATATTTGTTGAAACATATCTCTATTATTTCAGACATATACTTAAAACTATATTTTTTCTTTTATTCAATTCAAATTTACACAAATTATGATTCCTGTGCAAAAAAGCATTGAAACCTACATATTTATATCATGAATATATAAAAGATGATTGATATAGCAGTATTTAAAAATGTTAAGGCTGTAGGAAAGTTTACTGTTAACTGAAAGGAGAACCTTTGATTCCTTTTGGAGGCCTTAAAGGAACCATGCAGGGCAAATTTCCTAACATCCCGTTCTTGTCATTGCAAATGTTATTACTAAGTGATTATTCATATAATATATGAACATGGATGGACTGCTCACCAACACACACTAGCCAACATGGTGAATTTATTTGCTTTTTACTTCCGAGTTTAAGATCAAGAAATATCATGGTTTTTCTTCTTAGTTGACTGATAAGACAGAATGAATGTGTGTGTGTGTGTGAATGAAAAAAGTTTTTCTAATAGATATTTACAATCATGACAGACAAAAATAAATCATGGCCCTTATTCCCTGAAGACTGTAAAATCACCAGCCAAGGCAATGGTTGGTGGCCAAAGGTGGAGTCTACTAAGAATCCCCTTATTGCAGATCCAGACTGCCATTTGATGATGACTTTTTTTTTAGGCAGTTACACCTGGAGATCACTTTTATGTGAAGAAAGATTGCAAGAATTGGAAGAAAAACTGTGTCATATTAAATGGGACATTATTGGACTTTGTATAAGTTAGAAGAAAAGGTGAAGAGATAATTGATTTAAAAAGTGGACATGCACTCTACTACAAAGGCACAAATATTGGAAATATAAGTGAGGTAGTATTTATTGTAAATAAAGTGGAAGAACACCATTGTGGAGATTGATGGTGTATTGGATAGAGTGACAAAATTAGTTATTCAACTTAATAACAGATACCAAATGCAGATAATTCAGGTTTATGTTACAATAAGTTCTCATAGTAATGAATTATTAGAAAATTTTTATATGGATGTATAAAAGGGTTTTGATCAGACCCAACAATATTTTAAAATTGTTATGGGAAATTTTAATACTGGAATTGGTAAACAATTGAAAGATGAAAGCTGCAGGTAAATTGGGCTATGGTAATAGAAATGAGAGAGGACATAGACTTGTGGAGTTTGCAGAAAAAGAAAAACTTTATATTATGAATTCTTTTTTTAAGAAAAATGTTAAAAGGAAATGGACATGGAAGCATCCAAATGAAGATATAGCCAAATTGAATTATATTTTGACTAATAGAAAATGCAATTTCAAAATTGTAATGTTCTTAATAAATTCAACACAGGAAATGATCATTGATTATTGAGATGTAAGATACATACATATTAATGCAAAAGTAGAGAGACAAAAATTATTAAGAAAAACCAATACTCACAGTTGATATTCCTAATCTTCAGAAACATTCTAATGAATTTAAATTAGAACATGCAAATCATTTTCAAATGTTAGCAGATTTTGAACATGATTCAGATTTGAATGAAATTAATAGGTAAATAACTGATAGACTTTTAAAAACTGCAACAAATATGGCTGATATAAAGAAGCAGCAATTGATCAATAAAATTTCTACTGACTCTAGAGAATTTATGAAGAAATTGAATATCTCCAATCTTGTAAAATAGTGTGAAAAAATGTTGATACTGATATGTGATATAAAAAAGTATGATTGTGAACTAACAAGGAAGGTTATAGAAGAAAATAAAAGTGTCAAGAGTGTAAAACAACATTTTAGCATTGGTAGGAAAAATATATCTTCAATAAGAAAAAAAAGATAAAACTATGACTAAACAGAGAGATGGCATCATGAAATTGGTAGTTTTATCAAGAATTATATAGTAATAAGGAACAAGTACTTCCTACAACTATTATATCTTCTGGATTGCCCAAGATTTTAAATAAAGAAATAAGATACACAATTAAATTTATGAAGAAGTGAAAAGCTCCTGATAATGATGGAATTATAAGTGATATCTTAAAAGAGGAAGGTGAAGAAATAGAAAAAAATTGGCAAAGTTATATACCTAATCTCTAAATGATAAAGATGTACCCGATGATTAGAAGAATGCAATATTAATATTTTAAAAAGGTGATAAAGAAGATATTAGAAATTACAGACCTATCAGTCTTTTACCAGTTTTATACAAATATTTTACCAAAATAATTACAACTCATCTACAGAGAACTTTAGATTTCAACCAATCAAAAGAACAAGCTGGATTTAAAAATGGTTTTAGTATAGTGGGTCATATCCAAATATTGAGAGAAATTATTGAAAGGAGCAATAAATCTGAGTTGTCATTATGCTTTGGATTTGTAGATTATGAAAAGGCATTTGATTCTATAAATATTTTTTCAGTGATTAAAACATTGGATCAAGATATAGACCCAGGATATTGTCATATTCTGAAGAATATTTGTGAAAATGCAACAGCAACAATTAAATTATACAATGATACTAGGAAGATTAACATTGAGAAGAGTGTAAGACAGAGTGACTCCATATCACCAAAATCTTCTACAGTAGTGTTGCAAGAAATATTTTCTGGATTAAAATGGGAAGCTAAAGATGTAAAAGTAAATGGAGATTATTTAAGTCATTTAGATTTTGTAGTTGTTTTTGCAATGAATGCCTTAGAGCTTAGGAAATGTTGCAAGAGTTATCAGATGAAAGTAATAAAGTAGAACAAAAGGTAAATATTAAAAAGACTAAAGCAATGTTCATCGGATTTTCTCACATGATGAAAATAAAGATTGGCAATGATGAGTTAGAAGAAGTTAATAGCTACAAATACCTTAGTCAGATTATGATTGGAGTGCTTTTGGTAGAAATAATATTAATGACAAATATGCCTATGTGTTTGAAAAGGAAGATTTTTAATAATTGTGTTCTACCAGTTCTTACTTAGAGAATTAGGCACTTAATAGAAGAGCAATAGAGGCTTTAGACCATTCAAAAAAGTATGGAGAGATGCATGTTAGGAGTAACAAGAAGAGATTGAAAAAGCAATATATAGGTTAAAGAACAAACAGGTGTTACTGATATTGTTGAAAAAATTAAAAGACTTAAGTGGAATTGGGCTAGACATATTGCTAGAGAGATGATAATAGATGAACAATTGAACTATTCAAAGAGATTGTAAAAGATCCAGAAAGAGATGACATGTGAGATGGATGGATGCAATAAGAAAGTGTGTTAGTATGATGTGGGGAAGAGAGATTAGCGATCGGAAAAAATGGATTGAACTTGGAGATACTTTCATCCTGCAGTGGATTGATAATGGTTGATAATGATGATGATGATGAAACATGTTAAGCACTTTGTGATCAATTCAGATTTAATAGTAATCACAGTACAGATAATAAACTGTGGATGGTGTTTCCTTGTATATCTTCTATATCTACAAAAAACAAGAAATTGTGCGATAAAGAATATAGTATATGTTTTTGTTTACCTTCTATATCAAATCATTTGATGAGTATAAAATTGATCCTAAGGAATGTCCTCATACTGTTTATTTGATTAAAAGTCAGGATCATTATCACCCTTATCTTTACTATAGTGAAAATGATAAGCGAAATGGAATTATTACCAAAATGATATAGTTTTCTAAAAACCCAGATATTAATTGTTGATAAGAAACTAAAATTCACATCCTTATTAACTGTTGTTAAAAATAGCAGGAAAGAGCTCATCTGCAGTAAAAAGTACAATATTCTGAAGAAGTATTAGTAATTATTTATTTAGCAGTAGAGTTGCTCTGGTGCAATTAAATATATGTTGTTGTTTTTAAAGTTGCATTTTATGAAATGGATGCAGACGTATTTAATGCTGAAAAAATAGAATTTGAATTTCTCCTCATAAGCAAACAATGTTTTATTATGAACATTTTTGGCAATTCTTTCACAAAATTCCGATCCATAATATTTCAGAATTAAGTGTGACTAAAATAAAACTTTTAAGCAGAAACAAGGCATCTATAGTAAAAAAAAAATATTAACAATTATTTATTTAATAGCGAATTTGCCCTGGCCCAATTGATAAAAGAATAAAATGTAGGTAATGTTTGCATATTAAATAATAAATAAATAAAAGAAAAAGAAAATCATAATCAGCATTATATTTTATTTTTAGTTTTTGGCAAAAAGGATGATAGAAGTTATTCCAAGGATTTAAGGGGCTAAACCCCACATTGTTACAATAAAATAGGTAAGTTAGATCCTTCAATGTTATCAGTATTCTTGGACTATAAAAGACTATTTGGTAATGTTTCAATTTTAATAAGATAAAAATGGTTTGTAATGAACACAGTGATAGAAAACATAAAATTAAAAAGGCTTAGTTTATTAATAATGGTAACTTTGTGATGAATAGAAAGATTAATAGCTTTAAATACAGTTTGGAATATCAATTTCATAACTTTCATTGAATTTTGGTGTATGTTATGGTTTCTTTTTTTTAAAAATAATATTATAAACTGTTGACCTTGACAGGTGGCTCAGCACCAAAAATGCGTTTAGGATGTAAAATTATAGTATTTACCGGTATATAGAATGCAGCAGTGTATACTAGATGCACCTGCTTTTTTATACCTGTTTTTAAGAAAAAAAATAATTTTCTACATTTTTTCATGAATTTCCATAATGGTTCACTGTACTAATTTAATAGTTATTTATGCCTACAAAAAAATTAACTAGACAATACTGTAATTAGTTATCGTTTAATATTCATTCTCAAAACCCAGAAATTTATCTCCAGAGCTGAACATTCTGCAGATTGTCTCATCTTAACTCTGTTTTTTATCTTGTGGGTAGATTTTATATTTCTGAAAGAACTTTTTTATATATATTTTAACTATTTAATTTAAAAATAATTTTTTTAAAAATTATGAGAATATTAAGTTATTTTGAAAGTCTTGCTCTGATATTGATATAATTATGAAAGTATATATATTTGTGTAGCTATATATAGCTTGCATGCATTCTTATATACATGTGTATTTGTAAATGTTTTTTTGTTTGCAAAAAGACAAGAAGCAATAGAATGCTTATATATATATATATTATATAAACCCAATGTTTTAGACTGATAGAAATTTCAACTCGAAATTTTGATTACCGTCGCATAAGACACCCCATATTTTAGTCATATTTTGAGGGGGAGAGTTTGTCCTATACGCTGGAAAATGTAGTAATTAGCTATATCTGTGTTTCTAGGATTAATTTCCCTATTTTTGATTGCATTTTTGTGATGGATTTCTTTTAAAAAAATTATAACGATAATATCACTCATTTGAAAAAATTATAACATATTTTTTTATCTCTTTAGTTGTAATGTTCAAGAATTTTATTTTTTAAGTTTTTTTTTTTAATATATATATAGATTATATTTAAATTTAATTTTGCTTTTGTAAAATTAAAACTATATTTAATTACTAACAATTTTTTTAAAATAAATTTCGAAACATTAAAAATAATTATTGAAAATTTAACCTTGCCATGGAGCATGTTGATCTATTAGACTAATATAATGGAAAGATCTCTTGCTGGCATATATTATTAGACTAATATAATGGAAAGATCTCTTGCTGGCATATCATTTAGAAATTTAAAGATGACTTATCTATCCAGATATCTATGGAATAACCTGCCAATTGCAAGATTTTAACCAAGTTTCGAAACATTTGTGCTCCTCAATCATAGTTAAAATTTCTGTTTAATCTAGCCAAAATGTTTTTCAATTACCATGCAGTGATTATCTATAAGAAATGTTACACCTTTTACAAACTCGTTTTTCATCTTTATGCCTATTAAGTATTTCGTAAGCATATGATCATTCTCAAGCAATTTGATTAAAAAATATTTAAAATATTTTCAGTCCTATAACACATATGCAATTGTTCACAAACTAAGAACCATATGGTTGCTGCTTAATGATATTTCTCAATAAGACAATGTACTCTCAAATTTTTATCCAGAATTATCATGAACAAAACCTGGTAATCTACAATCTATCTCAGTCGTGCACTGTCATAGCTTGAACTTTTATTATCATTAACATTCCCATGAGCTTTTATTCTCGAAAATAAATATCTGAACTCATCAATATATGAACTATATTATTAGAAGAAGTCAGTTCAATTATCATAGTTGTGTAACATTTGAATATGGATTTTAGTATATGTCTCATCCCAGATATAAGCAATGGCCATTATTAGTAAGTACTTGGTAATAAATAATGTTATGGAAATAATTTTTAATATCATTAACATCTCATGAAAGCTTAGCTTTTGAAAAAAATTTAAGTTAGATGTATAATATTTACTGACGCTATAACCTCGATAATATGCGTGTAAAATGCGATAGTAGGGACCTCTACAGGTGTTTTAACCACAAGCTTACGCTATGGAAGAAAATAAGTAAATCATGTATACCCATATAAAATACTACCCTCTTCAAATTTGAGTCATTGTTCATAGGAGTTGAACAACTTATTACATTGCCTTTATCATCACATATTGTAATTTTATTATAGGTTTCTCTACGTAACTTAAATTTATTCTATTATATGTATATGTTAATGTTTGTATATAATTTGTCAATAAAGATTTTTAATAAGTAAAAAAAGGATTTTAGTTTTCAGTTGTTGTTTTTTTTTAAATATATATATATAGATTTTATTTAAGTTTGAATTGTTTATTTTAATTCTGCTTTTGTAAAATTAAAATCATACTTAATTATTAACAAGTTTTCAAAATAAAATTTCAAAACATTAAAAATAATTATCGAAAATTTACAAATTAATGAAAATTTTAATCAATATAACATGTATTAAAATTATTCTGAATGGTTTTATAACAATTTTAAAGATAATAATAAAAAAATAACTTAGGAAAGTAAAATTATTTTCTACTTTTTTCTTATTTTTATCCATCATTTTATTTGCTTATTTTATTACCCAATTGTCTCACTTTCTTTATTAATCTGGTTTACGACAAAATCTTTTTGATCTTTTGTGGCAATCTATGTTATATATATATGTTCAACAGCTTCTAATTGAATAAATACACATTTAGAAACTATAACAAACAATACAATAACTTAATTAACCCATACCCTCATTTTAAAATAAATTAAAGAAGAAATATTGTAACAAGAACCAGGTTTGAACACTGATACAAAGTAAAACTACCTCTCATAAAGTTTCGCTTAGGCCCAGCATATATATGTATATGCATAACCATCATATGGTCAACATATATATATATAACGCTATATACATGGTGTTTGTGATTAAAAATATTATGAAGTGGCGGTAAAATTAAAAAGGATAATTTGTTTATATATATATATTAATTTTAATTTTGAAATCAACTGAAAAAACATTTTATTATTACTATTATCACTGTAATGAATCTAGGGTTTGTAGATAAATACATCTCTGCATATATTTTTTATTAACCTTTCTCCTTTATCACTGCAAATTCTTGGAAATTTTATACTTAGGTAAAGGTTTTTTTTTTTTTAAATTTTGTGACCAAACAATGTATAAAAATAATTTGGTCAAGCTAAATAAACATTAAAATTAATTTTGTTTAAGATGAATTGATAAGTAGTAGGATTTCGGTGAAATTCAAATGTTATCAATATTTAAAATCGATTTAATTGTGACCCAAAATATTTTAGTAATTGATGAAAAATAAATATAATATAAAGAAATGAAGGTTTGAGAAGAAAACTCCGGGCATTCGGGTAGGTGAGAGAAAATAAAAGAAGAAAAAAAAGGATCAATAAGTTACTGCCAGGCTGGCAAATTAGTTAAAGTTTTTTTTTTTTTGTTTGCTAAAATACATAAGCAATCAGGGGGGAATGAAGATAAATATGTCTAAGATAAGTGATATGAGTAGAGTGGGGTAAAGTTCAAACATGTTGGACTCCTACCCAGTATCCCGTGAATGTAAACCAGTGGAAATCTTGCTGTCTGCCCATTGCCATAAATCAGTGCCCATGGACTTTGGTTTAAACATACAGGAAATCTTTTCTATGATCATCAAATGAAAGACTATACAGAAAGAATAAATTATTCAGGACAATGCTTATATCCATTGTTCTAAATGTAAGCTTACCAACATATATCAACCTCATCCATTCCTGGGAACAAAGGTATATCTATGTATTTTTTTGTTTGTTTAATATTTGTTGTTTATTCAATCTCTCCTAAAATAGGAATGAGAGAATAGTGTTTATAGCTTTGGATATCAAGATTTAGGTCAGGAATATTGCCATAATCTGAAGAATATCCGCAGTAATTAGATTGTGTAGTGATAAACATTAACATTGAAAATGATGTAGTTTTTAGAGCTTCAGATTATCAAGATTTAGTCCAGGAATATTGTCATACTCTGAATAATATTTATCAAAATGCATCAGAAATAATTAGATTGTATAGGGATATTAAGATTAACATTCAAAAGAATATAAGACAGGATGATTCATATCTCCAAAACTTGTTTATACCAGTTTTTACAAGAAATCTTTTGTTGATTAAAATCAAAAATTAAGGGACTAAAAATAAATAGTCATTATTTTAGTCATCTGGACTTTGTAGCTGATTTGGTTGTTTTTGCAAATAATGCTTCAGAGTCAGGAAACATTGCAAGAGTTTTCAGATGACAGTAAAAGTATGACTAAAAATAAATGCTAAAAAGGCTAAAGTAATGTTCATTGTGTTTTTTTTTCAAAAGAAGTAAAGATTGATATTGATAAATTAGATAAAGTTAAAATATCTTAGATAGACGCTTAATACAAGAATGTTCATTGTATAAAACCACTAAAACATCACGTGGTCACCATTTCCTATGTTTACACAAGCTGTTGAAATAATAGCAAACTCTCCATACAGTAGTGCCATCCATTGCAAGCTTAAATAATCAATGGATGCACAAAAATTTGTGCATAATATCCCTATCTACTGCCTACTCATCCAATATTCCCAGAGTAAGGTCACAAGTTAGAAGCTAATTTGGGGATATTGGATGAATAGGCAATAGATAGGAATTTTATGCACAAACCTTCTTGCATCCACTGAATACTTAGGCTTGCAATAGGGTGGCATTACTTTTTCTAATGTTCATTGAGTTTTTTTTTAAAAGAAAAAAATAAAGACTGATAATGATGAATTAGAAGAAGTTAAAATATCTTGGTCAGATTCATAATGCATGTGGAAACATAATAGATGAAATTAATCTTGGAATTAAACTTGAATGTAATGCTTTTGATATTAAAAGAAAATACACCTACATGTTTGAAAAAAAAGGTTTTTAATAGATGTGTTTATCAGTTACTTTGTGATTCTGAGATTTGAACACTTAACATTAAAGTTATATCATTCAATGAAGTATGGAAAGATAGATGTTATAAGTAATATGAAGAGATCAGAGGTGAAATATGTAAGAGAACAAACAAGTATCATTGACTCATTGATAAAATTAAGAAATGAAATGGAACTGGGCTGGACATATTGCTAGAAGAGATAATAATAGGTGGACATTTAAATTTTTAAAGTGGATTCCAAAAGATTATAAAAGAAAAAAATCTCATATGAAATGGTTATTTGTAATATGAAAGTTTTCTCATGTAATGTAGAAAAAAGAAACTATGGACTGGAGAAATTGGATTCAAGTTTGAGGAATCTTCATCCTGCAGTGAACTGATAGTGATTGAAAATGTTAATGACATATTAATGAACTTTGATTGAAGAGTGACCTCATATTGTAGATATTGCACATTTATTTGTCATACCTATGATCTGAGTTCAAAACCAAAATAGAGTTCTATTTGGGATTTATTTTTCAGTTTGTTGTCTATTTACCAACATTAATTAGTAAATGAGTATCTAACTATTCTTAGCTAAAAGATAAAACATGATAATTGGCAAGCCCGATTAATATTCTTGGATGTTTCTCTGGCTATTTATGAAAAAAGCGTTTTATGTATAATCAGTGTTATTTTATACCTGTGTTTAGGATTCCTTTATGATAATACTATTATATTCTTATTATCATCACTCATTAGCTAGATTAACTGGTCCAACGGCTGATTACTTTTGAAGTTAATTAATTTTTTCCCTGTCTTTTACTGACTAGTCTTATTTATTTGTTCTGTTACATACCTACACAAATCTCATGTGTAAAAATTTGGTTAAAAAGTTATATCTTTTGTACTTGCCCATTGTAATCTTTTACTGCAGTGCTATTTTTTAAAAAAAATTAATTACTTCAAAGTAATATTTAAGTTTTTCTTAACACCTCCCTCCCCCCCTTTACAACCTTTTTTTTAAATTGAACTTTTTTCTTTATTATATATTAGAAGGCTCAGATTTGGAAAATGAGTATGAGTATATTGCATATATATATATTAGAACATACTCATTTTCTAATTTGCTATTTCAGTTTTGCATCTATAGTAACAAGATAAATTGGATAAAAGCAAAAGCATATTTACCAGATTTTTCCACGAAGAACAAATATATTTTCTCTCATTATGTAAATGTATCGATTTTAAAATGTTTGCTTTTAATAAAGTAATATCAATATCGTAAAGAATAATTTATCTATTAATCAAAATTTGTTTGTCGATAACTTATACTAGAATTTAAGGCACGATAACACATTTTAACAGATCTTGAGACTTCAAGCGATATATTTAAAATATTTATCAAGGTACTTAGATCTTGCTTTATTATGCTGTAATATCTATCATCTTCAGAATCACTGCACCGGTCCTTCTTATTATAATCTGATAATTATAATTCAATTCTTTAGCTTAAACAATGTATGAGAACACAAGAGCAGCTCTGTGTTCCAATAACATATACTCAGATCTGTATAACTAACTGTTCATGGATTATCTAGGATTTCTACACCTTAGGATGTTTTGAATTCCAGGTTTTTAGTTCAGAATAATAAAATGGACTTATAGATTATTGCAATGTGCATAACTGCACTACTTTCAGCATTGAATCTCATGCCTTACTGGTAAAGCAAAATTCAGAAACTGATCTGAAGATTGAAGTCATTATCATATGATAATCATTAAATATGTACGCTTATTAACATTAAGAGTGACTCTTGTTTTTATTTTATTATGATCTTCTTTTCATCATCATCGGTTATTATCAATCCTTTGCATGATAGCAGTCTCACCATGTTCAATCCCTCTTCTCCAATCTCTAACGTCTTTTCTCCTCATCACTCCAGTATACTTCCTTATTTTATTCATCTATCTCATGAGTAGTCTTTTTCTGGGTCTTACAATCTCTTAGAATCAAGTTTAAGATTTCAACTGTCCATAAATTATCTCTTCTAGCAATATGTCCAGCCCAACTCCATTTCAATCTTTTCTTTCAATGATATCAAATAACATCTGTTTGTTTTTTTACCGGTGTATTTTGTTTTCGATCTCTTCTTGTTACTCCTGTCACGCATTTCTCTATGCTTCTTTGAGTTGTCTGAAATCTCGGTATTGCTCTTCTATTAAGTGTCCCAATCTCGGATCCATAAGTAAGAACTGGTAAAATACATTTATTAAAAATCTTTCTTTTCAAACATATGGGCATATTTTCTTTTAATATTAAGTTATTTCTATTAAAAGCATTTCAACCAAGTTTAATTCTATGATTAATTTCTTCTATTATGATTCCATCTGTAGTAATAATCTAATCAAAGATATTTGTAGTTGTTAATTTCTTCTAATTTGTCATTATCTATCTTTATTTTCAACTTTTGAGAAAATCCATTAAACATTATTTTAGTCTTTTTAACATTTACCTTTAGTCCTACTTATAATCTTTACTATATAACTTTCTTTAAAACCTCTTAGAGCAGATCTACTGTTTCCAGTATTTCATCATTTCATTTTAATCATATTGTATACAATTCAAGAGTTACCAATCATTTTTTATGTTTTTTTTTAATTGAATATATGTCTATGGTTCATAAAATATTAATTTTTTTATACTTCAGTGAAATAAAAATATAAAAAAAGAGTGATAACATTTTTAATTTCTAAAATACCTCCCTTTTTTTCTCAGTTTTTTTTTTTACTTAAACATCACTAGACTTTTGTAATAAAAGATTATTATTTATCTACTGGAATCTTATGAATCCTACACTTTTTTATAATAAATTCCAAAAACTAGCATGTGATATATGGATGTATTTGGGATTGATAGATTGTTTTGTATAGTTATTACAAAATTTATTGTTAACATTATATTATTGGTTCTTTTTTTAATATGGCTGTGTTGTTTGCAAGTGGTTGCTAATGAAGATTTAAACAGGTGTGAGAACATATAAAAGTTTATAAATAGTAAGAAAAATATTCTTAGAAATATTTATATGCACAGAATAGGCATATTTAAAGTTTCAGAGCCCTAAAAAACGTCTCACACCATTATCATCATTTTCAACTATTATTTATTCATTGGCAAGATGAAGTTCTTTTCAAGTTTAATGTAATTACTCTAGCATATAGCTTCCTTTTTTTTTTGGCTCACTCCAGAAAACTTTCTTATCCATCTATCTCATATATGGATTTTTTTTAAAAAAAATCTTTTACAGTCTTTTGAGAAACAGTTTAAAATTTTAATTGTCTATTTATTATAATACCTTTTAGCATCAAGTTATTTTAGCACTTTGCAATTTTTTAATGGTGTCAGTAATCTCTGTTTGATCCCTCACCCATTTATTTTGTTTTTTTTTATTTATTCATAGTATAGATCTTTATACTTTTTTGTATGATACTCTTTGATTAAATGACTAAATCTTATATCCATACATAATCATTAATAAAAGACATTTATTTGTTATTGGTAAATCAAAACTCTGTTAGTTAATGAGAGGTAACTTTTTCTAAATCTAGTAGCAACTGCAGTGTATTCTCAATGTTTTTATTGAAATAGTATATATCTTGAATTATTATTGCAACTGTAGGAACATATGCATCTCTAATTTTTCAATTTATTTTAAAATTTGTTTGATTCCTGACACATATGTATATGCACAACCTAGAATAAAAATCAAATAATTAATTGATTTTAGCTATCTATGCTTTCTGTAAATTCTGTCTATTTTCAGAGAGGTAATCATTAAGAAAGCTTCTTAATATTAGTATATTTCATGCATAACACTACCTTGTTAAAAGTACTATTTTACTTCCAAAATATATTGTTAAATGAAGACATGATGTTTATTTTTCAGTTTCTAAGTTTTTAAACATTTTGTGAATTATTTTGCTTTTTAGTGTAATATTCACATATTCAGTTACTAATAATGTTAAATGATATAGATTAAAAGGATAAATCATGGAAATTATTTTAGTTGATTATTGTTTTTGTTTTTTTCAATCAGGAATTGAATCATATAAATATTTTTCCCAGGAATTTTATTGTTTAGTCAAGTATTTGGATGTAAAACTCTTTATAAAACAAATCCTTATTTTATTTATAAAAGTTTATTAAGTAATAAATTATAGATTTATGCTTTACGCTTGTCAATTATATTAATAATAAAGTTGTGCTAACACACATAAGTAAAGCTGCATATCATATATATATAATGATTCCAATGAGAGAGTCATAACAGGCTATGATTATGAGAAATACACTTTCTCTAAAGCGCTTAGCCATTTTAATTTGTTGATTACAATTAATTTGTTAATTTATACAGCTTTATTATTAATATAATTTTAAAAGTTTAATTGAAAATATTAATTTTTTTGCAAATTCATTTATTATATGTGACTGCATAATTCATTTGCCATTTTGGTGTTTGAACATCACTTGCCTTCCAAACCACTAATATTTATATTTTATATATATACACACACATATATATTTATATATTTTACTTGGAAATAGTTTGAGAAAATGGTGACTATTATATGTATTTATGTCTCTCATCTTGCACGTGTTAAAATGTTACATGACCCCTCCAAGAAACTAATATATGATTTATAATGACCAGCCAGTAACACTTGGTCATCATCACTGGCCATTTGCATTACTTGTTATTCTTTAATACAACATCATGAAATTAATGAGCCTGTTCTATCATGAAATAAGTAATGTACATATTACACATTTTATCTTAACATCTTATACAAAAATATACTTGTTTTAAATGAGATAATTCATAGTAAAGACATATTTATGAATACAGTAGTTAGAATGTTCCAAGATTATTCATTATTCCTGTTTTTATTCCTTTTAGAAAATCGTCTCAAAAAGTTAAGAATATATAATATTGAAGCTAGTACTTTAAATATATATTACTTAAAAGTTCAGCTGAAACTAATGTTTATATGTTTATTTTATAATGCTATAATAAAAAAATCAACCACTTTTGATTGTCATATGTAATGGTTTATGATTATTTTCCAACAACTTTAACTTCTTTTAGAGTTTTTGCAGTAATTTACATTCAAAAAATATGTAAACTTTTATTTTTAATAAAATATTGTGTTTCATTTACAAGTAGTTTAATAATTTACTTATAAAGGCATTTAAAAAAAAATTTTTTTTATGGCAGTAAATGAAAAGAATTGAATGCTAAAGTATTTTATTTATATCACATGATCACATTTTCTATACTAGCATATTAATTGTTGATAAACAGAGCAAAACTCTCCATACAGTATTGCCACCTGTGCTAAACAGAATAATCAATGGATCCCAGAAGGCTTGTGCATAAAATCCCTATCTAATGCCTACTCATCCAATATCCCCAGACTAGTTTCTGGCTTGTGGCCTTCATCAGTGAGGAGCTTTGGATCTGAGAGCACTGCATCTAGATCTTAGGATCTAATGCAACCCTCTAGCAACCACCTTTTATCTCTACTTAACTACAAAACTATCAGAATGAAATTGAAAACAGAAAATATTTTCAATCTAAGCTCAATAGCTTATATAGTCATATGGGTCTGAACTCAGTTCAGCACCCATACATTTTGGTGTCTTTGGCTCTTTTACAACCATAGCCACCACTATCCTATTAGGCAGAATTGGTGTTAAACCATTAAGCATCACATGATCACATTTCCTATACTAGCACATTAATTGTTGATAAACAGAGCAAAACTCTCCATACAGTATTGCCACCTGTGCTAAACAGAGTAATCAATGGATGCCAGAAGGCTTGTGCATAAAATCCCTATCTAATGCCTACTCATCCAATATCCCCAGACTAGTTTCTGGCTTGTGGCCTTCATCAGTGAGGAGCTTTGGATCTGAGAGCACTGCATCTAGATCTTAGGATCTAATGCAACCCTCTAGCAACCACCTTTTATCTCTACTTAACTACAAAACTATGAGAATGAAATTGAAAACACAAAAAATATTTTCAATCTAAACTCAATAGCTTATATAGTCATATGGGTCTGAACTCAGTTCAGCACCCATACATTTTGGGGTCTTTGGCTCTTTTATGCACAAGCCTTCTGGCATCCATTGATTACTCTGTTTAGCACAGGTGGCAATACTGTATGGAGAGTTTTGCTCTGTTTATTTTATTTATACTAAATTATTTTCTGTGATTAGAAGTGTTTAAAGATTTAAAATGGGGAGCTTCAGGTTTCATGGTAAGCCATTTTGAAATATATTTATTCTATAAATTGAAAATAAATTTCGGTAAAACCAAAGTAATGTTTAACATATATACAGTATCATGAATTTGTTGTATAATAAAAATATTAGAAGTGTTGTTTTACTTATATAATTATATATTTTAATTTCATAATAGTAAAATATTTAATGTCATTGTCCACAACCTAAGATTCAAAATTAGGTTAGATGGATCTTGAATTTATTCTCATCACAAACAAGTTCAGAACTTTGTCCATAAAACATATATACAGTATCATGAATTTGTTGTATAATAAAAATATTAGAAGTGTTGTTTTACTTATATAATTATATATTTTAATTTCATAATAGTAAAATATTTAATGTCATTGTCCACAACCTAAGATTCAAAATTAGGTTAGATGGATCTTGAATTTATTCTCATCACAAACAAGTTCAGAACTTTGTCCATAAAAAGATAGCTAATTATTCAATAATATTAGTAAATGAATATCAGTATGATAGCATCACATGATCACTATCTCTTATACTAGCACATATTTGTTTATAAACAAATATGTGCTAGTATAAGAGATAGTGATCATGTGATGCTGAATGGTTTAGCACCAATCCTGCCTAATAGGATAGTGGTGGCTATGGTTGTTAAAGAGCCAAAGACACCAAAATGTATGGGTGCTGAACTGAGTTCAGACCCATATGACTATATAAGCTATTGAGCTTAGATTGAAAACATTTTTGTGTTTTTCAATTTCATTCTCATAGTTTTGTAGTAAAGTAGAGATAAAAGGTGGGTGCTGGAGGGTTGCATTAGATCCTAAGATCTAGGTGCAGTGCTCTCAGATCCAAAGCTCCTCACTGATTATGGACACAAGCCAGAAACTAGTCTGGGGATATTGGATGAGTAGGCATTAGATAGGGATTTTATGCACAAGCCTTCTGGCATTCATTGATTACTCTGGTTGGCACAGGGTGGCAATACTGTATGGAGAGTTTTGCTTTGTTTATCAGTATGATAGCTATCCTATATGGTATGGGTTTTATCATTGGTGACGAATGTATTATACTGAACAACGCAGTTGCCTTACATTATAATTATTGTGACTTCTTTTTATTGCACTCACTCAATTTTTAATTTAAATATAGTAATACGGAGATGTTAAATGTATTTATGTTTTAAAATCTTTTTAATGGATGACTTAATAAGTAAAACAAATTAAACAGAATGAATAAATAGAATAATGTGTAATATTATATTGTATATAAAGAATGTGTTCCCTTGTTTGATCTTTTATATGAAACATAGACCATGAGTTCTAAAATGTAATTAAAATTGCAATGATACAAAAAAATATGAAAAAAAACACAAATAGATACAAGTAAAAATGAATATAAGGTTACTTTTATTATTATGAAGATTACAAAACTTACATTCAACAATAGTTCTCTCTACTCTAGATCGATCTTCTGTCATTAGGTTGAGTAATCATTCCCAGACTGGTTTCTGTTTTTTTTTTTTTTTGCTTTCATCAGTAACGAATAAAATTTAAATCTAAAACTATTGTATTCACATCTAGTAGCCATTTTTATATTTTATTTATATCATTATACTATCTGGCATCTGTTGATTTTTCTAGCTTTCAGTATATGTTTCTAAAATAGTGTGAAGAAAAGTGTTCTTGGAAGCATATGATGACATGTGATAATAACTTTCCTAACCAAAAGATAGAAGGAACCTATAATTGGCATAAAACTATCTAAAATATAGTGGCTTAATGTCAGATCTCTAACTATCAAAGTGGATTACCTTAATTTCAAATCTTTAAAGTATTTTTGAATTTCAGGTGATTAACTTGAATAATATAAAAAAGTAAAAGGTAACTGTTACATGCATTAGAGTAAGTATATGAGGAAATTGTGATGTTGCTGGTGTTTTTACAGAACTATGAATTGGGCAGATAATAAGTGATGATAATTCACTAGATTGATGTTATCTGGATATCAATAGATTAAATTCATTCTTTGGAGATCTATTTTATGATTGAATGATAATATCAAGAGGTTTATGGATTATCAAAGGAAAGCTTGTAACAAATCATTGTGAAAAGGCTTTTGTTGTGTAGTGAGAGGTAAATGATTGATGATAATGTCTTTAATTTATAAGTATTGTTATTTTATTAGTCATGTTGTTAGTTGCTCTGAAGGTCATAGGACATTTGACTTCTCTGATAGAATATTTTACAATAGAGTTTCATTCTATTGATTAAAATTAGATTATTTTTTTATGTTATTCAATTAAGAATTGGTCCAGGAACTTTGAATTGTAAATCCATGATTCTTAACGCTGGACTAAATCACACAAACAATGCTTTGTCACTTGGAAGATTATGTGACATTTGAGCACCAAAAGCTCTTGAACCCTTCATTTTACCATTGCATTAAACTACACATTATTGTTTATTAATGATTTTATCTCTCTCTTTTCTTTTTTTTTCATAGATATATTTTCTCTTGCTTAGCAGCTTTAACTTATCTATTATTAGTGTCAACATTTTTTATTCTTATAAAGTTGTTAGGTTCACTTTTTTATTTTAATTATTCAATGTTTACATGTTTATCTGAATAAATTAACTGACGAGCTATTACATGCTTTCCTTCTTGCTTAACTAATAGTTACTGGTTTAGTTTTAATGTACAGCTGTAATAATATTTATCAGATTTTTCTGAAAAGAAATAAATATTATATTGGAAATTAGAAGCTAGTGAAAGAACTTTTGCTAGAATTTTTTAAAAAAATAAAAAAGTAAGCATACTGGAGCTCTGAACTAGAGGTCAGAGGTTAAGTGTAACATTAGGCAAAATTTGTCTGCGTACATTAACTCTAATGTAATAATGGTAACAGACCAGCTGAGCCTGATATGAAATCTGCTTTTCTGTTTCAAGGGGCTTTCCAGTCTTCCTGATTTAATTTTTTTAAAAAAAAATATGTTATTGATATTATTAGTAATCAGAATCCAAAGATTCTTTTTATTAATATTTTACTTTTTGTAGTTAACTTATGTTTTTCTTGTCTGCTGCCTTTTTTTTTTAACTTGCTCTGATTATCAAGCTGCCATCTGGAGGAGAGTTTATTTAACTCATCTGACTTCAAATCACATTTGTAATGAGTAACAAAATATGAAATCATCAGTTAATTATATTTGCATTCATGATTTTTTTTTTCTCCCCTTTTCTCTGTTTGTGTTCCTCATATTTAAGTAAATAATTCTTTCAACTCTAGTGGTAATACAAACTTTCATTAATATGAAGGAAATAAGACAAATATTTATTTATCTTACTTTTCATATTTAGGCTGAAATTATATTTCCTTGCAAAATCTTCAAAGTGTAGAAATTATAATTTATCTATTTATTATTTGGGTTTATTGTGCTGCTATTTTTGTTGATATTGTTAATTAATTAATTTTCAGCACTATAATTATTATTTTATAATTATGCTATTAAATTGTTTTATTATATAGGATGAACATTTTCAATATTATAATAATAGTAATTAATATTATGCTATTTCTATTATTATTATTCATAATTTAATAAATCAATAAGAACTCTTTTTTTTTTTTTTTCAAAATGGCCCATTAATTCCAACTTATGAATAAAATAAATGATTCGTAAATAAAAATTATGTGTAGAATAATTTACATATAATGTAGATTATATATTTTAGCATAATAAGAAAAGTACTCGGTATTATAAGCAGTAGTATTATTATGCACTTAATACTATTATTATGTAATATGAAATATCTACTCCCAGCATCATAATAATATATATATTACGCTGGGAATGTGCACTTATATATAAATAATGATTTTAATTGTTTAAAAAACAAGGTTATTTTTATTAAATGAAATAAACAGTTTTTAACTAGTTCATTGTAGGTCTCTCCAACAATCTTCCAAAGAGAAAAAATAAAAAAGATATTAGCAGATTTTCCACTGCAGGATAGTAAAGGTCATTTACTGACCAGTACTTAAATGGTTTGCTGATTTAATTGCATGGATTCTAAATCCAGATCATTGATATGCTTTAAATACTATACCATGAGGCTTTTATAAAATTTAATTGCATATTTTACTTTAAATGATAGTAATTATAGTTATTTTATTGCTTATTTGGTGATTATTATCAAAACAATAAAAAAGTCATCGTTCACAATAAATTATTGCCATTATAGGGCAAAATACCTCTCCAACAGCTTCTTTTAGAGAAAAAGAGTATTCACCAGGCTTTCCATTTGCTGTAATAGTCAGAATTTGAGCATATTTTCATTCTTTTTTTACTATCCAGGTAAGAAAAGCTAAAAATCCATTTACCAATCAATATTGAATAATTAATTAATTAATTAATATGACTATATATAAACCACTTCGTAAATGTATTGGAAAGAAATTCATCTGGTCCAGATTAAAACCTCTGACTATGAAGCCCTTCATATTATTAAAATATATATATGGCCGTATATACATAAAACATTTAATTCTGAACCAAACTCGTCTTAATGAGATTAAAAAAATTGCTTATTTTGATATTTATCGTTTTAATTTTTTTAATTCTTTGATTATTAATTTGGAACTCGCAGATTAATTATTAAAGCAATATATGTACTTTGTTTTTGTTTTTTACTTATTTTAATACAATCAGTGAGTGATTTGCTTCATGGTGAATTCTTTGCATAGTTTAATTTTTAAGAAAATTAACAATTTTTAGTTAATATTCAATATATGTGGATATATTTAATAAATTTTATTCCAGAACAGTAAGCTATCTGCGACAAAATCTTTGACTAAAAATATTTAGAAATATTAAAATGCATAAATGGAATAGTGGTAATGCATCCAATATATCCTGCTCTGAATTCAAATCTGGCTTAATAAAACTTAGAAAATGGCAGAATTAGAATCTTTTTTCAGATAATCACCTCTCCATAAAAACAGCTAATTATTCTATATTGGTCAGAAAATGATTATTTATTTTTAACTAGAGGGTGAAATGAAGATGGAAAATAGCTCAAAAACTCATCATCCAGAAATTAAGAAATCTAATGATTAATTGTTTTGTTTTGTTTTGCTGGCCTGGAGAGTGCTCAAAAGACCTCTGCTTTTCTGTGAATTAATTAAAAGTTGTTTTACTGTTTACTTTATATAGAAAAAATATTAAAGAAACATCTGCAAAATAGTTGTAATCCATCAAAAAGTTAATTAATTGTAATAAAAGTTATCATAGTTTTTCAATTTTGCTTTATTTAAATAAGTTTATGCATAATTTTAAAGTGCATCGTTTATAAACATGGCAAGGCATTTTGAATGTAGGAATTCTTTTTTTTAATTATACCTGAATGATTTTTGTGTAAACTAAAGGAATTTTTTTAATAGTTATTTTTTATTTAATAATTATGAAGTTCCAATCTGAAATATAATTAGTCATTCCTGGTTGAAGGAACATTGTACATTTGTATGGTTTGATTTAAAATTGCGTATTGTTATCAGCAAAGTGTGAAAAGCTTGTATTGTATATAATGCTTAGGCATTCTATATAATTGCATGACATTATGGGCAAAGCATGAATTTTTATTTATTTTTTACTTTTCCTAGACATTGTATAGAATACCTAGGTGTTTTAAAAAATTACAAATAGTTTTTAGCAAAGTAAGAAAGAGGCTTTTATCAAAAAGATCCATAGCAAAATGTAAAAATCACAAAATATAAGATACGGGGGATTTTTCGTATTTAATCTATTGTAAAATACTAGACCAAAAGAAACTTTCAAATTTAATGTTTTATTATTTTATTATTAAATACTAAACATTTTACTTGTAAGGTAAATTTTTAATATTATGATGGAGTTTTACTTTCTTCATTTCAAGTACTGCATGATTATTATTTCTTGCTGACAAGCCCTCTGACAAAAAGACATAATAATAAATTAGTACATATATATATTGCTTATAATACTTCATTCATATACACTTTAATGCAACTAATTTTCTTAAAAACTTCTTTATTTTCTTACAGTTTCGACTGCCCAGCAGTCTTCATCAGAGCTCCATCTTCCTCTCAATTAAAGCAGTAAAGATGAGAGGAAGATAGAGCTCTGATGAAGATTGCTGGACAGTTGAAACTGTAAGAAAATAAAGAAGTTTTTAAGAAAATTAGTTGCATTAAAGTGTATATGAATGAAGTATTATAAGCAATATATATGATTATATGAAGATATGCAAAGAAAGTGAAGGAGAGAAATAAGAGAGTAAATTAGTACATGATGATGGTAGTGAAATGCAAATTTTATATAATGATCAAACAAGCTAGGAAAGAAATAACTGTATTTTTACACCAATATTTTGAAAGTAAAGTGCCAAGAGTGATGGATTTTAGAATCGTGTAAGTCCTCAAGAATGTAAGGAATTTCTTGGCAGTTATCTTTCTACTGTTCATTAACTAATTGCAAGATTTACATATACGATTTACTTATGAGTTCAATGATTAATTTTACTAATTACACATTAAATTTGTTTAACTTAATATTTAAGTCATCTTTGTAGCATCAAATATTCTTGCTGGAGTATTTTATTCTTTGCCAATTTTCCTTTTGGTATTTTATAGAATGTCTAGGAAATGTATGAAAATCTAAGTGTTCCATACTTGGATGTCACACTTTGCATTATTGTGTTTTGCGCTTAATGTACTTTTCTAAAATTGGAGCCTTAAAAGAAATAGCTTGTAAGAGCATTTTAAGTGTATATATATAACTGGGTCTCTCTTTATGCAGACTTTTTAATGCAATTTTGAAGTTATGCGATTAATGTTTCTTCTTAATATCTTTTTATGCAGTTTTCTTTTATGTGATAAAGAAGTTTATATTTCACTTAAAATTGGGAATTTCCCATTTTATATACACGCATTAAATTTTACATACTTTAAATGCTTGTTGGAAAAAGGTTTGGCAATAAATTTAGATACCATAGAAGATTTAAAAAAAGATAATGAAACAGAAGTGGAACCTGTTTGTTTCATAGCAAAAATGATTTGAGAAAGTCTTCAACTTTCTAATCAATTGGAAAATCATTTTCTTGTTAATGACACAAATTATGAACGAGCTCTTAAATTCCAATGAGAGCTAAATGATATCACAAGCTTCATAAACAATTAGTAAAATCATTGTCTCAAAATTTAATCATCGATTACAGTGTCATTAGAAAACCATTAACACAGCATGAGACTGAAGTTGATGCTAATTCTGCTGTTGTGTTCCCTCTTGTGACGAATCTGATTTCTTACCAGTTCACAAAAAACCCCATGTTTTGTCAAATAACAATAATGATTAAAATATGTATGAAAAATGTAAAATAAATTACACATAAAAACATATTGTTTTGAATAAAATTAAATAGTTAGTAAAAAGGTAAAAAAAAAACTTTGTCATTATTTTTTTTCAAATATTTGAAATTTTTTCTTAGTCATACTTTATTTCCTTATTGTTTTTATGAGAATTTTAAAGTAATTTTACCTTGTTGCTTTGGCTTTATGCGATTTTTGAAAATTACAGAACCTATTCCAAATTTTTCGAGGTAAGTTAAGTCTATTTTTGTGCAATTTTTTTATCCGGGTTTTCTGGGGAATGTATCTACTGCATAAAAAGAGACCCAGGTGCATATATGTATAAAAAGGTAAAAATGTAGACAAATAATACAATAAATAAATAGTGCAAAAGACATAATATTGTATGATATTTATACTTTAGATAATCAATCAAGTTTTTTTTTATAATAGAACAATTAAGATTTTATCTTTTATAAGCAATTTTTCATGAAGCAATTTTCATTATTGTGATTTCGCTTTGAGAACATTTATTTATTTTTATCTTGAATCTTATTATAATGATTGTTGAAGTAATCTTTTCCAAAGTTTTATAACTATTATTGTAGAAGGAATTAATGTTAGACAGCACTTGTCAGTTCACTAGCTTAATATCAAGTGAAGTTTCAAGATTAAGGACATCCCTTTTATGTTTTAGATCCATTATTTTTACTTTTTTTAGACATTTTTTTTTTTCGAACACATTGGCATATTTCTATTTAATACTAAATTATTTTTAAGAAAAGCACTCCACGTTTAATTCTAAGATTAATTTCATTCATTATATTTCCATCTGTAGTAATAATCTGACAAAAACATTTGTAATTGTTAATTTCTTCTAATTCATCATTGTCAACCTTTATTTTCTTTTTTTTTTTGAGACAATCCCATTTAACATTACTTTAGTTTTTTAACTTTTATCTTTAATTCTGTTTTTTTGCTTTCATCTGAAAACTTTTGCAGTGTTTCCTGAGAAAGCATTATTTGCAAAAATAACTACATGACTTAAATGATCTCCATTTAGTTTTATTCCCTTAGCTTTTTATTTTAATTAACAAAATACTTTTTGAAAAACTGCTATAAAAAGTTTTAAAGGTATGGAGTCACTCTATCATATATCTTTCTCATTGTCAATCTTCCTACTACTATTATATAATGTAATTGTTGTTATTGCATCTTTATAAATATTCTTCAGAATATGTATACTTTGATGTTAAAAAACAGGCAAAACTCTCCATACAGTAGTGCCACTCAGTGCCAACCAGAGTAATCAATGGATGCCAGAAGTCTTGTGCATAAAATCCCTATCTAGGGCCTACTCATCCAATATCCCCAGACTAGTTTTGAGCTTGTGGCCTTCATCAGTGAGGAGCTTTGGATATGAGAGCACTGTACCTTAGGCCACAAGCCAGAAACTAGTCTGGGGATATTGGATGAGTAGGCCCTAGATGGGGATTTTATGCACAAGCCTTCTGGCATCCATTGATTACTCTGGTTGGCAGTGAGTGGCACTACTGTATGGAGAGTTTTGCCTGTTTTAATAACAGTAATGTGCTAGCATAAGAAATAATGATCATGTGATGTTTTGTGATTTAATACCTTGATGTTCCAATATTTTAATTACTGAAGAAATGCTTATAGAATCAAATTCCTTTTCATAATCTAATCCAAAGCATAATGGCAAATCATTTTCAATGGTCCTTTCTATAACTTATCTTAATACTCAGATATTATTCACTATACTACAACCACTTTTAAAACCAGCTTGTTCTTTTGTTTGGTTAAAATTCAAAGTTTTCAATAGATAAGTTGTAATTATTTTAATAAAAATTTTGTATAGAATTGATTATGTGTGTAATATGATACATATTTACCATTTAGATATTTGGTATATAATATTGCCAAAAAATTTCTATTTTTTCTCCTGCTTCCTTTAAGATGTCAATTATAATTCCCCCATTAACTGGAGCTTTTTCCTTCTTCACAAATTTTATTGTATGTCTCACTTTTTTACTTAAAATCCTGGGAAATTCAGAAGATATAATAGTTGTAGGAGATACTTTTCCTTCTTTATTGCTATAAAATTCTTGATAGAACTCTTCTACACATTTCTTAATGTCATCTTTCTTTTTAGAAATAGTTCCATCTTTTTTTTATTATAGAAATAAGTTTCTTAGCATTACCAAGATATTGTTTTACACTCTTGAAACTTTTATTCTCTTCTTCAGTTCTCTGCAATTGCAAATTGACAATTATATGTTCTTATATTATTATCAACACTTTTCACCCCAATTTACAAAATTCTAGATATTTATTCCTTTTTTAATGCATCATTTTTATATATTTTTATATTCATTCTTTCATAAATTGTTTTGTCTCAGTAGAAATTCTACTAGTCAATTACTATTCTTTTTTGTATAGTTTTTTAAAGGGTATCAGTTGTCTTATTGATTTCATTTAAATCTGAATCATGTTCAACATCTACTAATATTTGAAAACAATTTGCAAATTCTAATTTAAATTCATTGGAATGTTTCTGAAGATTAGTAATATCATATGTGAATATTGTTTGTCTTAATAGTTTTTGTCTTTCTAGTTTTCTTTAATATGGTACATCTCACTAGTTGATGATCCCTTCTTGTGTTATATATTAAGAACATTTCAGTCTTGAAGTGCATATTTTCTGTTAGTCAGAATGTAATCCAATTCTGCTGTATTTTTATTTAAATGCTTCCAAATCCATTTCCATTTAATGTTTTTCTTGAAAAAGAATTCATAATTAAATGTTTTTCTTTTCCTGGAAATTCCACAAGTCTATGACCTCTCTCATTTCTATCACTATAACCAAATTTACCTACAGTACTTTCATCTGTCAATTGTTTACCAATTCTAGATTAAAGTCTTCCCAGACAATTTTAAATGTTTTGTCTAATCAAAAGGCTTTTGTACATCCATATAAAAATCTCTACTTTGTCATCACAATGAGAAATTTGTTGGGAAATAAACCTAATTATCTGCATTTGATATCTGCTATTATGTTAAATAACTTATCTTACCACTGTCTGATACACTATCAACCTATAATGAATTCTATTCCACTTGTACTTCCAATGTTTGTGCCCTTCTAGTACAATATATGTCTATTTTTTTAAATCAATTGTCATCTTTTCTTCTAACTTGACAAAGTCCAATAATGTTTGATTTCCAATTCTTCAATTTTCCTTCATTTGAAAATGATCTGCAGTTGTAAGTATTTAAATAAAATGTCATCATTAAATGGTAGCCTGGGTTTGCAACTGAGTAGATTTTTAGCACCCTAAGCCTCCAGTAGCCAACCTCTACCTTAGCTAGTGATTTTATAGCCTTCTGGAATTAAGGGTCATGATTTATTTTTGTCAGTCATGATTATAATATCTATTGGAAATTTTTTTTTATCATACCCACATTCATTCTGCCTTCAAGAAAAACTCAACTGATTACAGTTAAGACTATATGGCAACTGAGAAGAAAGGTCATGATATTTATTGATGTTAAACTCAGAGGTAAAAAGCCAATAAACTCATACTGGCTAATGAATGTTGGTGAGCAGCCCATCCATGTTTCTATATTATATGAATAATCACATTGTAATAACAGCTGGAATTGTCTTTAGTAATTTGCCCTGCTTGGTTTTTTTAAGGTCTCCTTGAGGAATCCAGGGGTCTCCTTTAGGTTAACAGAAAATTTTTTTCTGAAATTTATACATGCACCCTCACGAACTTCTGAAGAATAAATTTGAAATAATTTATCGATATACATCATTTATTTCAATGTAATGCAAATGAATATTTAAAAATATAATTATTAATATCCTAATAATATCTATCAATTCATTCTAATGTGTTTGTGATTAAATTGCCCTTTTTAAAATATATATATATTTAAAAAAAAAAAAAAAATCTTTAATAGTTTTCACAAAAAAATTAATAAAAAAAAGTTGCTATAAGATCTACTGCCGTTTTGAAGACATTCTGTCACCAGCTTGCTTAGTGTATTCCATTATATATATATAGTAGCGTAAAAAGATATGAAATTAAATAGCAATAATAATAATAATAAGCTATATCACATGATCACCATCTCTTATGCAGATGGGATTTATGCACAAGCCTTCTGGCATCCATTGATTGCTCTGGTTTGCATATGGTGGCACTACTGTATGGAGAGTTTTGCCTGATTAATAATTAGCTAATAATAATAAGCCTTAAAATATAGATAAATAATCAATAGCAAGCCTTAAAAATATACGCAGACTGATAAGACTAATAATCATGGCCTAGCTCTAATGCACATAGGCTACAATAAAATAATAAATAAGAATAATAAGCATTAATATTATGAATGCAATAACATAGCAAATTAACAGGAGGAGAAATATCATATTTTTTTAAAAATATAATAACTTTTAATATTTAAAGTACATGGCCCAAAAAGGATTAGGTTACTTCAAATCTTCTTCACCAAGATTTCCTCAAAATACAATGATATCTTATAATTATCATGATGATCTTTATAAAATGATCAGATATAATGGGTAGTTATTTTATTAATGAGCATGTCTTTTCCTATGTTTGGTCTCATAGCTCTTTCTTAAAATAATGATTTGTTCTTAATTAAATGTTACAATTCTTTCTTAAATAATCTTATGAATAAATATATCTCAGAGTTCTTATATGATGAATACTCTTATAATTTTTTTTTTTAATTTATAAAACCTAACAGTAATGTGATCTCAGTAACAACCTTACTAATAAAACATATTCTTATTCTTAAGATAATGTCTTATTAAATTAAACAATTATGAATTTACAATTTAAATTAAACATGAAAAACTTAACTCAAAATAAAGATAATATTTATGATGTCATGAGTACATAAAGGATTTTATGGCTACCCAAAATATCACACTAATAAGGTTGCTTTTAATCTTCTAAAATAAAACCAATCAATCTTATCATCTTAAATTAATGATGAATATAATCAAGTGCTCTTCCAAATAAATTAAAGTGATCTTCACATAAATGAAATTGACCAAAATAATCTTATACTAAATAGTTAAATAGTTTTAAATAAAATAAAATAATATGATCTCTTAATATCAGTAGTGCAATTTCAATAAATTGACTTTCATGTCATTGCTTTGTATTCATGTACTTTCAGTGCATAATAAACAAGTACAATTGTGTGGTAAATATTAGATTTTGAAAGATTGCATGATAAAATGTAAATGTACTTAAATTAATATTAAAACTAATATTTATTAACATTAAGAACATTCAAAAATCAAATATCAAGCTATCATATAAAGTTATCAAAATGATTTTCCAAAACAAAATAAAAAAATATAATATGAAGGAAAATTATATATTACAGTTTTTAAAAAATAATAGCACTAATATTTAATGGTTAACAAAACTTCCTATAGTTTCAATGTTATTAATAAGTTATTAAAACAGACAAAATTCACCATACATAGTTCCATTTAGTGCAAGCCAGACTAATCAATGAATGCCAGAAGGCTTGTGCATAAAATCCCTATCTAGTGTTTTTTGTGCACAAGCCTTCTGGCATCCATTGATTACTCTGGCTTGCACTGAGTGGCACTACTATATGGAGAGTTTTGCTTGTTTTATTAAGTTATGAGCAAGCATAAGAAATGGTGATCATGTGGTGTTTATTGCTAGTAATAAGTTCTCTCATTTAACATACTATATTATCATTATAAAGTCCCTAGATGAAAATATTCACTACCTTAAATAAAATATAGACTTATCAACCCTTATTTGGTGATGAATGCTAAAGATGTATACTATTTTATGTAGCCACATATACAAATTTAAATTTAATATTAAACATTTTATCAGATTTAACATCTTCATATGTGAGCTAGGCACATCAACAAGACCTAGACATCATAACACTCAGATAAATTAAAAGTACAAGTGAAGGTAAGGGTAGTGTTCCTCAGTATCTTTAAAATATCAATTACCAGGATGAAGTCATGGTAATATACTAACACATGGCTTTAGACAAACTATATCATTAAGATCCACACTAAAGGATATAAAAGTAAAGACAAAATACAATGATGGCATGAACTCAAGAAAAGCACCTACATGTGAGAGCAAAAATGAGTTAGGATTTCATTACTAGTCAGGAAAAATGAGTGAACTAATTCAAAGAGAACAGGAGTAATAAAGCACTACATGCTTGATATCACAAAATGAATAATAAAATACTTCAGCAATAATATCATCTATTCAGGAGAGACTAAGCTATTATCTCTTTAAAACTCACTGGCAAAATATAACAAACTATAAGAGAGAGACTTTGCTACTATATATAATGATAACTATAATTAAATGATGTGTAAAACCGATAAAACGATAAATGTAGCAAAATATAGCTAAATATAAAATAGTGGAATAATAATTAAATAATAAAAAATATACATCAGCTTCTGACTCTTCCAGCATTTTAACACATTCAAAAATAACTTCACAAAGGAATAAAAATGATGCATTTAAAAATATTAATACTGTAGCAATATTCTGAGAACTTATCATAAAATACCTGTTAAATAATTCATAAAGAATTATACAAAATAAAATGCATAGAAATAAATACATAGCATTTTCAATGCAATAAATATTTAATTTTAATAATTATACTCATTACCAAAAATAAAAAGTAAAAGATAGTCCTTCATCCCCATATTCTCCATTATGCTGGATACAGTCAATGGAAGCATTCTCGACTATCCTGCAGATTTTTGAAGTCACTAACAAATAAACATAGCCATTTAGACTTGATAATGGTAAATTCAATAAACAGAATAACAAATATGATGCACATTGTATATTTCACATAGCATTTTTATATCAAAATTAGCATTTCTTTTTAAAAACATATTTTATAATTTATAGATAATTAAAGTGCAAATATTTTGGAAAACAGAGCATGATAAGTTTAAAAGCAAATTTCAAATTAATATATCTGGAACATTGCAATAAATAATGTAATAAAATCCTTGAAAAATGAATATATTTAGTAAACTTGGAATTAACATTGAGAATTATATTTCTTTAAATTTTAATGGGGATACAAGTTATTTTTACAACATTGTCATTTATAATACCTGTCGTTGAAAGACGTTTGACAATTAATAAATGAATGTTAATTCTTTAAATAAAGCCTTTGAAGATAATAAGGCATATTAATTAAATCTAAGTCATTTATTAGTAGTATGCTCTTTAATATAAAGTCAAGTTTTATCTATTTAAATATATATTTCTTCTACGAGCAGATATTATATCATAGCATTCGGCATAATAAGTTTTATAAATAAAATTAATGCATAATAATGTCTTTAATTATTCAGTTATTTTCTTATCGATAAATATGACAGTTTTAAGGTATGGCATTTTTAAAATTATTGTATTGTTCAAAAAGGTTCTGCAATTTTGAGTTAAGTAATCTTTTTTATCTATAAATGAAACTATTCCAAAAGAGAATGCTCTTGTAATATAAAGATTTAGCATATTTTAAATATAAAAGGTGCATGAAAAAGTTCTTAACAAATATTTAAAATCTTCTTAAATATATTAATTTTCTCCACATATCTTAAAAAATATCATTTTTACAATAATTATAGCATAGATAATAGATTTAATAAGGTTTTTGCAAAGCAGGGATAATAATACCTTTTATCAAATTTCACTGAAGCAATTGATTCCTGGAAAAAATGATTTAATTTCTAAAGCATTTACTGTTGAATTTCCCATAGTGCAATTCTTGTTAAATATTTTAAAGCATTGAGAAATTTTACAATTGTTGAATAGCCTGGACAAATATTACTTTTATTAATGCATGTTGTTAACTAATAAAATAAAATTAGTTTTAAAAAATTACAACTGACAAGAGATGAAGATAAGTGTGAAGATAAATTAGCTATGGAGATAGGATAGATGTGTGTGACTCTCTTCACTTCTGACTTTTATACAGCAAGTCATGTGATTAATTTTGATTGATGTAACTGGCAACTAAAATACATCCCAATTAACCTTACTATTCAAAAGATTAAAAACTTTTCAGTAATTATTAAAAAAATTTCAAAAATAGATTTAATTAATATAATTTCAGAACTTTCTAGAAACAATGTTTAGATGGAAAATATAAACAATTAATTAACAATTATATCCTTTTTTATTTTTTTTTAAACAAGTTATTTAATAAATTGAAATATATTATGATAAATAAAAATTCTTTAATTACATAAGATTGGCATTATTTATTTAAATAAACTTACCATAGAATATTTATTTTAAACTTTTTTATATTGATAAGGTCTCACAACATTAGTTATCTTTAAAATAAAGAGAATTTTAAACACTAGCAATTAATAAACAACTTTTGAATGTTAAGCTTTAACCAGGAAGCATTTTTAAAAAATATTGGCCAGCCTCACACATGCTCAACCCACATACTAATATTTAATACTTTATTTAAGAATACTAACTTGAATATAAGCTAATTACCAATTTAAGTTACAAATTTTTTAACTAGTTAAGGATTAGAATTTTCTAATTAAAATTAGATTGCAACTTTATTAGATTAAATAACACTCTTTATTGGCACTAACTTAAATATTTAATACTTTTAAAGTTTAAACTCATTTTAAACGTTCTCTGATATTTAAATTTAATAAAATATAACAACTAAACTAAGATTTCTTTCAGCTTCAATACTCTAACATTACACTCGTCAATACTTTAATAACTTTATAACTGAATATATGAGTTACTTATGAGTTTTAGACATTATAAGATTACACTTGAAGATTATTTTTAGATTATAGATATCACAATAGTCATTCTAAAAATGGCTAATCAGTTACATAAACACTTAATTATATTATTTAGCAACAAAGTTTACTTATTGAAAAATTAAACTATTAAAAAAATTTTTTTAATATTTTATCACAGAACTTGACATTCAGTTTTAATGCAAAAGCTGAGAGTCACAATATATATATACTGAAAGAAAAATATGCATCATGTAGACTTACAAGGTATCGATGAAATGCAAATTAAGTTCCACTCATTAAATACAATATCAATTTATATTCAATTAGAAGCATCCTTTGGCAGATCTCTTTTTTTTAATCATCAGTTGAATAATGGCTTATGAGGTAAAAATATACTTATGCAGTGATGCATTCCTAAAGTGGACTAAAACTTCTTTTTTCACCAGACTCTGTTTACAATTTAAATTTAATTGATACTATAAAATTTTTCCATTGTTATTTTAGGTACTGTTTGTATGAACCAAAATTATTTTAGTGACACATTAGTTACGCTTGTACAAGCTTAGACAACACTGATTATATATTTATGTCCATTTATGTTCATTAAACATTATATCAATTTGGAGTAGATTTATCATAGCAGTATTATATACTCATTTCTGTTTTTATACAGATTTTTTATGTGAATTTGATCTTACACAGTTTTGGAAAAAAACATCCTCTTTTTACATTTTGCTTTAATCATACATGATTCAATAAGTTTGCCTTTTTAATCTTTTAAATGAGGCATTTGATCAAAAAGCCTTGGGTGCATTTGAAAATAGACATTGAAACATATTTTTTTATTATATAAGGAGGTGCCCAAAAATAATCGGAAATGTTCTCTGGTAGCCACTTCTATTGTAGTACATGCTTCTGCTTTTAGATATATCTTGCAGGGATTCTTCTGCATAAATGTGCCAAATGACACCATCATGTTCACATGTAGTATACTTTTTTCTAAAGAGCTTACAAGCAAATTGCTTTGGAAAAACACAAGCTTACATGTGCTTTCATAGAAGTGTTATATTTTTCACATCCCAAAAAAATATTGCAAGTAAAGTCAAATGTCAAAACACTTTTTTTTTTCAGATGTAAATGGTGATTGTTCACTCAGATTTAATTTATAACAATCAGGCATTTAAGTTCTGAAACTTTTGTGTGATGCGGTAAAATGAAAATCCCATTTTGTAGCATAGTAAAGAATGCATGTTTTATCATGACAGCATGGCTGGTGCATAAAACTTGAGGGTAAATAGTTTTTAATTAAATTCAGTATGACCCAGCATATCCATCAACCTCATTCTCTCACTCTGTGCCACTTCTTTTTATTCTCTTGAATGAAAAAAATATCACGATTACAAACAATTTCATATGCATACACATGCTGTTAAGAATACCAAACTCTCCATATGGTAATTCTACCTAGTGCACTGTTTTGTAATGAATGGATTCAGGAAGATTTGTTCAGAAAATCCCTATCTAATGCCTACTCATCCAACATGCCCAGACTAGTTTCTAGCTTGTGGCTTTTATCCATGAGGATTCTTGGATTTTAGAGCTGCTTCACCTAGATCTTGGGATCTAAATGCAATCCTCCAGCCACCTTTTACTATTTGGTTAACTATAGGTCTAGAAGCCTAAGGTGAAAGCATCATAAGGTTTTCAATCCAAACTCATTCACTTGTATCTACACATTTTGGTGTCTTTGGTTTTTCCAAAACTGTAGTCATCATTATCCTATGGGCAGGATAGGTATAAAACCATCACACCATCGCATGATTACCATTTCATATGCCTACACTTGCTGTTAATAAGAGTACCAAAGTCTCCATACAGTAGTGCCACCGAGTGCGAGCTTTTGTCATCAGTGGAAGCAGGAATGTTTGTGCATAAAATTCTTATCTAGTTCCTACCCATCCAACATCCCCAGACTAGTTTCTCACTTTTGAGTTTAATCAGTGAGGAGCCTTGGATTTGAGAGCACTACACCCAGATCTTGGGATCTAATGCAACCCTCCATTATCCTGCCCATAGAAAAATAGTGACTGTGGTTTTTGGAAAACCAAAGATACCAAAATGTATAGATGCTGAACTGAGTTCAGATCTATATGACTATACAAGCAAATGAGATAGGATTGGAAACATTACATTCCATCTTGAGTTCCTACCTTTATAGTTAACTAAATAGGTAAAAAGTTGCTGCTGGAGGGTTGCATTAGATCCTAAGTTCTGGGTGCAATAATATCAGACCCGAGGCTCCTCACTGATGAAAACTACAAGCTAGAAACTAGTCTGGGAATGTTGGATGAATATACACTAGATAGGTATTTTGCACACAAACCTTCCTGCATCCATTGATTACAAAGGCTTGTACTTGATGGCACTATTGTATGGAGAGTTTGGTATTCTTATTAATAGCATTTGTAAACATATGAAATTGTAATCATATGATGTTTTAATGGTTTTATACCTATTCTGTCCATACGATAATGGTGAATATGGATTTTGAAAAATCAAAGACCCTAAAATGTATAGATGATGAACTGAGTTCAGATCTATACAACTCTACAAGTGAAGGAGTTTGGGTTGGAAATATTATGGTGTTTTCATCTTAGGTTCCTAACTTTATAGTTAACCAAATAGATAAAGGTTGTTGCTGGATGATTGTTTTAGATCCCAACATCTGGGTGCAGTGATCTCAAATCCAAGACTCCTCACTGATGAAAGCCAGAAGCTAGAAACTGGTCTGGCAATGTTGGATGAGTGGGCTAGATAGAGATTTTGTGCACAAACATTCCTGCATCCATTGATTACAAAGGCTTGCACTTGGTGGCACTACTGTACAGAGAATTTGATATTATTATTAAAAAAAAAATTATTTTTTTGCAAATTTAAAAATGGTGAAGGAAAAAATGACAGAGGCATTAAAATGCATCACTTTGAATGTTGACCGGACTACTTTGAAAAGTGGAAAACATTTAGATCGTTGCATTAAATAGACTATACTTTGAAAATGATTGTTTGCAATACTTAAAAAATAAATCTACAATTTGTTATTAAAAAATTCCAATTATTTTTGGGTCTCCCTTGTATTTGTTTAAAAAATGTATTTATTTATTATACTGATATAATTGTTTTTCATAAATAAAATTAAAAAATTATATTTTAAAGCATTTTCATAAAAAATAAATAGTTTTGAATATTTTTTTTGTTTTTAATCAGTAATGTAATGAATGCCTATATTTATATATATATATTGGAAATTAAGTATTAGTCCTGTGACATGGCAAGTATTAGACCTGTTGCGCCTTTTCACATCCACGACAAATGTGTAACATTGCAATTAGGTCAAATAAATCCAAATGAACCCTGCAATGTTATCTGATCCCATATCAAAATGTGTTTTTATCCGATCTCCGATTTGGTAACAAAATAATTTTTTTTTCCAAAACCAATTTTTTTTTTTGCTTAGTTTTTGCTTAAGATTTCATTGTGAAAACAGCTTGATTTTCAATTGCATTGCATTTTTTCACATGTTTTTTTATCCAATCTGGTAAGTAAATTTTTTTTTTTTTTTGCCCAGATTTTGGTCAAGATTTCATTGACAGCAGCTTGATTTCAATTGCATTGCATTTTTTTTTTTCAAAATATTTATTAAACAAGTACAATGTTTACGGTGACAATTATGTCTACATGGTAAATTAAAAGGAAAGCTAGAATTACAAACATAAAAGCGAATTACATGATTATAAATAAATAAAAGATAGTATTATTCTGGGCAAGAGGTAAACCCGAATACCTGGTCTACTGTTAACACACAAGTAGACCAATTAAGCTCACCAACTCACCTAGACAAATTGCCTCACACTACCAAGAGTCACATAGTCAATCTAGAGTTTGGTCAGATCACCATTGGAAAAATCACTACAACTATGAAGGCTTAGGTATTTATGCTAAATCTGATGTATTCAGTTAAATATTATCCATTTTGATATCATAAGGATCTGAACATCTGATTATTAACAAAACCACTTTCAGCAATATCTTAGACAGAAGAAACAAAGCGTTTTACCAGCAATCATCCTTACAATGCAATCAGAGTCCTTGTAGTTATTGTCCATTTTCAATTTCATTGTTGCCTAATTCATTTGATTTTAAGTGAGTAAATAACTGTACTTTCACAAAACATCAAAAGACTTTTGGGATTCAGAGAAATGGCATAATAATCAAGAGCGACGAACATTATAGCAACACCTGGATTCATATTTGACCAAATTTATGTGGTGTAGATGTCATCAGATGACGATGCATTCATTTGCATATTGAACAAAATAAAAAAAATTGGCTGTCAATATGACTAATTAATAAAAGTGTTATATTTTCTTATTTTATGAATAATTTTGCTCTTTTTTTTTTTTTTTGTATTTTTTACAAAAAAAAATACATTCATTTATTACTGTTTTTCGACAAAATCCCATTGAGGCAATATACTGTGCAATTGCATGTTCATTTTGGAGGGAAAATTTTTTATTTCAAGTCTCCATTTTCTCGGAAAAATTTGATCGATTTCTAATAAAGTACAACAGGTGACTTAGATTTGTTAATTTGCAGCAATTCCTGTTATATATTGCACAGTAAATAATGTATGTGTATATTTTACACTTTTTTTAAATAATATTTTAGGTAATTGTTTGTAATTTAGCGATTTTATGGTCAAATTTATATCTTTAGTATTGTTATGAATATCTATTCCGCACCATGTTTTAAATTTTTTCCTGTAAAAAGTTCTATATGTTTTTCTGTATGGCAAATTAATATATTTTTTTTGTTTTGAACTCTTGTTAAAAATATACTTTTTAAGATCAGTTCTTATTTTTTTGCTGAAATTCATATCTTTAGTATTGTTATAAATTTTGTATTTTTTCATATAAATGCATATATTTCTGTATGGCAAAGTAATACCTCATATTGATTGATTGTTTAAAAATTTTACTATTTAATATCGATTTTTGATCAAATTTTATATGATTAGTACTATTATTAATTTATATTCTGGATCATATTTTATATTTTTTTTGTGAAAATCATATATATTTCTGAATGGCAAATTTAATTTTTTTTTTTTTTAACTATTGTTAAAAATGTAATTTTTAAGGTAATTTTTTTTTTTTGGTTAATTACGCTCCATATTGTTTATATTTTTTGTGTGAAAGTAGTATTTTTAGTCCTAAGTGACACGGAGCACGGATTTAGACATGCTACACCTTTTCACATACGTATTCAACCTGCCAATAACTTTGTAAATCTTGTGAAAATATCATGTATAAAATCTGTGTCCACATTATTTTTGTAAATCTTACAAAAATATTATGTACAAGACCCATGTACACGTTATTTTGGTCAGATCATGAGATTAGAAAGTTATCAGTGGATTGATACGAATGTGAAAAGGAACAGCATGTCTAATACGTGCTCCGTGTGACAGGACTAATACATAATTAAAAAGATGAAAATAAAATAAATAGTGGTATGATTATTATATATAATGAATTATTAAAATTATTAATTATTAAAAAAATTTAAAAATATTATTTATTTTGTGTAAAATTGCATTAGAAAAAAAAAAAACTAAGTAAATTAAAGATGTCTGACAGATAAAAATAAAGTAATAACTGCTAAAAATAAAAAATGCAGATTATTTTGTGTTTAAGTAGCTTTATCATTCCAGAACTAGATGTTTAAAACCCTATTTAATTTTAATCCTAAGAAAAAATATTCCTGTTTATTTTTTTAGGAAATTTGCTTTATCAAAATTTGAATTTTGATTTGTCTGTTGCTTTTGTTTTTTAATATAGAAGTAATAATTAGTCATTCATTCCACTTTTATGATATGAATGAAGCTGTCAAACAATTTTTTGTTTGATTGCATTTTTTTTCTATTTTTTAAATGGTGAATATTTTTTTGTATGCCACTTTGTTGTTATAACTAATAGTATTTTTACTTTTAATTAAGAAAGTCAAAGTAAACATAAAATTATTGATTACATTTTATTGATGAGTAAATTTCACTTTTCCGTCCTCTCATTTGGTATTGATATTTGAAAGTGACAGTGAATAAAATTGAATTATGTATATGTAAGTCATATTTGTGTCCAATGTTTGTATCTATAAAGTAGCGGCTTTATTGAGTCTGTAAGTGCATTAAAACAAAATTCAATGTTTAACTTAGATTTTTATAAATATATTCTCTTTGAAAACATTACATTAAATAATTCATCTTATTATTTTTACTAACTGTTTTGATCTGGAACCAATCTTTCATTTTTTTTATAGGTAGTGTATATATATTTTTGCATGGTTTATTTTTATACTTATTTTCCAAGAATGTATCTACTATATAAAAACATAATTTAATGTATTTTTACAATAACCTGTCGTCATATACTTAATAAATACACTACTTTACAAAGTAATATTTTTTTTATCTTTTTCAATATATATCCAATACTAAAATTTTCCAATATTAGCTCTACATGAAACAGAAAAAATAAATTCTTTTGTATTAAATCATCTCAATGAATTGAGTTATTTATGTAAATAAATGATGAATCTAGATTTCCTCCATAGAATGGAACCTGCATTTTTTTCTGATGCATGTGTTTTGCTAGGGAACTTTTTTTTATTTTCAATTGTTTTTTTACTGTGTGATTTGGTGTAGAAAAGAGTAGCTAATTTTGTAACTCAAGATTCATGAATTACGTACGGCTCCTGATGTATCACTTCCGTGCGCATACTTCTTATGAATTTCCGAACAATAATCATTCCCCCTTCCCCAGTTAATAAGAGCTCATTGGAAAATAAAGAAACTAAACTGATTTGTTTTAGTGTTTTTCTGAAGGTTTGTGTTTTAGGTTTTGCTGTATTATTCTCAGTGAGATAATTAATTATTTAGAAAATACCAATCTTTCCAACAACATAACTTAAATATATTTATAAGAAACAATACAGTTTTCTGTTTTTTATTTAAATGTGGAATATTTTTTTAAATATAATTAAAAATAATCAAATAAAGAAAGCATTGATATATTATATTTAGTTTATAAATTAATTTTAATCACTGTTTTTTTTTTTTTTCAGACATTATATAAAAATCCATAGAGATAGTTTAATAGAGAAACCACTGGATTTATTTGGCGGTAAGCAATAAACAATTATATACCCCATTTATTTATGAAATCCAATATTTAAAATTAGGCTTTTTGTTGCATTTACAAATAAACCTTGAAATATATTCAATTTTCTTATCAAATTAATTTTTTTCCTTTTCTTTTTTAAATAAATGTAAAAGAAAAAAAATTTTTAGGGTCACTTTTCTAACCTCTGGAATACATTATTGTGGTTTGTCTTTTTTTCTTGCCTTTTGATGTCTTTTACTTTTATTATTGATTTTTTTTCAATGTTCTTTGAAGTGATTCTTGTTTAATTAAGATTTTTTTCTGCTAATCTGCTTCTTTAAAAATAAGTATTGGGCAAAACAGTCATGAAATGTCTAATTTATAATAAATATAAATGACTCTTTGCCAATGGTTTTATTTAGCATAAGGCCGTGTGCAAAAAAAGCAACAAGATAAACCATTTGTTTATCTTATTAATTAAAAATGCATGTAAAAGCTGAATTTGATTCTGTCATAAAATATTTAATATGTATGTCTTTATTGTGCAATAGTCATTCACTGAATTTTATATTGGTAATTGGGAATATAAAAATGTATTTATGAATATAATTCAATAATTCCCAAAATTTGAAAGTTTTAAATTGCTAATATTTTATGGTGCAGTAATGAATTTAACATAATATATTTAAATATGAAAGCAATATCATTTTTAATTTTAAGATGCCTTAATATCATGACCTTACTGCAGCTACTCATTATATCTGGCAGAAGCTGCTTTAGACTCATGTTTCCTTCCTTTTCTGCTCATTACATCAAGCATGAGGTGCCTGTCTCATATTCAGACTTGAGCTGCTCACTTTATTAGGTGTAATATTTTTATTAGTTATATTTTGCACACATGTATTAAGTAGGAAATAATACTACAGTGCCAAGCAATAAAATCAGATTATTGGTGGCATGCTATCTTTCTAACCCAATTTATGTAGTATTTCCATTTAGAGCTACAATGTCATATACATTAGGTTCTGAAGGGGAAAAAAGTGCATTTTTTACTTTGTGTGTGAGACAATTTTTTTTTAATTCTTATATGTTTGTGTGTGTGTGTAAACACTAGAAGTATCCACGAACCAGCACTTGAGAATATTTTTTTAAAGTATTTATTAATCATATGAAATTATTTTAAGTTGTGGACAGTTTAAATATTTAGAACTTCAATGTCACATAATCTCTGAGCAGAATTATTTCTTCATACTTTGTAAACCTGTTAAAAAGTATTCGAAAGAAAATTAGAGCAAAGAAGACTTTGCCAAAGTATTTAGAGTCAGTCTACTTTTTTTAATAGATCGTATTAGCGAAAGCCTTTTTGAAATTTATAAAATTACTACTTTATATGTTTATGTTCAATATTAATATCAATCACTTTTCTTTATTCACTTTTTACAATGCATTTTACACTTACTTTACTATCATAACTATTTCGATTGTCCCAACAATCTTCTTCAGATCTATAATAAATATAAATACATGAATATTTTGTACATAAACACATAATTTCTACATATTATCCGTATTTCATAATATATTTTTTTTCCTTTTAATCAACATATCTATGTATACTCCCTTATATACATATCTACATAAATATCCTTAATCACTTCAAACATTTTTACCATTTATATTATTTTTAATAATTTTTTTTTAATCATGTATATATAATACATTTTATATTCTATTCATTTATTATTTTTTATATTCATTTTTAATTCTAAAATATTTTTTTATTTTTAAAATATTCCCTTTTTATTCTAACTTTAAAGGTTATATATTTAACCTATATATTCTAACTTTTAAGTTATATATCTTACATTATATATTATTCATTTTTTCATTTTCCTATATTTCCTATTTTTATTAATACCCCCACTTAATATTTATTTTTAATCTATATTCACAATCTTAATTCCTTTCATTTTAATTTTTTAAAATCTATTTTAGCTTATTTTTATTATATTTTATACTCACCTTTTACTTCTAAACTAATCCAACTGTCCACTGTTTAAATTTACATTTTTTTAAATAATTTCTAATGACTCATGTGATGTGATACAGCTACTTCTTTGAATGTCTCAGCCACTATGCCCAGAGAAACCTGTTAGCCCCTTACCTTACCTTTCCATTCTCCGCCCTAAGTTTTACCCATATTCTTCTTTATCCTGCTCCATTCCATTTCCACAACATCATATTTGTCCATTCTGTGGCCTTTATATCTAGATCCCCCTTATCTTTTTCTATATCCAACATAAAAACCAAGAGCCCACTTTCTGTATAACCACTTTGTTTATATTTATTCTCCCACAACTTCATTATTTGTACTCTTATTTCTTGTAAGCATTTACATTCAGTTAGAGAGACCTAATATTTTCCATTCCTTCCTTACATAACTTGCAGACTATCACTCACATTTTTTCATTTATGTGTATATTCTCTTGTTGCTAACAATCCTGTTCGAGTCTTAAACAGTAAGCTACTTTCTTTGCTATTATTATAAATTAACTCAAATCCAATATTCTGTTTACTTTTATATATATTTAAATTCTTTTTACTCTCTGTACTAGTTTTCCATCTTTCCAGCTCACTATTTTTTTATTAATGCATCTATTCTTTTATCCCATTCTTTGCCACTATAACACTCAACAATCCTCCTAACACAATCATCTCACTCTTTGTACCAATATGTTGGCATAAAGTCTTTATCCAAATCTTCTGCATACCATACTATCTTTCTCACCCATCTTGTTGCCTCATCTTTACTTGTAAACAATTAAATACTATTTTCGCTATTCTCTTACTATTCATAAATTGCAATCTACTGAACATTTTCATTTTTATTTTTGTATCTCTTATATAAAAACTTGCATTGTCTCCTTTGCCATCCACACATCTGCATCTAATGCATGTCTTCCTACTTTTTCTAAGTAATCTAATATCTTTTTACTAACACATAATTCATTGTTACCATAAGTTAAGCTGCTACTGCCACTCCCTTCCATACAATTTTTACTATATCATATTTATTATATGAAAACACTTAATTTCTTTAAGAGTCCCTTTCTTTTCTTTGCTTTTTTTATCATTTTTTTCTCCTATTCATCCAAGCAATTTCTCAGATTGCTTAAGACAATTCCCAAATAGTTATAACTATTCAATTCCCAAATAGTTATAACTATTCACCGCATTTAATTTTATATCCCCTTTTAAAAATTCTTTCTCTTCTCTTTCCCCAGTATTTGTGATCATTACTTTTTACTTTTCTTTGCTAAATTTAATCCCCATGTCTTTATCTACCCTTGCGCACATCTTCAACATAACTTCCACCTCTTCCCTACTTTCTGTACACAAGAAGATATCTGCAAGTAAAAGACCTGATAATGTATACACTCCCTTGCCATCTCTTAATAGTATCTCTATCTCTCTTCCTAGTCTTTCTATTGCCCTCTCCATTTTTTTTAAATGTAAGAAAAACAAAATAGGTGACATAGGGCATCCTTGTCTTAGTCTCACCCCATTTTTAACTCTAACTGATTCTATATTTCCTAATTGATATGTATAGTAATTATTTTCATACAATGTCTTAATAAGATCCACAAAATCTCCATTCATTCCCAAATTTACTAAACTTAGCCATAATCTATTGCTATTTACTCTATCATATGGCTTCTCTATATCTATAAAGATCATATATAATTGCCTACCTGTATTTCTACTCATATCTATAAGTTATGTTACTACAAATAAACTATCTCCTATATGCCTATCCATTCTAAAACCTCTTTGCATTTCTCCCACTATATTATTTTCTTACATCCATTTTGCCACCCTTCCAGCCACTATATATGCAAAAAATTTATATAACACTGATGTTACCACTACCAGTTTATAATTGTTTATCTTTCTATAGTTCTTACCCTTTCTTTTAAATAATAGCCTCACTCATATTGTTTCTGCTATCTGAAAATTTTGTCTTCTGTGCCATTGTATTAAAACATAATAGATTTAATTTTGCCCTATTTCCCAAATTCATCACCATCTCTGCTGCTCATCCATTTAAACCTTTTGCCTTTCATTTTTAACTTTTTTCCTGTCTCATTCAATTTATTTTCTGTAAACTAATATTTCTGTTACTATGTGCTTTTATTTTTGTTATCACTCTCCTTCACATCTAACATCTTTTCTATATTCATTACATACTTATTTAAGATTGTCTCTAATTCTTTTCTAGAGCTAAACTTTTTTTACTCATCATTTAGTAGCACTATTTCTCTCTCCCCTACATTTCTTCTTTTAGCATATTTTCAAATTTTTTTGCTCCCATCTCTTTTACTTTTATTAATATCCTTCAATAATTTACTATTTAATTTTATTCTCTCCTTATAATTATCTACTTTAGCCAACTTCTTTTTTTAAAATAGTTTTCCCATTTAATATTAACATCTTTTTTGCTTTTTTTTTTTTTTGCACTTTTACTAATTCTCACTTTTCTATTACTTTTATTATTCTCAATATTCTCACCTAAAATTATATTTGCCACTTTTTCTACTTCACCACACCAGTCCTTATATTCATTCCCAACAAACTCTTCTCTGATTTCTTCTACTTTTATTTTATATTCTTCTAATTCATTCTTATCATTCACTCTCCATCTACATCTTTCACTATCCTTTTTACTTTTTATTATTATTTTTCATTACATTACTAACCTTTTCTATTATAAAAAAATTATGATCACTATTATATATTCTCCATTATCAAATCCATTAATTTTCCATACTTTATTCATTCCCTCTTTCTTTATTAAAACATAATCTATTATGTGAAATATATTATTTCTAGACCATATGTATTGCCCCTCATAAATATTTAATAAATTTCCAATGCTCAAATTCACTTTCTGACAAAAAAAATTTCAAAAGCTGTCCATTCTTGTTATCCATGTTAACCATTTTTTCAATATACACATTCATACTCCTTATAACCATTATTTTCTTTCTCTTTTTTTGGAACTCTGTATATCCTTAACTAGGCATTCATATATGCTATTGTTCTACTCCATTATAGTTTGACTATTTCCAGTGGCCATATACATTATAGCCACCATCCATTCTTGTCTTCCTCACCTTAACTCAAACCACAAATGTTTTTGACATTTTACAGTATTTTAATATTTTTTTGCATTAACATATGGGTGTTGTACTTTTTACTATTCACTTCCTGATTAAATCTATTAATTTCATGACAGTCCCAAAATCCATATTTCCTGTTAGTTAACATATAATTCAATTCTGCTATAGCTTCATTTGGATGCTTCTATATTCATTTCTGCTTTAGATTTTTCTCAAAAAAGAATTCATAATATTCCAGCAAATTTCACACTTTCATATTTCTTCTGGATATCCAAATTTATACATAGTTTTTATCTGTCAAATGTGTTTCAGTTCTAGTACTAAAATCCTCCCTAGAAATTTTTAAATGGTCAAAGTAGTGGGACTAAACTTGAATTATCTGCATGTGATGTCATCCATTAAATTGAATATAACTATACCAATATTTTTATCCTTATAGTACAGTACATGCCAACTTTTCATATCAGTTGTTTCCTTCACTTTTCTATCTAATTGACAATGTCCTGTTCAATATTATATTAGATTATTCTTATTCAACTTTACTCCATCTTTCTTTGCTTACTAATAATTTACTGTCATAGACAATTAAATAAAAGGTCACCTCAAATGAGAGCTTCGTGGTATGAGGACTATAATTGTTTTTTGTTTGAAGTAACTGACAATGTATAAAAAAGAACAATCATTCACACATCTTGTCTTCAAAAACTTAAACTGATGTCTCATTTAAGAAATTTCAGACATCTGAGAAATCAGCTGTGGCATTTCTTGTACTTAGAAAATAGTTTTTGGTGTTTCTTGATCTTAAACTTACCAAAAGTAGTATTAATCTCACCATGTTCCCTGATGCGTATTGGTTAGTAGCCCATCCACATTTTTTTAATAAATGAATAATCACTTAATAATAACAACTATAAGAACAAGGAGTGAATAGTGTGGACTTTAGGAGTTTTCTTTGTTCATTTTTTTTTTCAAACCTCAAAAAACTTCTTTCTATAATCCTTCAAATAAATATTTAAACATAATAAATGTAATGTAAATTGTATAATTTCTAACTTGAAGATGTATATACTGTACATATGTTTTCTAGAAATTAGTTTAATAGAATGAAAAGGAATATAGCACATCAATAAATCAATAGAAACTTTTTCAAAACTTACGTACTGGGATACCGACTAATGTTTCGAGGAGAAAACATGTACCCCCATCTTGCTCTCAATTTCTATCTCCAGACTTTCCAAATGGACACAATTCCTCAGACTTGAGCCCAAGTATGTGGATTTCCTGCTCAAGGTCAACCTTAGGGCCCTTCCCACAGGGTCTTTCTTATAACATCGATACCTTGTGCCCAATGTGCGGGAAGCAGGAAGAAACCATGGACCACATTCTGTTCCATTGTGATTCATGGTCTCGTCTCCGAGGCATGGTTCTGAGGAAAATGTCTGTATCTGACCTGGCTTGTGTAATGATTCCTCTGGCCTTTGGAAAGGGGCTTTTTGCCAAAATTCGGCTGGCTTCATTTGTCAACTTTGGGATTTGGACCATACGTTGCAAAGTACTGTGTTAAAGTGGGATTGACCACGATCCCGAAGACCTTATAAATTTCATACAGAAGGCTAGGGAGATTGACAAGAGGACTTGCTCAGAACAGTTGGTGATTCAGACCTGGGATCAACTAAAAATATAAGTTTCGAGACATTCCATCTCATTCTATGGACAATGCCTCTGGCCTTATTAGGACTGATTTCTCCCCCTATTGCTATGATGAAAGGGATGGGATAACCTCCCTATTAACCATCCTATTTGAACTGTATCCCTGTAGAACCATTGCAGACAATGCTTGTTAACAGCAGCTCTAACTATTGCCTGTATACACAATTATGTACCTTGCTCTATAAATGAATAAAATATATTTTGAAAGTAGAAACTTTTGATAGTCACTTGTTTAAAATAAAAAATTTTGATACTAATGTTAATGTTTTGCTATTTCTTTTTATGCTTTTATTATTGAGTTGCCTTTTTAATAATTTTCAATGTTTTTACTATTATTCATAATTTTGGATATTTATTGTTAAGGATTCAATGTCAAAATATTGAGATATAGTTTTAATATTCTTTCACAGTATGTAATATGAATTGCAAAATTAATTTAATACTTTTTTGTATTGTTGTTTTTCAGAAGATGAAAGTAAACCAAATGAAACTCAAGAATCATCTAAGAAAGAAAAGAACAAAAATTCAACTCATGGCAGTCGTTCTGCTGGATTGGCACGTAAAAGAGCTGCTGCCCGGAATGCGTCTTAGCTGTTAGTCTTAACTTGAGAACTATCCGATCGAAGATTTGAAAAATAGACGTCACTGAAATGAAAGGTTGTCTATAATCATGTACAAGATTCATATACTGTAGAACGATAAACATTTAAAAGTTGAAAGAAATTTATTTAAACAAAATATATATATATACGTATTGAACCTTTTTTTAAAACGTTTAATTTAATGCAGAATCATTTTATAAATAGTACAGACTCATATGAAATTGGGAATATTTAAATATTCTCCATTTTCTTGCTAACCCTTTTATCTATTTAAACTTGTACTTAATTCTGATGCAAATTATCGGTTTATGCGTGTGCATCATTTTGTAAAATCATGTGTTAATATTATGACTTAAACAAAAATACAGTAATTTTATGGTTTAATTAAGCAAAAGTGCAGTGTACTTATTTTAGTTTTATATAGTTCTGTTATTTTCTAATCATTGGTTTTTAGGATAATATTAAATTATAAAGACATTTATTTTAGGTTGTATTCACTATATATTTCCTATTCTCTCTCTCTTAGAATACCACTAGTCTTGTTTTTAAAGACTAATTAATTTGTTTATTATAAATATCTGAAAATGGCCCTTAAAATAATATTTGGGAAAATGTATTGAGTAAATAAAGTTTGTTTAAAAAAAAAATTGAGAAAAATAGAAAGAGGTGAGATAACTGAACTTTTATATATATATTATTCAACATATCTATTTAAGTAAACTCTTCTTTAGTTAAGCTTTTTACGATGTCATTTCAAGATCCACGAATCGCAGTCAAAATCTTCCATTTCCAGTACCCGAATATTTTATAAATTCCTGAACAATAACTTCATCTTATTCTTAGTTGTAGTTATAAGTTGGGGTATTTTTATTATCTAGTTATTAAATGTTTTTAGAAAGATTTTAACTTAATTTATACTCTTTTAAATTCATTATTTATCCTTATAATAAAAACAATTTTTTTATTCAGGCATTTGAAAAAATATTCTAAGAAGCTATGACATGTTTACAAGCCAAGATATGTGATGATTCTTAAAAACGTCCTTCATGTTTCAGCTTTGAAGTATAATTTTTGTTTATTTTACATCTTTTATTTATTTATTTTTTAAAAAAATAAAATATTCTCGCAAAAAATGGAGCTAATGAAAGGAATAGATTAAATTAATGCAGGTCCATAGTAATAGTTACAAATTATCACAAGCAGTTGATGTAATGTAAGTCCGTGTAGCTTCTCATTCAAAGTCATCTGAAAAAAATTCTAGTTGCAATTACTATATATATAATTACATTAATTAATTTTATTATCTCTACATAAGTCAAACACAAAATCTGAATAATATATGCAGGCAGTCTCCTAGTTAAGAACTTAATTGGTTCCCGATGTGTGTTTGGAAGTTGAAATTGTTTGAAAGTGGAGATATGTAAAAAAACCATCAAAAAGGGTTTTCAAAATACAGTATTTATTTTTTATTGATTAGTATCTGGAGTTTTGTTTACAAATTTATCAAGAGTTAACTGAATTGTATTCTTTATCGTGTCTTGATAAAGAATTTTGTAACATTCTGTATCTTTTTCTATTGCCCTTCATACACAAGATATACACTCTCCATTGGGATCACATTCTTTTATGATGGTCAAAAATTTGTCAAGATGCATGAAGGCTTCATTATTAGGTTCTTCTTCATTTTGTATTTCATTCATCTCTTGTAGTCTAATCAAGTGTTCATTTGGCAGACATTCTGAATGAAATTGTATTAACTCATCAATATCTTCACCAGTGATATTGCTTGATACAAATTCAATAGCAGAGTCTTCTTTTAGTTCTTTCTTCCAATCTTCATGCAAACTAAGAGCCTTAGCTCACTGGGATGCCTTTTTGATATTGATATTCAATCCATAAAACCAAAGATTTCTCCATTTCATCCATTACTCTGCCATGTCTTTTTGAAACAATCTTGAGGAAATATTTTCACAATTTTTAACATTTTTTTAAATTTTGTTATTGTTTTTCACAATTGTATATATTATTAATCGGTTTAAATTATATAAATGTGCGATTGAAGCAAAAGATTCACCATTTTCAGAATGTCTAATTATATCCATTTTTGTCTCAACTGCTTTGGGTTTATGAGACCTTGATTTCTTTTTGGTTGTATCAACATTGCTATTTTTTGTTTCACACTCATGTTTTTAATTAATAAGAATGAATAAAATTCGCCAAAACAGAAATATATACAATGAATATGTAATGTAATCGTGCACAAACTATTTTTAAAAACAAGCACTAATCAAAACAATTCTGTTCAAGAGAGTCTGTGACAATGCTAAAAATAAAAATAATTAATGTCAGAGAGATGGGAAGATTTACTGTATTTTATATAAGTTCTTATGTATCTCTAAAATATACTTTCAATTATTTTCTAAATTCCAAAGTTTATATTTCTTTAGAAAAAATTCAATTATGAATGTATGTAAATAATTGTTTTTTTTTATCAGATACTGTAAATTTGTAGTGTTAGTTACTAAAAGAAATTTTTTACTTATTAAAATACTAAAAATATCCATCACTAATTATACATGAAAGTATATGCATAGATAAGGATCTAAAGTCCAAAAGCAATTACATAATAGCGAAATGTTTATAACTCAAGTGTTCGTAAGTAAGGGACTGCCTGTATACCCAAACTAGTATCCTCATTGATTATATCTTTCATAAATAACGTAGTTCACATAATCTCTTTTGATTTGCTCTAGAATAATATGACAAAGCTTCTACTTAGATCAAATCTAATAAAACTTTTCACAAAGTATAAGTTTATTTAAGAAAAGGAATGTTGTTTTAATACCTCAGTGATGTTTTGTTGAGTACACAGGATACTTTCAAACCAAGGCACAAGATAAAGATTTTGAAAAAATAAGAATGGCCATCTTGTCTTTGTACCTAAATTCACTTATAACATATTTTGGACAGAGAGGTAAAGAATCTATTTTTAATTTATATAAATAGAAATTGGAAAATTACTATCAAACCTTCATTATCGTTATTTGGGCATCTAATTTTAAAAAGACATCTTTGGTTACATTAAATAATGCTTACTTCAAATTTAATTATTAAATTGCTAACAGCAAAATTATAATTGAAAAAAGAAAACATGACAAAATAACATTTAATTGTTTAAAAATAATAATAATTGAGAATAAAGGGGAAAAAATAAACATTAATTTTGTGTTGTTGTTTCTTTAATTATAACTTTAGTTTTGTGCTTATTTAATTTATATAAATAATTTGTTCCAAATAAATTTATGCATAATATAGGTATCTTCATTCATAATAAATGAGGCTATATTTTTATAGAAATAATACTAACACCATTTAACTAAAACCTTATAACATTAAACTTGTAATGCTTAATTGTATAGCTTAAAAATAATATACATAAACAATACATGATAATATTGTACTGTACTGTGTATATACTCATATAAAACAATAATATGAATTCAATAAGCACAAAAATTTATTTTATAAGAAAAATACTACCAATAGTAAAACAAATTATGAATTTATTTTATTTTTCCACCTCATATTCAGTTTTTTTTTTTTAATTTAATTAATCCTCAACTGCTATGCAATACCAGCATATACATTTGCCAGTTATTAATTTAAAATATATATGGGATAGGGTTGTGCATACTTGGCTACTTTCTTAATATTCTTACATGTATAGAATCACTTATATACAATATTCTATATAGTTTAGTTTTCAATATACTTCTTGTGTTTGGTATCTGATACTGGCAAATTATAATTAAGTACTTGTATTAAATTTTAATGCTAAGACAAATGTTATTTTTACAGTTTGAATTTATTCTCTACTATCTATGGTTTGATGACTTTAAAAGAAGAAAAAACATCTCTATGCTGCAGCAATTAGTTCATTATTTGAAATATTTATAATCAATTGTCAATTTTTTTCACCCAGTAGTTATGTTACATAGATGTTTCAGTCTTTAAATGTCATAAATTCACATTTATTTTAATTCCTTTTTATGAAACTTTGAAGTTTTAATTCATTTTTATTAATTAATTATATATATATTCTTTAAAATGCCTATTTTATTAAATGCTATTTAATTAATTTCTTGATAGTATGTGATAATGACATGTAGTAATTGTAATTTTTATAGAGAATAGTTGAGAGTTAAATGTAGATTTTTTCTCCTGAAATTTTGTCAGTGACAACTTTATTTTTATATTGAAAGCATGCTTAAAAACTGAATCATTTTTATTTGTCTGAAGGTTTGTAATGGTGGTATATTATTAGATGTGATGTGTTGGACTATTTCCATAACTTTATTTAAACTTTCCAAATACAAACAACTTGTTAGTAATAACACACAAATAGACAACACAAGTTAGTAATTACACAATATTTCTATTATATGTTGCCTTTGACAAAATAGCTCAGTAGAGCGTTTGCTTTAAATTCAATATTCAAGAATTTAAAGGTGCAAGTTCAACTTCTAATCGAATATTGTCACTGTGCATATAGGCCAGCGACACCTGAAGAAGAGGGAGAATAATACTACTCAAAATGTTGTGTAATTACTAATCTGTGTTGTATATTTGTGTGCTATTACTAACAAGTTGTTTGTATTTGGAAAGTTTAAATAAAGTTAAAAATTTTCTATATATTCAACATTCACTCATAGATGATGGAAATAGTCCAACATATCACATCTCAATCATTTTTGTTTGATAATATAATGAAGAATGTCGTTTTTATTAAACTTTTAAATAATAGGTTAATGAAGATTTGGTAATTTTTTTCAAAAACTAAAAAAACGGTTTTATTTTTCTTTTTTGACACTGAATTCACAACCAATAGAATGTATTATAAGAAATTTAATGGGAAGGACAATTTTCATTTTATATAATAGAAATTAACAAAATTATTTTAAATTGTAATCACCATCAAATCAAAGTTTATTTCATCTGAATAAGCTTTCATTAAGTATTTATTTACATGATTTTTCTTTGAATATTTACTTTTTTCAAACTTTAGTTTTCAAATCGCTTCAGACATTATATTGGAATTTTAAGTGGTACAATATCTACAAATACCTCATGCAATGAGATTTTTGTAAAATTATAATTGATTCAGTCATTCATTGTAGTATAGATATAAATACATATATTTAAGAGTAATCCATTTTAGATCCATGGTTTAGACTAAAACTACCGTCCACAACAAACCATTTAAGCCAAAGCTGGGAAATCTCCAATCTTTGAAAGTTTTCAATATGGTGCCAGATATTTTCAAAAACATATAAAATGGCCCTGTATAAAACTTTTAAACACAAGCACATACTTCAAATATTGAATTAAGTAAAATAAAATATTTATTTTTTCAGCTACATCCAACCTTTATAATAATTCTCATTCTATCAGTGGTGTAATTTTCCCACAAATGTGGTCTGTCTGATTACAGATTTCATCTACAATACTGAAGGCAATTTGTTTGTTTTATAGTGATTTTCACAGACTAATTACATATTTGCAAAAAATAAAATTAGAAATTTACTTTGTTTTATTGGTATTATTCTGTATTTATTATTGAATAAGACAAAAAAAAATTGATACAGAAAATTGCATATTTCAATAGAAATAAATCAATGCATATTTCTTTTATAGAAAAAAATAGTAAATTGATATACCTGATATGTCTGGAAAGTATTTCATTTAATAAAGAACACAGTATTAAAATGCACTATTTATTAAACATTGTGATTACAACAAAATTATTGGGAAAGAAAGAAATGTTAAATAGAAAACTTGAAAAGGAGCTTTATCAAGTGGCTAATATAGAAAATTTTGTGTAGGTAAATTACATTATTTCAAAAAAAAAGCAGAAATTTAGAAACTATTTTCTAAAAGAGATTTTATAAAAAAAAACTACATCTTAGTCAAACGTCGTTAGCCGAGAGGTCAACGCAGCTGACTTGCAAGCAAGCAGTTGTTTGCAGATAGTTGTTGCGGGTTTGCCTCCCTGCCGATGCTATGACATATGGAAAAAAAAAAAGTACATCTTAACTTCTGTAGAATTAATCTGTGCAGAACATCACTTTCAAGTAAAGGAAAGTTGGAAAAACTGTCTCATATTAAATGGTCCATTATTAGATTTTGTGAAGTTAGAAAAAAAAGTGGAAAAATAATTGATTTAAAAAATGGATATGTATTAAACTCCAAAGGCATAAATATTGGAATTACAAGTGGAGTAGGATTCATTATAAATAGAAAGTGGAAGAATAACATTGTGGAGATTGGTGGTGTATCAAACAGAGTGGCAAGATGAGTTATTCAACTTAATGGTAAAAAACAGACGCAGATAATTCATGTTTATGTCTCAAATTCTTATAATGATGAAGAAGTAGAGGATTTTTTAAGGATTGACAAAAGGTTTGATCAAACCAGACAACATTTTAAAATTGTCATGGTAGACTTTAGTGCTAGAATTGATAAACAATTGTAAGATGAAAGTGCTATAGGTAAATTTGGTATGATGATAGAAATAAAAGAGGTCATAGATTTGTGGATTTGCAGAAAAAGAAAAACTATTATGAATTTTTTTTTTTTTTTTAGAAAAATATTAAATGGACATGGAAGCACAGCAGAAGTGGATTATATTTTGTCTAACAGAAAATATATAGTTCAATATTGTAATGTTTTTAATAAATTCAACACAGGAAGTGGTCATTGATTAGTAAGTTGCATATTAATGCAAAACTAGAGAGACAAAGATTATTAAGAAAAACATTCATTGTTGATATTTCTAATCTTCAGAAACATTCCAATGAATTTAAATTAGAACTTGCAAATCATTTTCAAATATTAACAAATTTTGAACATGATTCAGATTTGAATAAAATTAATAGGAAAATAACTGATACACTTTTAAAAACTGCAATAAAAATAGCTTACAAAAAAGCAGCAATTGGCTGATAAAATTTCTGCTGAGACGATTTATGAAGAAAAGGCATATGAAAATATATAAAAATGGTGCAAAAAAGAGTTGATAATGGCATAGAAAAGTATAATTGTGAACTAACAGGGAAAGCTATAGAAGAGAATACAAGTCTCAAGAGTGTAAAACAATATCTTGATATTGGTAGGAAACATTTCAATGAAAAAAAAAAAGATGGAACTATTATTAAAAAGAGAGATGACATCATGAAATGTGTAGAAGAATTATATAGTAATAAAGGATTTTAAATGAAGTGAGACATCTAATTAAATTTATGAAGAAGAGGAAAACTCAGGGTAATTATGGAATTATAATTGATATCTTAAAAGAAACCAGTGAAGACATTTTTTTTTGCCAAAGTTATATATTAATTATAACTAAATGATAAGTATATACCAAATGATTGGAAGAGTGCTGTATTATAGTTAATAATTTAAAAAAGGTAATAAAGAAGATATTAGAAATTACAAACCTATAATCATTTTTATACGAAATTTTTACCAAGATAACTCGTCTACAGAGAACATTGGATTTTAACCAACCAAAAGAACCAAGTTAGATTTAAAAGTGATTTTAGTTGTCATTATTCTTTAGATTTGTAGATTATGAAAAGCCATTTCATTCTATAAACATTTCTTCAGTGATTAAATCATCAAGATATATTCTGAAGAATATAAAATGTAAAAATAACAATTACATTATATAATGATATTAGGAAAATTAATATTGAGAAGACTGATATGGTGACACCATATTTCCAAAACTTTTTACAGCTGTTTTGCCAAGAACTATTTTCTGGTTTAAAATGAGGAACTAAGGGAGTAAAAGTAAATGGAAATTATTTAAATTATCTACATTTTGCAGATGATTTTCAAATAATACTTTAGACCTTCTGGAAATGTTGCAAAAGTTGTCAGATGAAAATAAGAAAGTAGGAGTAAAGATATGTTAAAAAGGCTAAAATAATTTTCAATGGATTTTTCTTAAAAGAAGAAAATTAAGATTGATAATGATAAGTTAGAAATCATCAACTACAAATATCTTTGTTAAATTATTACTACAAATAGAAACATAATAGATGAAATTAATCAGAATAAAACTTGGTTGGAGTGCTTTTGATGGAAATAATATTAAAAGGAAATATCCCTATGTGATTGAAAAGGAATATTTTTAATAGATGTGTTTTATCAATTCTCACATGGATTTGAGACCTGGACACTTAACAAAAGAGCAATACCGAGACTTCAACAAAGCATGGAGATATGCATGTTAGGTTTAACAAGGAGAGATCAAATATGAAATACATGGGTGAGAGAACAAACAGATGTTACTGACATCATTGAAATAATTAAGAGATGGAGTTGGGCTGCACATATATATTGTTAGAAAAGAATAATAGATGGACAGTTGAAATCTTAAACTAGATTTTAAGAGATTGTAAAAGACCTAGAAAGAGGCCACATGTGAGATAGATGGATGAAATCATGAAGCATGCTGGGGTCATTTGGAGAAGAAAGGCCAGAGATTGAAGAAGATGGATTAAATATGGTAAGGCCTTTATCCTGCAATGGATCGATAATAGTTGAAAATGATGATGATAATCTTGATTTTATTTAACAAGCTATTTTTTTTCTTTTTTGAAAGAACCAGTCATGATTATATTCCATTTATTAAAAAATAATTTCCTTTTTTTTATTTATTACATCTATTTCTTTGTTACTTTTCACTCAAACCTAACTTATAAAAAATAAATTTTGATTGGTTTGTGATGATATATATTGTGCCAAGGCCAAATTGGCACATGTATATAAAATAATTTTGTCATAAAAAAATTATTAAAACAAAAAAATCTTTCGCAAAAAAGTTCGAAATAAAAGTTGAAAAATCATTGATTTAAAGTGGGAAGGGGGTTTTCTTAAAGTTAAACTGAAGGTTTTATAAAAAGGAAGTAAAGAGTTTATTATTATTAGTGAAATACAATTTAAAAGCTTTAAAAAAATATATATAAATCTCTTCATTTAAATTAAAGAAGAAAAAATAATCTTAAAACTAGTTTTGATGTGTAGAGTAAAATTATATATGTGCTTGCGAATGTAAAAAAAAAAATGTATCAGTATTAAATATTATAAATAAATGAAAAATGTATTTAAAAAAAAAACAGCGGTGGACTACTAATTAAAGATATGAAAACAACATGTTTTAAAATAGCTACTACTAATTAAACAATCAATCAAAAAACACGTCTTAGGATTAATTGCTAAATAATTTCGACAACAGATATTTGCCGGAGGATATCAAAAGGAAAACACTTCGTCGGTATAAATACAGAATATTTTATCGGACAATCAGTTAAGAGTTTTATTCAGTCTAGTTTGCAGTGACAGTCTTGATAACAGTGCATTTCTATTATGAATCCAGAACAAACATGCACTGTTGAGCAGCTTTTGGAAATATATGCTCGTGCTCCAGCCTTTTTAGTCCAACAAGATCATCAAAACCTGCCTGTGAAATAATGTCTGCATAACAACTCAGAAATCCTCCGTCAAACGTTCAACTGTCTTCAAGAATAAGACCAATGGATTCGCACAAAATCTCTTTAAGAAACATCCAAATCTAACCAGTTAGATATAATCCATCAGAAGCAGCCAACAACAAGCAATATCTACGTTACCAAAAATTCTAGGTAAACCTTTATTTATTATCATTTATACGTAGTAGCCACCGCTGAAATTCGTAAATACTCAAGATTCAAATTATATGAACTCTATCATACATAAAATGAACTATTGATATGTGTGTTCAAGTTTCAAATGCTATTAATGCTTTATTATTATATTTGTGAATGCTATATGAGTAAATATGTGTGTGATCATTATATCAGTGTTATTAGTTAAATCAGATAAATACCAGTGTTCTATTATTAAAATCTACAAGAATATTTAAACTAGTTTGGAAATGTTAATTTAAAATATGTGTGTATTATATTAAATTTATAGAATGTTTAAAATTATTTAATGTTAATTAATAAATTGTCTTTAAAACTTAAACTTTATTTGTGGGTCAATTCTTTTTACCAACCTTTTATTAATTCTTTCCACCACCAATTTTGTATAATTTGTTATTGAATAAAATTAGACTGAGCTAGTTTAAGAAAATGTTTCGAGCGCTGGATTATAAGCCTACTGCCCGAATACATTAATCTTCAGACTAGCTGGCACCCCGGGGTTTACCCTGAAACAAATAAAGTATTTGGATAGTAGGGGTTTGAATCTAGCAGCCAAGATGGGCCATTGTTGATAGTTAAAGCTATCAATAAGATCTCCCATTTTGCTCAAACGTGCCGGTTCATTCACGTAACCTTTATAAGATTATAAATATATTATGAAGGAGTTTGAAACCCGGTCAAAACTTATATATACGTATAAGTAGGTGGTTTCAGCGGTTGGACCCGATACATAAATGGCTTTACCCACCGTTTGGGGCCAAATCCGTCAAAAATGACAGTTAATTAAATACTTTGTTTCTTGTTTAAAAATAAAAACCTTAAAGAAATTTAAATTACGTATGTGAAAGTGTAATAAATTAAAAAAAAAAAAGAATTGACCGAAAACTTTTTTTTTTCTTTAAATGAAAAGAGATTTTGTGCTATTTACGTTAGTTGAAATAAATCATTATGTTAAATCAGAGACAGTTGGGTGTTTGGGTGGAGTTAAGCATTAAGATCGGGTAGAGATAAATGGACAAAGGAGGGGCGGAGTCAGCATGTATTTCCAGTTTAGAAAGAAATAAATAAAATAGAAATTACTAAACTGATTAAAATAAAATATGGTATCAAAAAGAATGATAAAAAGTTTTAAAATTATAAATGATAAGAAATAAAGCCAAAATGGAGGCTCAAGGTAAAAATATAGAAAATATTCCAGACAAGGAAAAAAGGGAAATCATAGCTTTATTAACTTGCATGTTCGAAAAACAAAAAGAAACAGCAGAAGAATATAAAAAATAGCCTAATAGCTTAAAAACCAAAATAATGAAATGAAGAGTAAATTGGAAGGGCAAGCTGAAATGCTTGAAATGTTAAAGGACCTGATCGAAATGGGCCAGAATAAAATAAAAGAAGAAATTAGGGAAGAAATAGAAGAAATTAAAACACATGTAGAGAATAAAATAGAGACTGCTTACCAAGCAATAGAAAAAAATAAGTTAGAAGATAGAAAAATAATTGAAGAAATAAAAGTTGAAGTTATAAATTTAACTGTAAAAGTAAATCAAATAAATCGTAGTCAAAATATCCCACAAACTGAAATAAAAAAGCCAGACCAGCTGAGTGCGAACATGCACATTACAAATAACTCCATGAGTCATCCTCAGAAATACATTTATAAAAAAATTCAGATGATTTACAAAAGCCCATATAGTATAGTCCATCAAACTGACTTCAATGCCTTTGTGATAGCCAAAGGTAATATAGAAAAAGGAATGTTTAATACTAGGTCACTAAAGTTATTTGGAGGGCTGAATAAGAAAGAACCGCCAGACAAAAATTAAAAATAGGTAATCTGATGGATTCGCCGGCTTGACCTAGTTATTAACGACCATGGACTCGGAATAATGGAAAATGTTTAACAAAGTTTAAGGAAATAAATGTAAAAACGAGTATCAAGTTAGTTTGAATAATTAAAAATGATTAAAGTTAGTCTTAGTAAAATAAAATAATGATCTTAGAGTTTAAAATGTCAAAGCATCTATAAAACAATTTATGTCAAAACCCTCGATTATGTCATCGATTATATTGATATCCCAGCTCATAAGTCTAGAACATAGCGGAGCGTGACGCAAACAAAACAAATGTATAAAATCAAAATAGACAAGCAAAATGAAAATTTTTTTTTTAAAAAAAAGAGTAAAAATAACGCTTTAAAAGTAAAAATGAAATAAATAAGTGTATAATGAACATATTAATGGAAATAAAACATTATCAAATAAATTTTTAAAAAAAAGTGTATTAAATTAGGATTGAGGTGTGTGCGAGTATTTGGGCAAGGAGATAAATTCCAGGCCTGACTTTTGTTGGATTAAGCCTTTTCTTGTGGTGACTTTGTTCTACAGATGGGTAGTGCGAGAATAAATAATACTGATGATGTTGTGCCAGTAGAAAAGTCCTGGCATATAAAAGTTAATAAATCTGGAGGAAAAATTCCCAGTAACCAAATAAAATAAATATTTTAGTAAGTCGAATGTGCAGTAGAGATAGTCCTGCCATTCGCAATCTTAAAGTCCCTGTTCATGATCCGTTGTGCACAAAAATGCCCATACTGTAGTCACGACTTCCGCAAGAAATTAAAAGTTGGTTTAAATCACAAAATTTATCTGTGTGTTTGAATTGCCTTATACTTTGCTGCCTACTTCTCTTAGCATTACATTTATTACCTAATGATGAAAATAAAAACTAAAAATGCACTCTAGAAAAATAAGAATTTGAAGTGGTAAATACTTAGGAAAAGTGATCAACGCACATATTAATTAAGAAAAATATTCGTAAATAAATAAGTAGGTCAAATAGTTAAAATAAAATCGTTAAAATCAAGTTAAATAAATAAGCATAAGTAAATCTATAGTAAATAATAATGAAGAATGACTCGTAATAAACTAATCGATTTTTTTTTTATTGAATACACGCAGGTTAAATAAAGATGTTCGTAATGATTTAAAAATAAGATTAGTGTAAATAAATATTTTAAATAATGTTTCTTAAGGGTTATAAATAAATAGTGTAAGATATTGTTCATGTAAATTTAAAAATAAGGTTGGAAGATTAATAATAAAAAATTAAAAGTCAATCTAAAGTGTATTAAGAGTGTATAAGTATACATGTGTATATACGCGCACATACACTGGTAATATTCGGTAAATACGATACCTTATGATGAGTATCTTAAATGTATTTATCCAGATATCCTTTTAGGTTATTTTCTTGGTACTGCTGCACCTTATGATGCGTGCAATAAGGGATTTATTTATTATAGATTCCCTGTAAGCAAGTCCAATAATAACTCGATATCTAGAATATTAGAAGGTGTAGAATTATGCTGCACGTATACACATGTGTAGGAATTGTCTAAAATAATAAATTAATAAATCGTTAGAGTCAAGAATTAAAATTGCGAGAGATAAAATGATCAAAAATGACGCATTTTACTCTAAAACGGGGGGGGGGGGTAATGTGCCAAGGCCAAATTGGCACATGTATATAAAATAATTTTGTCATAAAAAAATTATTAAAACAAAAAAATCTTTCGCAAAAGATTTCGAAATAAAAGTTGAAAAATCTTTGATTTAAAGTGGGAAGGGGTTTTTCTTAAAGTTAAACTGAAGGTTTTATAAAAAGGAAGTAAAGAGTTTATTATTATTAGTGAAATACAATTTAAAAGCTTTAAAAATATATATATATATCTCTTCATTTAAATTAAAGAAGAAAAATAATCTTAAAACTAGTTTTGATGTGTAGAGTAAAATTATATATGTGCGTGCGAATGTAAAAAAAATGTATCAGTATTAAATATTATAAATAAATGAAAAATGTATTTTAAAAAAAACACAGTGGTGGACTACTAATTAAAGATATGAAAACAACACGTTTTGAAATAGCTACTACTAATTAAACAATCAATCAAAAAACACGTCTTAGGATTAATTGCTAAATAATTTCGACAACAGATATTTGCCGGAGGATATCAAAAGGAAAACACTTCGTCGGTATAAATACGGAATATTTTATCGGACAATCAGTTAAGAGTTTTATTCAGTCTAGTTTGCAGTGACAGTCTTGATAACAGTACATTTTTATTATGAATCCAGAAACAAACATGCACTGTTGAGCAGCTTTTGGAAATATACGTTCGTGCTCCAGCCTTTTTAGTCCAACAAGATCGTCAAAACCTGCCTGTGAAATAATGTCTGCATAACAATTCAGAAATCCTCCATCAAACATTTAACTGTCTTCAAGAATAAGACCAATGGATTCGCACAAAATCTCTTCAAGAAACATCCAAATCTAACCGGTTAGATATAATCCATCAGAAGCAGCCAACAACAAGCAATATCCACGTTACCAAAAATCCTAGATAAACCTTTATTTATTATCATTTATACATAGTAGCCACCACTGTAATTTGTAAATATTCAAGATTCAAATTATATGAACTCTATCATACATAAAATGAACTATTGATATGTGTGTTCAAGTTTCAAATGCTATTAATGCTTTATTATTATATTTGTGAATTCTATATGAGTAAATATGTGCTTGATCATTATATCAGTGTTATTAGTTAAATCAGATAAATACCAGTGTTCTATTATTAAAATCTACAAGAACCCATTTAAACTAGTTTGGAAATGTTAATTTAAAATATGTGTGTATTATTAAATTTATAGAATGTTTAAAATTATTTAATGTTAATTAATAAATTGTCTTTAAAACTTAAACTTTATTTGTCGGTCAATTCTTTTTATCAATTCTTTTTACCAACCTTTTATTAATTCTTTCCACCACCAATTTTGTATAATTTGTTATTGAATAAAATTAGACTGAGCTAGTTTAAGGGAATGTTTCGAGCGCTGGATTATGAGCCTACTGCCCGAATACATTAGTCTTCAGACTAGCTGGCACCCCGGGGTTTACCCTGAAACAAATAAAGTATTTGGATAGTAGGGGTTTGAATCTAGCAGTCAAGATGGGCCATTGTTGATAGTTAAAGCTACCAATAAGATCTCCCATTTTGCGCAAACGTGCCGGTTCGTTCACGTAACCTTTATAAAATTATAAATGTATTATGAAGGAGTTTGAAACCAGTCAAAACATATATACGTATAAGTAGGTGGTTTCAAACCGGTCAAAACTTATATATACGTATAAATAGGTGGTTTCAGTGGTTGGACCCGGTACAATATATATATATAATAGGTATATTGCATAAATTAATTTATAGTGGGAGGGACAATCTTTAAAGTGAGAAGAACACTTTTAAGATAGGTTTACAATAAGGAATACCTGATTTTAATTTTGCAGAATAGGAAAGAGGTCAGCTTAAGGTATATCCAATGCAAATTTTAGTCAAATTTATTAACAAAATTATAGAGCTTTAGTACTTGAAATATCCACATTTAGTTCATCATCATTATCAACCATTATCAATCCACTGCAGGATGAAGGTCTCTCCAAGTTTAATCCATCTTCTCCGATCTTTAGCTTCTCTTCTCCACATCACCCCTACACATTTTCTTATTTCATCCATCCATCTTACATGTGGTCTCCTTCTGGGTCTTTTACAATCTCTTGGAATCCAGTTTAAAATTTCAATTGTCCATCTATTATCATCTCTTCTAGCAATATGTCCAGCCCAACTCCACTTCAATCTTTTAATTTTTTCAATGAGGTCAGTAACACCTGTTTGTTCTCTTACCCATACATTGCGTTTTCGATCTCTTCTTGTTACTCCCAACATACATCTCTCCATACTTCTTTGAGTGGTCTGAAGTCTCTGTATTGATCTTCTATTAAGTGTCCAAGTCTCAGATCCATAAGTAAGAACTGGTAAAACACATTTGTTAAAAACCTTTCTTTTCAAACACATAGGCATATTTCCTTTTAATATCAAGTTATTTCTACCGAAAGCACTCCAACCAAGTTTAATTCTATGATTAATTTCCTCCATTATGTTTCCATCTGTATTAATAATCTGACCAAGGTATTTGTAACTCTTAACTTCTTCTAATTCATCATAATCAATCTTTATTTTCATATTTTGAGCAAATCGATTAAACATTACTTTAGTCTTTTTAACATTTATCTTTAGTCCTACTTTCATCTGATATTTCCTGCAGCTCCGAAGCATTATTTGCAAAAACAACTACATCATCTGTGAAATCTAAATGACTTAAATAATCTCCATTTACTTTCACTCCTTTAGTTTCCCATTTTAATCCACAAAAAACTTCTTGTAGCACTGCTGTAAAAAGTTTTGGAAATATGGAGTCACCTTGTCTTACACCTTTCTCAATGCTGACTTTCCCAGTATCATTATGTAATCTAATTGTTGCTGTTGCATTTTTATAAATATTCTTTAAAATATGACAATATCCTGGATCTATACCTTGATGATCCAATGCTTTAATCACTGAAGAAATGTTTATAGAATCAAATGCCTTTTCATAATCTACAAATCCAAAACATAATGACAACTCATATTCATTTGTCCTTTCTATAACTTCTCTCAATACTTGAATATGATCTACTGTACTAAAACCACTTTTAAATCCAGCTTGTTCTCTTGGTGAAAATCCAAGGTTCTCTGTAGACGAGTTGTAATTATCTTGGTAAAAATTTTATATAAAACTGATAAAAGGCTGATAGGTCTGTAATTTCTAATATCTTCTTTATCACCTTTTTTAAATATTAATATTATTACTGCATTCTTCCAATCATCCGGTACATCTTTATCATTTAGACATTTGGTATATAACTTTGCTAATATTTTTTCTGTTTCTTCACCTGCTTCTTTTAATATATCAATTATAATTCCATCATTACCTGGAGCCTTTCCTTTTTTCATACATTTAATTGCATTTCTCACTTCTTCATTTAAAATTCTGGGCAATTCGAAAGATGTAATAGATATAGGAGGTACTTGTTCTTTATTACTATATAATTCTTGATAAAAATCTTCTACCAATTTCATAATGTCATCCCTATTTTTAGTAATAATTCCATCTTTTTTCCTTATTGCAGATATAAATTTCCTACCAATACCAAAATGTTGTTTTACATTCTTAAGACTTTTATTTTCTTCTACAGCTTTTCTTGCTAGTTCACAGTTATACTTTCTTATATCATTTTCAACACTTTTCCGGACCATTTTACAAAATTCGAGATATTCAATTTTTTTTAATGCATCATTCTTGTATATCTTCATATTCCTTCTTTTCTTCATAAGTTCTTTAGTCTCAGTAGAAATTTTATTAGTCAATTGCTGCTTTTTTCTACCAGCTATCTTTGTTGCAGTTTTTAAAAGTGTATCAGTTATTTTCATATTAATTTCATTCAAATCTGAATCATGTTCAAAATCTACTAATACTTGAAACCGATTTGTAAGTTCTAATTTAAATTCATTAGAATGTTTCTGAAGATTAGGAATATCAACTGTAAATATAGTTTTTCTTAATAATTTTTGTCTCTCTAGTTTTACATTAACATGTATCTTACCCCTTACTAATCGATGATCACTTCCTGTGTTAAATTTATTAAGAACATTACAATCTTGAAATATGTATTTCCTGTTAGTCAAAATATAATCCATTCTGCTGTACCTTCATTTGGTTGCTTCCATGTCCATTTCCTTCTAACATTTTTCTCAAAAAAAGAATTCATAATATAAAGTTTTTCCTTCTCTGCAAACTCCACAAGTCTATGTCCTCTCTCATTTCTATTACCATAACCAAAATTACCTACAACACTTTCATCTTTCATTTGTTTACCAATTCTAGCATTAAAATCTCCCATAACAATTTTAAAATGTTGTTTACTCTGATCAAAAGCCTTTTGTACATCCATATAAAAATCTTCTACTACTTCATCACTGTGAGAACTTATTGGGGCATAAACCTGAATTATCTGCATTTGATATCTGCTATTAAGTTGTATAACTAATCTTGCCACTCTGTCTGATACACCATCAATCTCCACAATATTGTTCTTCCACTTTTTATTTATAATGAATCCTACTCCACTTGTATTTCCAATATTTGTGCCTTTATAATAGAGCATATGTCCACTTTTTAAATCAATTGTCTCTTCACCTTTTCTTCTAACTTCACAAAGTCCAATAATATCCCATTTAATATAAAAGAGTTCTTCTTCTAATTCTTGCAATCTTCCTTCACTTGAAAGTGATCTGCAGTTGTAAGTACCTAAATAAAAAGTCGTCATCAAATAGCAGCCTGACTTTTATATTTGTTTACTATAAAAAATATTAGTATGAGACTTAACATTGCATGTTTTTGACTAACTTATTTAACAAAGTGCTTTTAATCAATGCTCAAAATGTGAATCAATAAGTCTAGATATTTAAATTTTTTCATATTTGAAATATATATATATAGTATTTTTATTGATTGAATTTCAAAATGTTTTACTATTGTGAATTGATTTCAAAAATATCCGTTTTATATTTATAATCATCTTTCCAAATGCAATAAGTATTTCACATATGCAATACAGATTGTATACAATTAACTGACTACATTTCAACTGCTGGTGTTGGAGGGGGGGGACTGATTAAAAAGGAATACAATTACATGCATCCAAAATGTTATCTGCTGCATTTGTCAGCAGCAGGCAAGTTAAAAGTTCTATACTATTATTCTTGAAATCCACATTACCACATCATACTTAGTAATGTCAAATCACAAAATTTGGATTCAAAATAAAACGTATTTGAAAAGCCACAATGAATTCAAGCTAACATCGGAAAAAAGTGATATAGAATTGAAAAAATAGGAAAATTATTCTATAGTCTAAATATTTATTTCCTAAGAAAATAAAATTCTATGATAATTATGTGCATAAAAAATTCACTATTTGTAGAGATTTGAGAAGCATTGGATATGGCCATTTGCCGAGAGTCAATAATATTGGCAGTACTCTAGGTAATTTAAGAGGATGAATTTTCTGAAATACATTTTGTAGAATGATTGGTCAGGTTTTTACATAGTATGATGACTGAGCAACAAATGTTTCCAAGCATGGTTTTTAGATCTGATACCTATTCAAATTTATATCCATATAAAGCTAAAATAAAAATTTTCAAGGACATCAAGTATGGTAGATACATTATCTGGGTTCATCTACATATGATTAATAAGACTACTAGACTAACGTTTTGGTTGGATGGTACTTATCATCAACTGGGCAATGAATGTTATTTTAAAGGAACTCCAAGTGATAATACCTGCAACAAAATTAATGATTCAACTACTGATAATTATGTATGAATGAGCCTAGGCAATATACATATAAAGTAAGATATAATTTTTAAAAGAATTCTTGTTTTGACCTTTAGCTAAAAATATCTAGATACCGATTGACTGATTATTAATGGCAAATTGATTTTGCTATATTCTGGATATTTGGACAGAAAAATTATAAGATTGATTGGAATACAAAAAGAAATGTTAGCTTTACAGGACCAGGTTTGAATCCTAAATAGTGAACATAATAAGCAAATGCTTCATATATATATATATGTGTGTGTGCGTTAAGAACCTTGTGAATAATTAGAACATTAGTTTGATAAGATTGTGACATGTCATTTTTTTCAGATAGCTATTACAGTTTTCCCAAGTTGGTACAGAATTCTTTTTAAAATAGTTGATCCGTAGCCAATCTAGATAGCCATTCTATATCGAACATTAAAAGATTATCTAGTTATTGTTAGGTGAAGTTTTACGCTATCTTTTTCAATTCCAAATGCATTACTAACATTAAAAACAATTCTGCAGAGTAAAAAGAAGAGGAAATAATGCAATACTAACAAAGCATTTTTCTTATATTTAATGTCCAGGCGGAACTGGAAATTGGTGATAATAAAGCTAGTGTAGCAAATTTCTATTATTGACTACATGCTCTTAAAACTATAATAATGATATTTGAAAGATTGCATAAATAGATAAAAATCCGATCAAACTATATATATATAATTATTATTCATCCTTATTTATTTGAATTTGCTAATTTATTTTGAAAGTTCCTTTTAAAAAAATAAACTGCATATATTGTGGAAAGATTGTTTGATTGATTAGATTGGACCATTGTTAAACGATCGCATCAATATTTTTCATTTGCTAGCAGTTTTAAAGTGTAAAAGACTTTTTACATAATATCTTGTTTGACTTAATAATAGCAAAAAGATGATTTGTAAATAGATGCATCTCGTAGTTGACTAATGTTTCTTTCTATGCGATAATTACCAAGCAAATGTTATAATAAGTACAGTCAGCAAATTTGAATTGCGCATAAAGTTGTAAGAAAGAATTAAATCATTGGCTAATAAATATACATTTAAATGATGCAAAAGTGAATAATTTTACTAAATTATCACTAATAGCTTAGCTATGAATCATTTTACATTTTGCTCAAGCTATGATTACTAATTTCACACTCCATTTAGCTTTCAATTCACTCATAAAAACTTTCAATTCCGAGTTGAAACACTTTTACGGAGAGCAAAATAATAGAAGTCTTTTCTGAATTAAAGGTAGATGTAAAAAAAGTGATTATAAATCATTTTTGAATATACTGACAGTAGATTCTGTTAGGTTTGCTTTTATATTAGAGGGAAGAATTAATTAAAAAGAAATTTAACTAGAAATATTAAAGAAGAGTCAAATAGAAGGTGGAGAGAGAATTGTATAAATCGTTGTCACTTTCTTTTCATAGTATACCGAAAGAAATCAATCAAAATGTGAAAATTAATTTTTCTTTCTCTTCAATTCATTTGATCTTTTTCGAATATTTTTTTTTAATATATATAAAAAAGATAACACATAGAAAAAAATATTAATTTGATTTACCATATTTCAACTCTGAGCTAAGATGGAACGAAATTATAATATTTTTTTATTGTTATATTTTAAACGATTAAAATTTGAATTTAAAATATAAACGTATTAAAATAAAGACGGAAATGATATTTTAATATATGTAATAAGAAAATTATTTTATAAACAGATAATCTTAACTTCAGTTAAACTATAGGATAGTTAATAAAATAAAACGTTTAGCAAGATCACTTATATGATGGGTATCAATCATGTTATGTGATAATTTTGAAGTGACTATTAATGATAGTAGTATATTTCGATGACTAACTATGTCAATAATTCGTTAAGCATAACCCCTGTTAACAATTAGAGCTAATAAAACTTAACATTAATAGTCTGTCAAGCAGATAAGTCATTTTTACATTTAACGATAAAATGTCACATCACATGATTTTTTTTTTTCACTTATACATTTAGAAGCAGTGATGTGATGTACTTTGACTTCTCCTTAAACGGAGTCAGGAATCTCTCCGCAACTATGTCCAAAGAAACCTGTTAGCCACTTTACCTTTCCCTTCCATTCCCCACCCTAAGCTTTCCCATAATCTGCTTCATTCCATTTCCACAATATAATCTTTGTCAATTCTATGGCCTTTATATCTAAATCCCCCTTATCTTTTCCCAAACCCAGCATAAAAACCAATAACCCACTTTCTGTATAATCACTTTGTTCATATTTATTCTCCCATAACTTCATTATTTGTACTCTTTCTGCTTTCAAGCATTTACATTCAATCAACAGATGCTTAATATTTTCTATACCTTTCTTACATAATTTGCAGACTAAATCACCCATATTTTTCCATTTACATGTATATTTTCTTGTTGCTAAAGATCCCGTTGGAGCCTTAAACAATAAACTACTTTCCTTACTATTATCATAAATTAACTTGCACCCAATGTTCCGTTTACTTCTATATATATTTAAACTCCTTTTACTCTCCATTCTTTTATCCCATTTCTTACTATTATAACACTCAACAATCCTCCTAACACAATCATCCCACCTTTTATACAAGTAAACTGATATAAATTATTTTATCCAAATCTTTTGCATACCACATTACCTTTCTCACTCATCTTGTTGCCTGCCCTTTACTCATAACCCAATTAAATACTATTTTGGCTATTCTTTTATTACCCATAAACTGCAACCTACCAAACATTTTCATTTTACTTTTTGCATCTCTTATATAAAACCTTAACCATCCCATTTCTCCTTGAATTGCCTCCTTTGCTGCCCACACCTCTGCATCTAATGCATATCTTTCTACTTCCATTTGTACTTTCTCTAAGTAATTTAATACCCCTTTACTAACACATAATGCATCATTGCCATATGTTAACCCTGCTACTACAACTTCTTTCCCTATAATTCTAGCTACATCATATTTATTATATGAAATCACTGTTAATTTCTTTACCAAACCCTTTCTTTTCTTTGCTTCATTTACCAATTTTTTCTCCCATTCATCCAAGCAATTTTCCTGATTACTTAAGACGATTTCCAAATAACTATATCTATCTACCACACTTAACTTTATATCCCCCTATAAAAATTCTACATCTTCTCTTTCCCCAGTCATCATCATCATCATAAACCATTATCAATCCACTGCAGGATGAAGGTCTCTCCAAGTTTAATCCATCTTCTCTGATCTTTAGCTTCTCTTTTCCACAACACCCCTGCACATTTGCTTATTTCATCCATCCATCTCACATGTGGTCTCTTTCTGGGTCTTTTACAATCTCTTGGAATCCAGTTTAAAATTTCAATTGTTCATCTATTATCATTTCTTCTAGCAATATGTCCAGCCCAACTCCATTTCAATCTTTTAATTTTTTTCAATAAGGTCAGTAACACCTGTTTGTTGTCTTACCCATACATTGCATTTTCGATCTCTTCTTGTTACTCCCAACATACATCTCTCCATACTCCTTTGAGTGGTCTGAAGTCTCTGTATTGCTCTTCTATTAAGTGTCCAAGTCTCAGATCCATAAGTAAGAACTGGTAAAACACATTTGTTAAAAACCATTCTTTTCAAACACATAGGCATATTTACTTTTAGTATCAAGTTATTTCTACCAAAAGCACTCCAACCAAGTTTAATTCTATGATTAATTTCCTCCATTATGTTTCCATCTGTATTAATAATCTGACCTAGGTATTTGTAACTGTTAACTTCTTCTAATTCTTCATAATCAATCTTTATTTTCATATTTTGAGCAAATCGATTAAACATTACTTTAGTCTTTTAAACATTTATCTTTAGTCCTACTTTTCTACTTTCATCTGCTAACTCCTGCAACATTTCCTGCAGCTCTGAAGCATTATTTGCAAAAACAACTACATCATCTGCAAAATCTAAATGACTTAAATACTCTCCATTTACTTTCATTCCTTTAGTTTCCCATTTTAATCCACAAAATACTTCTTGCAGCACTGCTGTAAAAAGTTTTGGAGATATGGAGTCACCTTGCCTTAACCTTTCTCAATGTTGATTTTTCCAGTATCATTATGTAATCTAATTGTTGCTGTTGCATTTTTATAAATATTCTTTAAAATATGACAATATCCTGGATCTATACCTTGATGATCCAATGCTTTAATCACTGAAGAAATGTGTATAGAATCGAATGCCTTTTCATAATCTACAAATCCAAAACATAATGACAACTCATATTCATTTGTTTTTTCCCCAGTATTAATCATTATATTTGATTTTTTTTCACTAAATTTAATACCCATCTCCTTACCCATGCTTGCACATGTCCTCAACATAACTTCCATATCTTCTCTTCTTTCCGCACACAAAAAGATATTCGCAAAAACAAGACCCGACAATATATATACTCCCTTGCCACCTATTAATGGTATCTCTAACCCTCTTCCTAGTCTTTCTATTGCTTTCTCCATTTCACTCAAATACAACAAAAACAAAATAGGTGACATAGGCCATCCTTGCCTTAGCCCCATCCCATTTTTAACTTTAACTGATTCTATATTCCCTAATTGATAAGTATAGTAATTATTTTCATATAATTTTTTAATAATATTTACTAAAGCTTCATCCATTCCCAAATTTTCTAACCTTACCCATAATCTATTTCTATTTACTCTATCATATGTCTTCTCTATATCTATAAAACTCATATAATGATCTCATATCCATAAGTTGTGTAACTACAAATAAACTATCTCCTATATTCCTATCTGATCTAAAACCTCCTTGCATTTCCCCCACCACATTATTTTCTTCCATCTATTTTACAACTCTTCCAGCCACCATATATGAGAAAACTTTATATAAAACTGATGTTACCACTATCGGTCTATAATTATTTAATTTTCTGTGATGCTTACTCTTTCCTTTAAATAATAATTTTACTCTTGTATTACTTCAACTACCTGAAAAAACTCTTCTGTGCCATCTTGTTAAAACATGATAATAACTTTACTTTGGCTCTATGCCCTAAATTCATTACCATCTCTGCTGCCCATCTATTTAAACCTCTAATTTTCCACTTTTCAATCTCTTCCCTGCTTCATTCAGTTCATTTTTTATAAACATAATTCTCTTCATTCTACTCTAGAACCATCTATCTGTAAGAATAAACATTAATAAACTCTCTAAATACCACTACATTCGCCTGCTAGGACTTCTGACTGGCTTAAGACTTTTGTCAATGAAGTTTCCATTTTTAAAACTGGAACTAATATCAAAAACTAGTCTGGAAATGGGTATATAATTGTACTGCCATCTACATTCAAAATACATTTTATTGATAATAAGTTACATAAATTATGATTTCAATTCACTTGTTTATATAGATTAATGAATAGTAGAAATTTCCATTAAATTATCATTTATTAATTATATGTCAATTAATAAATAATTATTATATTTACATACAAAATTAGAGATGATGAAAGATAGAGATTAAATGATTTATTCCTCTATTTCTTATCTATATTTTTGTAAGCTAATATTACTGAAAAATTTTGAGGCTATTAAATGTGTTGTACAAGACAAAAAATATAATCATCATCTTATTCTTAAGACATTTTTTCACTTTCAATTCTAGAAATTATTTTCAGAAATAATGTACTGCAAATGGGTAAAAAAAATGGCATCAAATTATGCAAAAAATTGTATGGCACAACTAGAATCCTCTTTACTTAGAAATGCTAGTTGAAATATCATGTTTCCCTTAGATATATAGATAATATTTTCATGGCATGGCTACATTATGAAGTTGAACTTCATAGATTCTTAGATTATATAAATAATTTTAAACAAGACATTTATTTTTTATATAGCGTGATGTTTTTTATAATCTATAATATCAATAAGCTAATACACATGCGCTTTGCAGATGTCACTATATAAATGAATACTCCCACTTTTTCAAACCCAAGATAAAATCTTTAAGAAAATATAGAATGAATCACCTATATTTTCGACTCAACCGTATATGTATGGGCAAATCTGAAGTGTTTGAAATGAAGAGCATGAAGTTATTAATTGATCACTTTAAATGTCTTGTTTACATATGTTTAATTATAAGAATGACGTATCGTCAATTCTACAAATTTCATTGGCGTCATTCATTTACGTAGTAAAAAATAATTTAAAGTGATCAATTAATAACTTCAGGCTCTTCATTTCAAACACTTCAGATTTGACCATACATATATGGTTGGGTCAAAAATATAAGTGATTCATTCTATATTTTCTTAAAGACTTTATCTTGGGTTTGAAAAAGTGGGAGTATTCATTTATATAGTGACATTCGCAAAGCGCATGTGTATTAGCTTATTGGCTTATTGATATTATAGATTATAAAAACATCACACTATATAAGAAATAAATGTCTTGTTTACATATGTTTAATTATAAGAATGACGTATCGTAAATTCTAGAAATTGTATTGGCGTCATTCATTTATGTAGTAAAAAAGTAATTTAAAGTAATCAATTAATAACTTCAAGCTCTTCATTTCAAACACTTCAGATTTTCCCATACATATATGGTTGGGTCGAAAATATAGGTGATTCACTCTATATTTTCTTAAAGACTTTATCTTGGGTTTGAAAAAGTGGGAGTATTCATTTATATAGTGACATCTGCAAAGCGCATGTGTATTAGCTTATTGGCTTATTGATATTATAAATAATTTTAATAAAAATATAAACTTTTCAATAAATTTTTCAAAAACAATTGCCCATATTCTTGATATTAAAATTATTTACACTAATAGTGTTCTTACTATTACTGTATATAATAAACTAATTGATAACCAGTGCTATATACATTTTTATAGTAACCATCCTAGTCATTTGAAAGCTAATATCTCCTATAGTCAATTTTTAAGATTTAGAAAGATTTGTAGTAATGAGAAATTTCTTTAACAAAATAATAAGGTTTTATATGGTAGATTGATGAATATGAAATATCCTAAAACATTCTTGGATATTATAGTAATAAAATCCTCAGTAATTGAAAGAAAGGAACTTCTTTTACACAAGAAGAACAAAAAACAGGGTGCACCAAAAACAGTTAGATATTCCACCATTGGTTCTTACTTTTAATAATGACTTACCTAATATTAACTGTATATTGGAAAAGCATTTCAACATATGTTCTACACATTATTTTAAAATCTATTTTTTTCCAATTCCATGTAAGGTTGTATACTGAAAACATATATAACTTAAAGATATATTTGTTAAAGCAATTTTGATTAGAATTCTTTATTAGAAAAAGATTACTATCTATGTGATGATAAAACATGTATTATATGCAAACATATTATTGAGACAAAAGTGATCCAAAGTATTAGTAATTATTTTAAATGGTGTATTCTTAACTATGTCACTTGTAAATGTGTAAATTTAATATAATGCAATAGATATTGGAATCCTTATGTAGGTGAATCAGCAAACAGTCTACATATTAGAATAACTAACCATGGATTTGAATTTTGCATAAGAATGAAGATAGACCTGTATTAAAATATTTTAATTTACCAGGTCATTCAATTGATGATTTGAGAGTAGTGTTATCATAAAATGATTTTTCTTCCACAATAAAGAGAGAAACAAAAGGATTTTTTTATTTATTTTAAAATTCAAGACCTTATACCCACACAAACACTAACACATTTTTAAATTACCTAGTTTCTTAATACATCTTTTTATTATTATTTTGTACATTTACATATATATTTATATATGTGTTTGTTTGTAAATAACTATGGTTATACACATGTCTCTTTAAAATTAACATTTAATTACTGTTCATATATATTTTCATTTGTACTATCTATAATATTTCATTAACATTTATAAGTATTTCATTTAGTTTTATACAAATTGTAATATGAGTACAGACTAATTTTTGCATATATACTATCACATTTGTTTATTTATATATCTATATAAATTTTTTGTGTCCTTTTTAAAATTACGTTTGCAGTCCTTTGTGTAGTTTGATTAGTAATACAGGTTTTTTTAATGTACCCTAAAATAAATTTGCCATTGGTTGGTTAAATTTCCTTTGTAAAATCTTTTAACCAGTAATATTTTTTATTGAATAGTCCAAAGGAAATATATATTTCAATCAAAAAGTATTTTAAACCGATGAACCAAACCCTCAGATAATGAAAATAGAACAGGCAAATACACAGTTTACAAGTTTACATTTATCAGATACCTGCCTAACAATCTATTTGAACTGTAACAATAATATCTATCTGTTGTTCCAAAGCTATGTCGTTTTCAACAACAATTTTTTATGAACAATAAAGTTTGATTTGGAACTTATAAATAAGTAAAAAAAAAAAGAAAAAAGAAATCATTACAAATAATAATAAATGTAGAATTGCTAATGTAAATATTTCTACATGGTAACATCTTTCTATTTAATCTTATCTCCTTTAATTGTACTGTAATTATCTATATTTAAATATAACCAGTAACTAATAACTTGTAAACCTATTTGAACTGTTGTATGTTTTCTAATTGATAACACATTTGTTAGACCTGTTATGCCATTGTAACACTGGCAAAACCATTGTAAAATTCATAAAACCTATTTATTGTACAATAAAGTATACTATTGAAACACAATTTTACTGTATTCTTCTTTATTGTAACAAATTTATGAGTAATAGTTTACTAATTAGTTATACATTAGTAGAATAACACTGAGATTTGGATGATAAATTAGATGACTTAGAGACGAGATATTGACTGTTTCAAAGAAAAAAGAATTTACTACAGATAGAATATCCAGAGTGACAAATTCCTTTATTTAGGAATTATTTAGAGGCAACTTTGCTGTAAGATTTACATCATTATCAACATGGGTAGTGATAAAAATATTCTTGCCAAACTTGACACTCTATAAAAGTGATATTGGAAGATAAAGTTAATATATATGACAAAAATAATATAAGCTTATGCTACTGTTCTTATTCCATAAAAGATGGTGAACGCTTAGAAATTGTTTTGGTTTTCACTAAAAAGAATATATTTTATCAAACTTAATTATATTACAGACATAAAAAATCTCTTGGTGTGTTGTTTACTGTAACTACTTACTAAGTTTATGATTTTGGGGTTTAAATATATTTAAACTAAAATAAATTCAGATTTCAAATAAGATTAATCATTTTTTTAAAAAGATAATTGATCTTCAGAGCTAGTCACTAATATTATTTGCAAAAGAGCATTTAGACATTTTAAACTTAAGTTTAAAAAAATAATGGAAAACTGCTAAAACCTTTACCAATTAGAAATTGGACAACTTGGCAAATAATTAAAATTGTCTCATTATTTCTTTCTTTTTGGAATGTAATTTTAGAATTATTTTCGTTCAGAATTAAAATGCTGATTTATCATATACTATTTAAGTCTTAATTTATCTAACTCCATTTGTTATTTTTTGGAAGAAAAGTATGTTTAAAGAATTCAAGAATAGTCAAGCATAGGTGGTCGAGAGGTCAGCGACAGCTGTTTTCCAAGCAGTTGTCCTGGGTTAGCGGGTTCGCTTCCCGGCTGATGCTATGACCCATGAGAGAAAAAAAAGAATTCAAGAATAGCATGTCTCAGAAAAAAGTGGAATACAGAAATAAATATTCATGATTTAAATGTATCTATGTTAAGGGTTGCATTATAAATCAGGTTTTATGATTCTAAGAATTTTTTTAGTATTTATCATTCTGTTCATCATGACTTTATAGTAATAACTATCAATTATTAAAAATTATTATAAACTTTCAAGTTTTTAAATTATGATTCTGATAATAAAAGATTGTGCTTTAAATGGTCTATAATATTTGATATCACAATTGCTTTTTTTAAATGTTTTATTGATTTCTGGGTAAATATATAATTTGGCCACTTTTAGACATTTTTTACCAATTATTATTATTTGCTGGGAATAATAGTAACGGATTGCTTATTGCAAGCAATTTTTGTGCATATCTACTTTAAAAAAAAAAAAACTTAAGGTGAAACAATATTTTGTTAAAAAGAAGTAAAAATTAATTGTTACATAGCAGGGACTGTCTTTAAATTATCAGTGTCATACTATAGAATATATATACGATGATAAAGAAATCATTTTAAATTAAATTGTAGGTGTTAATTTAAATTAAAATATCACAACTCACTGAAAAGATATGCTGGGTGATTTAGTAGAATGTTAAACTCTAGAGCCGAGGATTCATAAATCATGGATGACTTCTGTCACTTTAGATGCTTAAACTTCCTGTGAATTTTATATAGTTTCAAAGCAACAAATCATTCTATTATGTTATTGAAATGATCAGTTTCTCAGGAAATGAAAAGATGTTTAACAGGAGGGCCACCACATGTGGGTGTGCAGGCTATATGGAGCACAAATTGAGGGCATCAAATCATAGCAACAATTAATACAATTTATATGTAAATGAAAATGCTTAGATTTAAGAATCATTCCATTATTAGAAACACATTCTGATCGTAAATACTTTTTATTTAAATATAAGAGGATTACATTTTTACTTAAATTGTTTGAAATATATTACATATTGTATACTCTACTCTCAGGATATATCAAACACATGAGCACCATTCCACCATAGTAAGTAATAAAATTTGTATGCATATGAAAAATGTTTAGATTTTTTGAAACACTCCTTTGTTAGAAACACATTGCAAATATTTATTATTTAAATATAGTAGGATTACTTTATTACTCAGACTTGTGACAATGGTTTGGACTATATTAAATATTATGTTGTCTACCATTGCATTAAACTGAAGGTCTGTGCTATTTCACTATGATAATTAATAAAATTTATATGCAAATGAAAATGTTAGATTACCAAATCAGCTCTATTTGGACATACTAATTTATATTAAAAAAATGACACATTATTATTAATAATTAATTTTAAAATAAACTTATTTGAAATATTACCCCATAATAATTATGCATCATAGGTTATTTAGCAGTCATATGTCATGTGGTTGATATGGCTGTAGGGTTAGAGTATCAGAACCTGAAACATGGGTTTTGGAGATTGATTCCAATGTAGTCTCAAACATTTCTTTTGAATACCAATATTATCTTTTCTTTATATTTCATACTAATATTATCTATTTTTTAATACTGATATAATTTTATTTACATGTTTTACTAATTTGATTTTTATTGGATTTGAACTGTCATAAAATTTGTTATTTAGCTAAAATTTGAAATTGATTCATAAAATTACTAAAATATATGATGGTCCAAATCCAAGAAAAACAGAATTAGTTTAAAAAAAAATTAAAAAGATATTATTGCATGCACTTTATTAAAATGGCATTATCATCTAATGCCTCTCTGTTCAACTGTATAACATCACTTCTAACCATTCTATTGGGAAAGTACCTACAAAATACTTTACATATTCTTATGGGAGAAACCAATTATTTTGCTTCTAGTTATTATAATCCATCATTAACCAAAAGAAAGTGCAAGGCATGAAATAATGGCTTCTAAAAATTTATTAAATAAACAATACCTCCCTTAAGTAAATGCAATAAAAATCCTTAAAATCTCTAAATATCTGATTAAATAGTGTGACTAAGTTTTTAATCAAAATAATAAGCATTCAAAAAATTAAATCATGAAGTAATGAAAGTATTCTATTATTGAATTAATATTTGAAAACAATTGATGCATGAGAGATTCTGAATGAAAAAAGTAAAAAACAATAGTTATTTTTAACTAACTAATATATTGGTCAGAGTTGACCAAATTAAAGCTGACTGTTATTTATATTCATTATGGCCACCAAAGTCAGGAAAGTTAATATGTAAATAATAAGGTAAAAGTGCAATTATAATTTTTAGTATTTAACTATGTCTTTTGTTAAACAAAATAATATAGAATTTGTTTTGCTTTAATTAACTAATTTTATTTCATGGGAAGTGGAGAGGAAGTCTTTTTCACATGATAAAAACCATTTAGATATTTAAAATTAATTATCTACTTTGCAAATATAGATATATTAAAATTGTACAAATAATTACTTATTTATTATAAATATGATTTTGAATCAATATTTGAGAAAACAAAATAAAATGCATATAATGCTATGAAATATATTTTATTTCTTTGATGTTTTATTATGAATCCATTATTCTAATTTTTTTTTTTTTTTTGAAAATTCTGAATCAATGTATAAAAATGCTAATAAAGAGAATTATTTTTGACATATGCTGATTTCATTAACATGACTAGATAATTGTGAAACATTTATGTAAACAATATCACTGAAAAATCTGGAATTACTGCATAATCAGTGTTTCTACAAGTGTATTGCTTTGTCTATAATATTCATTGTAGAGCCTACAAATTACAGAGTTTTAGCAAAAAAAAGGAAATGTAGTTTCATTTAGCATGTGGTAAACTGTTGTATTTGTTTGTTGAGAAATAAACAGTGAGTTTACTAGAGACAATTTACTCCAGAAGTTTTCACTTATTTTAGTTGAAAGTTAAAATAATTATAATAGAAAATAATTATAATTGAAAACAAGCTGTGGGGATTTATTTTTAATTGAAAATAAAAATAACTATTACAATGAAAATAATTATAATTAAAAACAGGTTGTGGGGATTATTTTTATCAGAAATAAAAATAACTAATTATATTGAAAATAATTATAATTAAAAACAAGTTGTGGGGATTATTTTTATCAGAGATAAAAATAACTAATTAAAGTTAAGAACAATCAAAACGGAGTTGGAAAACACGCACTTAAGTTTTCGGAATGTAGCAGATAAGACTTACCAAAAGAACTCAGAGGGATATATAAACTGCTAGAGGAAAACATCGCGCACTTGTTACATTCTTGTTAACAGAAGAAGTTGGATATGTAAAGCTGTTAAGAGCTATTTGTGGCACATCTGTTTTTAAGAGTTGTTCAGCCGAGTTACATATATTTTAGCTATAATTCTTTGTACTCATTTATGTTATCGATCAGATTATGTTTTCTCCCCCTCTGAAAAACTTAGGGGCAAAGACATTACAAGATTGGTGCAGTCTATTTTTAAACCTAGTGAAACTTGAAAGAATAAGCCAGATGAGAAAGTCAACTGATACTATTGGAAAGAAGTAAAATGTCGTTAAAACAAAGCAGTATTCCTGAATTTAGTACAGAAAATGCTGAGGAATGGCCTCTCTATATAATGCAATTGGAAAATTTTTTCAAGTTAAATGGGATAAAAGATAATGAAAAAAAAGTGGCCGCACTTTTATGTTTATCTGGACGAAAAGTTATTGAAATTGTTAATAAATTATGGGATGGACCGATAATTGATGGAGAACAGTTTGAAGATATAGTTAAAAAAATTAACGGACTATTTTAGCCTGAAGCCGTCTAGACATGTAGCGAGATTAACTTTGAGAAATAGAAAACAAGCCAGGGAGGAAAAATTAAAGACTATGATATAGTATTAAAACAGTTGGCAAAAAACTGTGATTATGGCGAATTTTTAGAACAAGCTTTGGTGGATCAATTATTGTGGGGAATCTACGATGAAAGATTGTGACTGACATTGTTAACGGAAAGCGACTTATCATACGAAGTAGCTATTAAAAAAGGAAAAACATATGAAACAGTAATTGAGCAAGCCATAGCTTTTGGAAACAACTCAGAAGAGACCAGCAAAATGGCAGTTTATAAAATAAATCAAAGGCAGCAGCCGAAGAATGATAATATAAAGAGAGAGACAATGTTAGCAGTGAAATGTTTCTGCTGTGGTAAAACTGGCCATGTATCTAAGAACTGCAAATTGAGAAAAGAAAACTGTTTTAACTGTGGATTTAAAGGACATTTAGCAGCTGTATGCAAAAAACCACGTCAAACAACATGTAATCCAGATACAGATGGTACAATGTATACAATTAACTATGTATCAACTAAGGGGCAAAGAATTGCCATGAGAGATAGGATCATTTCGCAAAGACAAAGAGAGATCACTAAAGTACAAGAATTGAAGTCAAGGAACCAAGAATTAGCTATCATGCTTCAGAAAAACTGAAAAGTTATAATTCCAAAGTACAAAATGAACTGAAAGAATTTCAAGTAAGATTGAAGGCTTCTAGACAATGAGTAACAGAATTAGAATGTAATGTAACCAATGCGAGCATCTCTAGTCGGCAATATGAAAAGACAACTAAAGAACTATCAAAAGAAGTGCACAAATGAAAACTGGATGTTTATAAATTAAATAAAGTAAAAGAAGAACTTGAACAACAAAATTTAAAACATAGTGAAAAATTACAAAGCAAATTTTTAGAATGTCAGAGTTTTGAAAGATCGAATGAAGATTTAAAAAGTGAACTCCCATGTCAGAATTATCCAAACAAATGAAACTACAAGAAAGGATGGCTGAAGGTGAAAGTGAAACAGATACTTTCAATGATTTTTTGGAAGAGCAGCAATTGTGGGACAGTGAGCTACCAGAAACAAAAACCGGAGAACGGGGAAAAACCCAGAGTTTCTCCAAGTGGGAGAAAAAAGCACTCAAAGCTGCAAGGAAAAAAAAGAGTTTACACAAATGTCAAGGTACAGATACTTTCAAGGATTTTTGGAAGAGCAGCAATCATGGGACAGTGAGCTATCAGAGACAAAAACCGGAGAATGGGAAAAAACCCAGAGTTTCTCTAAGCGGGAGAAAAAAGCATTCAAAGCTGCGAGGAAAAAGAAGAGTTTACACAAATTTCAAGGTTATATCGATTAATCAGAAAAATCAAGTGTTTCTCCAAGCTTTGAAAAAGAGAAATTGCTCAGACCTGTATGGGATAAATGAAAATCATGCAGATTAGATGATTATGAGTAACATAAATAAACTCTAACTTCTGGAGTGAGGAGAGGAAGTGTTGTATTCATTTGTTGAGAAATAAACAGCAAGTTTACTAGAGACAATTTACTCCAGAAGTTTTCACTTATTTTAGTTGAAAGTAAAAATAATTATAATGGAAAATAATTATAATTGAAAACAAGCTGTGAGGATTTATTTTTAATTGAAAATAAAAATAACTATTATAATGGAAATAATTATAATTAAAAACAAGTTGTGGGGATTATTTTTATCAGAAATAAAAATAACTAATTATAATGGAAATAGTTATAATTAAAACAAGTTATGGGGATTATTTTTATCAGAGATAAAAATAACTAATTAAAGTTAAGAACAATCAAAACCGAGTTGGAAAACGCGCTTAAGTTTTCGGAATGTAGCAGATAAGACTTAACAAAAGAACTCAGAGGGATATATAAACTGCTAGAGGAAAACATCGCACACTTTTTACAGTCTTGTTAACAGAAGAAGTTGGATACGTAAAGTTGTTAAGAGCTATTTGCGGCACAACTGTTTTTAAGAGTTGTTCAGCTGAGTTTCATATATTTTAGCTATAATTCTTTGTACTCGTTTATGTTATCGATCGGATTGTAAGTGTTTTTCTACCCCTCTGAAAAATTTAGGGGTGAATACATTACATAAACTCTTTTACTTTTTGATTTTCATTAAAAATGCAGCTCATGCAGGCCCAGGACCTTGATAAATGCAAGGTCTTACCATCATCAAAAAGGCTCTGTTCATGGGACCAAGGGTGCTGAAATTTAGCCTGCCCAAAAGCACCTTTTCTTTATGTAGGTGCCTTGTGTTAAGCACAAGATTGATAGGCTGAGCATCTGGGTTCAATTAGTTATCTAAATTGCATTTTACCCTTTTCTTCAGAATTGTACCAATGACCTTCACCTCTTGAGTCTGCCATTTTACCAACTGCACTAAATTGCAGTTGAGATTAAAATATATGATGCAATTTTTAAAAAATAGAATAATAATATAAATTGTGTTAAAAGGATGGCTAGCAACAAGAATTATTCAATGTTGATTAAGTACAAAATTTTGATGTAGAAAGATTTTGCAGGTGCTTGAAAAAACGTTTATGTACGAAGTTGTGCCAGCAAGAGGAAGAATAATGGAGAGCTGAATATGAATCTGATGTAATACATTGTTTATAAATTTACATCTACTACTCATTCGTTTTATAATTAGTTTAGATATTTTTTAGGGTATGGCAAATCCTAAATTCTTTTTTTTACTTTTTTCACTCTACTTGTTTTAATGTTTTTTTTTTTTTTTTTGTAGACATTTTGAGTTTATAGACTTTATAAATTTTTTATATCCATTCTTTCTTGGCTTTCTCTTTTTCGATTTTTTTTCTTCTGCTAATTGCTCAGTTTGCTTGTGTTTATACGGAAAAGTCAACAAACAATTGTTTTCTCAAAAAAAAAAAAAAAGGCAAATAAGTAATTAAAATAATTACGTACTTTTAATATAAATATGATAATTTTTTTATTTCTTTCAAAATTAAAATATGTTTTAGTAATTTATTAAAAAGCAATTGATTCGTTTAATCAAATATTAAATACTTTTTTTCTCTCTTTTTCAAAAAGAAAATTTGCTAGAATTTAATTAATTGGATTTTTAATCCCTTTTATAATAGAAAATAATTATTTTATTAAATGCTTTTTTAAAACAAAAAATTATAAATCAATTCTTATATGCTGATATATATAGCGTAAACAGCAGTAATCAATAAAATAACGGCAATAAATATTACTGGGAAAACGTTATTCTTTTATTTTTTTTATTAAAAACGTTATTCTTCTTTAAATGAATGCCAAAGTTAATTGCTGAAAAACCACAATAAAAAAAGGAGTTTAATGTGATAAGTTTATCTATAGCTAATAATAAATTTTGATTTTTGTCATGGAAGATTAAGTAGTGATGCAATTAGAAAATACTTATATACAATTTTTGAGATAAATACTTCTTTAAAAACTTTTTAAAAAAAACAACAAATTTTTAAATACTGCAATAACAATAAATAATAACTTGGTCTTTCGATCTTTTTTTTTTTTTACACACTTTATTCTCTTGCATACTGATTTTATATTTAAGGACATTAAGTTAAGGATTAGGATGTCATGTGACATTTTAATATTAGACATAACAGATTTAGTTTCGATTCAAAACTCTTAGCTGAAGGTGTTAAATATGAATATTTTATTTATTTATGTATTAGATTTAAAATATGGAAGGTTACAGAATATTTAAAATCTCTTTTGCATTTTGTGATTTTGTTATTGACTTTCAAAAATGTCCTTTCTCTTTTGTTCTATTTCAGAAATAAATTATATTGAGCTTCTGAAATTATGGTTTCCCTTATCAAAATGTCTTATTCTTAAATAATCTATACAGGCTGGTTTTTGAAGCTAAATCTATTAAATAAATACATAGACATTAAGGTAAGAAATTTTAGGGAGTTTCAAGTTAGAATAACAATGTGTTTTGACAGATGGTTTGGAATCACTAAGTTTTCTTGATAAGAAAATTAAAAATAAAATACTTCCTATACAATTTTTTGTAAAATCTTAAATTTTTACCGAATTCTTAAATAGTTGAGAAAACAAGTGCAAAACAATTAGAAGTATCTTGACATGGTACCTAAAACATTTTGCATTTTAAAGTAAAGATTATGTATTTTATAAATTTTATAGACTAAAAGAAGAGCGTGCATTTTAATTTAACAGTTGATATGTTCCATTGTGTTCTCATAGTAGTAACTTTTCAGCTATTTGATAAAATGAATCACAATAATATCAAAATTTTTGGATTTTGATGTCCATATCTGTTAGTAAAAAAAGAAATTGTATAATAAATTATGTAATATTTGAAAACCACATTAGCAGAATGAGCATTTAACTACATTACTTAGCTGAAAATTCATCCTAAAATTTTCATTTTTGAATTCTTCATTCTACCAGAGTGCTAAACCCCACAAAGCAACCATATCTGTTGAAGATAAGAATCATACATTAAAATATTGAAATAGTTTTCTTTAATATCTCTGATAATATATATATATAGATAGATAGATAGATAGATAGATAGATAGATAGATAGATAGATAGATAGATAGATAGATAGATAGATAGATAGATAGATAGATAGATAGATAGATAGATAGATAGATAGATAGATAGATAGATAGATAGATAGATAGATAGATAGATAGATAGATAGATAGATAGATAGATAGATAGATAGATATTGACATGGCATACCACACATAGTAATGTGTGTGCAAGTAAATATATAATGTTGAAAGGAAAAGTAGAAATAAACTCAGACAACATTTTTTTATGGATATTTTCTATATTACACTGGAATAACAGTTAAAGATTAAATAATTTTGAATTTTTTTTTTTTTATAAATTAAACATTTAAAAGAGATCTAATTAATGTTTTATTAATTCTGATTTGAAATTAAAATGAGCATGTTTTTATGTTACAATAGATATACCATAATTATAAAATTTTACTATCTATTTTTATTAGCAAATTTTTTTGTAATTAATGTTTTTATAACATATTTTGATAAAATTTCACAAAGTTGTTTTTCAAATAATTAAGTTGAATCGAAAAAGTCATTAACTTTATACAATCAATAGGAAAAACTTATTTTTAATTAAATATTACCAAAATCACTCTTTTCTTTATTTTGCTGTAATATCCTATGAATACAATTTATCCAAACCACTTTGAACACTTTTTAGCAAACTCTTTATTTGTACATATATACATACACTGTTTTTGACTGTCCTGCAGTCTTCTTCAGAGCTATGATATAATGAACAAAATAAAATAAATACATAACTATATAATAATACCATAAGAAATGTAAACAATAAAAAAACAAAAACAACCTAAAATATATTTAAAAAACTGAAATAAATAATCAAACCCAAATAAAACAGTTAATATAAAATGTACAACATAAATAGAAAATAAATATAAATTATATGTGTGTATTCCTAATTATATACATTCAAAAACAACTATTAATCTAAATATATTATCTATTTTTATTATTGTTAACAATTTACTAATTATTTTTATTCTTCATAAACTTAAACTTTATGGTTATTAATTAATATTCTTTTAACTTTAAATCATATAATATCTATTATTTGCTTACTCATTCATCTGTTAAAAATAATATTTTATATTTATTATCATTTTTTAATATCTAAAACCTATAAACATTATAAACTTTGAACTTACCCAGTTCACTTTAATCTCTTAAAAAACATTTTTTTCAAAAAGTTATCATATACCCTAGCTCCCTCTATTACATATTATTTAAACCAAATATATTTATTCCCTACAACTCTTTATATATATTGTAATGGGACGACGTATATTAACTTCGTCCCTACTTTCCTAACAGAGATTCGGGCTTCGAAATAAACATGACATAGCGTAAAGCTTTATTTATTTACTTATATCGATAGTTATTCACTATCCACACAAGGGGGCGCCAGATACGATTATTTAAGTGGAATTTAATTTCTCGCATCACCTTACGTCACATCAAAACGATTTCGAAGTCTAATCCCGCCCACCAGCTCAAACTCCCAGCATGGACCAATAAGGTTACTCAAGGCCGTTATATAATTGTTTTCAAAGACAACTCCTTACGGAAAAGACGCACAGTTCACTAATGGGAAAGAAGTTTAGTTTGCTAACTGATTGATCCTAGCACTAGACTTGATTATTGGTTGTTTATGACCAATACGGCGGTTCGTTTATGCCCCGAACAATAGGCTTATAAGATCATCCCCCCTATCTGCTATACTCAATATAATTGTTTGACATTTGTTTACATATTTATTATAGACCCGCCCAATTCTTAAGTCTATCTTAACTAAGGAAAATAAATAAACATCGTGACTTACGGCACGATGTTGGCATATTATATTTAAAAGAAACATTGAAAATAAATCTAAATCTAAATAAGTATAATTTAACGATAAATTTATTAATGATCAAGAGTAACTGAGATAAGACTTTAATTGTATGAAAAGACTTGAGAAATGCTCGACTTGTTTATATACTGAACGAATTTATTGAATATAAAATATTAATTTGAATTTTATTCGCACACGCACATACACACATTCACGCTCGCAGAGAAACATATTAAACATAATAAAGTATGAATGATAAATACAAGTTTCCTTTTTACATTTTGAGAGTACGGATTATGGTTTATTAGATATCACTTAAGTTCAAAGTTCATGTTTTGAAAAGTCCTACGATTAAGATAGATTACAATAATAGATTAAATATTACAGCAAATTTATGATTTATTTACGCAAGTGTATGTTAGTTAACTATGAGATTGCCTTTAAGAGTTTACGAATTGAGTGAATGAAACATAATATAAAATAAACTATTTACCTAGGATTTTGATTTTGACTTCCGCTGCTTCGAGTGAGACGAGGATTTGAACGTGGGAGATGGCTTTCATAGTGAAGTGATTTTAAAGTGAGCATAGCATGGTCTGGACGATGTTGGTATTTCTCGGAACATAATGATTAGGTTGGAGCATTAATTTCACGTGGAGATGTTATTGAATTTTCATAGCTTCGGAGATATTTGGTGGCGGAGCGTCGATCAATCACTGAAGGGTTTTCTAGCCCCTCATGACAATCGACGCTCTAAGTATTAATTTCATAACGATCATCTTGGATTTGGATACGGCAAACTGAAAGAATATTATTCTATGTCACGCTATATGAAATAAGCACATGAAGCGAAAATATCAATACACGTTAAGTTAGGTTAAGTCAAACAAGCAAGCCAGCAAAAAAAACAAGAACAAGCCTGAAAAAAGCCAGAACAAGCTTGAAAAAGCCAGAACAAGCCTGAAAAAGCTAGAACAAGCCATTGAATAGATTTTGTTTGATATTTATAAGAGGTGATCCTTATCTTGGGATCCAATCTCCCCCCAGAGTTCCATATTTTTAAGAGTTGTCGTTCAGGTCCGTGTTTGACGTAATGTTCACTCAATCCTTTTTGCTTAAGGCAAATTTTGGTCTCGGCAATCTCATGTTGCAATCTCAGTTAACAAACCTTATTCATTCACACTTTGAGTGCATGCGTGTGCGTGTTTTTACAAGAACAATACAATCTACATTAATTTTAGAAGTCGAGCATTTAATCTTTTCTCAAATCTTTTCTATGAGTTTTACCTTTGCTAAAACTATAATTTAACAATAAACATTTTAAATATCCCGTGGCGTATACGAGTGGAAATTATCTTTGAATTTTTATTAGAGCATATTATATTTTCTTTTATTATATTTTTAGAGAATGTTATATTAATAATTTTATGTGAAAGCCTTAACTATTTAATTAGACAATTATTATCTGTATTTTATAAATGTAGTTTAAAATGGGAAGAAAACTATTAAAGGTTACAAATATAACGCTAAGAATCTTTTGTATTGCTTGGATGTGTGTGTGTTTGTTTACATCGGCCTGTCTCGTGATAATGCATATATTTTCCTAGATTTAAACCCTATGTAACGCTGTCCCGTTACATATCCCCGCGATCCGTCTAAAAAAAATCAAAATGCGAGGTTTGGCATTTTAATTTTTTTTTTTTTTATATCAATTTATCTATTTTTTTTTTTTCTCTTTACCCCGCTCTTCATGACTTTTAACTGTTTACTCTGGCCGACTATCCTATGGTTCGACTTTCCCTCACATAAAGAAAACGAAGTGGCAGGTTATGTGGTCAGGCTCGGACTCGATCTCTACGAACTCAGCTCGGCGTGCCATAATTGGTATATCTTGCCCAATCTGGTACAGGCACCCTGGGTGGAAGGTTGGCATGGGGATGGACATTTCCGAGGTCCCGCGATGCAAGGTTACGAATATCTAGGCCTTTCCTTACGGCCTATCTAATGGGAGGCAGGGGGATGGACCTATCCGAAGTCCCCTCTGCAAAAACGACGACAAATACGAGGTAGCGAATAATCTAGAACCCTAAGTACTCAAAACATCCGAGCTCTGTACCTCCTAGCACAATGGTAATAGTGAGGGAAGGAACAATAATAGTGCACTTCTCGTGATCCGGCTTTTCTTTTTTCTCAAGTTGGTCTCCGTGTCTTTTCCCCGTGTGTTTTTGATTAATACATGTTAGTTGAAGGCGGGCGACGTTCTTTGATTTAAAATGGCTTTCAGGAATCTTTAGAATGGCTTTCACAATTGCTGCTTTCTTTACAACGGCTTTCACTATACTGATTTATTTAAAGTGGCTTCGAAAATACTGATTTATTTAAAGTGGCTAGTTTTCTTCCGTTAGTTACTGCTTTAGTTGAAAAGATGGTTTATTGACCCCCCTTCCCCCCTTGTTTGTGTATGATGTGATGCGACATGTATGTTTCTTCCGGTCCGAGGTCGTTTCCTACAGTAATAGTTGTTTATCAATCGCAATCCGGTGACCATATTCCTGGGGCGAGTCCGTGTCCTTCAGCGTGTGTTTTTTTTTTTTTTTTTGTGTTTACTAGTATCGATCTGGTGGTAGTTTTCTCCTTTCTAGATCTGGTCTTGGCCTCTCTATCTGCCTTCCCCGTCCTTCTGCTCGCTCGAATCTTGCTACGGCGTCTCCCATCTCGTGGATGCCCTTGTCATCCCGGCTTATCATCATCCGCCTGATGTCCGTCGGCATGTTATGTCTGACGATCGAGACGATCTGCTCTTCGGTCATGTGATATGCTGGCAGCTGTTGGAGGCCGGCCACCTGCCTGTAGTAGAATTGGGTTATAGTCTCGCCCGGTTTGGACCCGTACTTCTCGTTGGTAATGTGGAAGTAGATCCCCTCCTGTCTGGTGGCGTTCCAAAAACTCCGTAGTATCTCCTCACGATACTCTACGAACGATCTAGGTTTAAATTCAATCGTCCGCCACCAATCCCTAGCTGGCCCTTGCAAGTACGTGCTGGCGATATTAATTTTGTCAGGTTCTGGTTTAGAGGGCGCAGAAAACAGGTTCCGTGCGCTCTCTACGTGGTCCATCGGACTCTCGTTCTCGCCTGCTCTGAAGGTTTCAATTTTGATTTGCCTTTCGGCCCACGACTGGCTTGGTTCCCGCGCATTTATTCCCCGTTCGACTCTCTTCTCCAATTCCTCCATACGTTTGGCCATGATTTCTTCCGGTCTGTTCCGTTGTGGCTCGATCTCCTCTATCCTTCTATCCATCGCGTCCACCTTTTGTACGATGTCTTCCAGTCCTGCCTTCGCTGTTTTTATTTCAATTCTTGCCTCTTCTATTTCGGCCTTCGCTGTGCCGATCTCTCTTTTTATCGAGGTGATTTCATTTTCCTCTTCGGCGATCTTTATTTCCTCTTTGCCCTGCTCCTCCTCTGACTCTCCGGTATCTCTCTTCCCTATTTTCCGGATCTCCCTAATGAGTTCCTCTCTCCCCTCCCTCATCTCCTTCATCATCTGGCTCATCATTCTTATTAGTATTTTCATGTCTGATTCGGCCTCCTCTTTCACTTCTGTCTTCTTGAATGTTATAGGGCTTTCCCCTGTCTCTTCCCACGTGATATCGATATTGTTGTCCATTTGGTTATAGATTCTTTTATTCTTTATCTATCTCTGTTCTATTATAACTTTTGTTACTACCGTTTACGGGAATGTGGTTATTTTACTTTTATTTTATTTATTTATGATAACAGCGACTGACCGACGTCCGCTCCTCTATCTCCCGCTATGTTTTTTTTTTTTATTTATTTCTCTCCGGCTCCCAAAGTTTTATTTAAAAGTTTGCGATGTTATGAATCGCTGCGTTTTCGTTCCGTTTATTTGTATTCGTCCAAAGCTTTTGTTTACATGAAAAAAGTTTTTCGTCTTTTCCTAGGTTCGGCCGCTTTTGCTAATATCTTGATTTGCTTCTCTAACACATTATTTGCATTAACTTCACGTTTGGAAGCTTCATTTGTATTAGCCTCACGTTGGAAGCGCCAATTGTAATGGGGACGACGTATATTAACTTCGTCCCTACTTTCCTAACAGAGATTCGGGCTTCGAAATAAACATGACATAGCGTAAAGCTTTATTTATTTACTTATATCGATAGTTATTCACTATCCACACAAGGGGGCGCCAGATACGATTATTTAAGTGGAATTTAATTTCTCGCATCACCTTACGTCACATCAAAACGATTTCGAAGTCTAATCCCGCCCACCAGCTCAAACTCCCAGCATGGACCAATAAGGTTACTCAAGGCCGTTATATAATTGTTTTCAAAGACAACTCCTTACGGAAAAGACGCACAGTTCACTAATGGGAAAGAAGTTTAGTTTGCTAACTGATTGATCCTAGCACTAGACTTGATTATTGGTTGTTTATGACCAATACGACGGTTCGTTTATGCCCCGAACAATTAGGCTTATAAGATCATCCCCCCTATCTGCTATACTCAATATAATTGTTTGACATTTGTTTACATATTTATTATAGACCCGCCCAATTCTTAAGTCTATCTTAACTAAGGAAAATAAATAAACATCGTGACTTACGGCACGATGTTGGCATATTATATTTAAAAGAAACATTGAAAATAAATCTAAATCTAAATAAGTATAATTTAACGATAAATTTATTAATGATCAAGAGTAACTGAGATAAGACTTTAATTGTATGAAAAGACTTGAGAAATGCTCGACTTGTTTATATACTGAACGAATTTATTGAATATAAAATATTAATTTGAATTTTATTCGCACACGCACATACACACATTCACGCTCGCAGAGAAACATATTAAACATAATAAAGTATGAATGATAAATACAAGTTTCCTTTTTACATTTTGAGAGTACGGATTATGGTTTATTAGATATCACTTAAGTTCAAAGTTCATGTTTTGAAAAGTCCTACGATTAAGATAGATTACAATAATAGATTAAACATTACAGCAAATTTATGATTTATTTACGCAAGTGTATGTTAGTTAACTATGAGATTGCCTTTAAGAGTTTACGAATTGAGTGAATGAAACATAATATAAAATAAACTATTTACCTAGGATTTTGATTTTGACTTCCGCTGCTTCGAGTGAGACGAGGATTTGAACGTGGGAGATGGCTTTCATAGTGAAGTGATTTTAAAGTGAGCATAGCATGGTCTGGACGATGTTGGTATTTCTCGGAACATAATTATTAGGTTGGAGCATTAATTTCACGTGGAGATGTTATTGAATTTTCATAGCTTCGGAGATATTTGGTGGCGGAGCGTCGATCAATCACTGAAGGGTTTTCTAGCCCCTCATGACAATCGACGCTCTAAGTATTAATTTCATAACGATCATCTTGGATTTGGATACGGCAAACTGAAAGAATATTATTCTATGTCACGCTATATGAAATAAGCACATGAAGCGAAAATATCAATACACGTTAAGTTAGGTTAAGTCAAACAAGCAAGCCAGCAAAAAAAACAAGAACAAGCCTGAAAAAGCCAGAACAAGCCTGAAAAAGCTAGAACAAGCCTGAAAAAGCTAGAACAAGCCATTGAATAGATTTTGTTTGATATTTATAAGAGGTGATCCTTATCTTGGGATCCAATCTCCCCCCAGAGTTCCATATTTTTAAGAGTTGTCGTTCAGGTCCGTGTTTGACGTAATGTTCACTCAATCCTTTTTGCTTAAGGCAAATTTTGGTCTCGGCAATCTCATGTTGCAATCTCAGTTAACAAACCTTATTCATTCACACTTTGAGTGCATGCGTGTGCGTGTTTTTACAAGAACAATACAATCTACATTAATTTTAGAAGTCGAGCATTTAATCTTTTCTCAAATCTTTTCTATGAGTTTTACCTTTGCTAAAACTATAATTTAACAATAAACATTTTAAATATCCCGTGGCGTATACGAGTGGAAATTATCTTTGAATTTTTATTAGAGCATATTATATTTTCTTTTATTATATTTTTTAGAGAATGTTATATTAATAATTTTATGTGAAAGCCTTAACTATTTAATTAGACAATTATTATCTGTATTTTATAAATGTAGTTTAAAATGGGAAGAAAACTATTAAAGGTTACAAATATAACGCTAAGAATCTTTTGTATTGCTTGGATGTGTGTGTGTTTGTTTACATCGGCCTGTCTCGTGATAATGCATATATTTTCCTAGATTTAAACCCTATGTAACGCTGTCCCGTTACAATATATTATTTTATACACTTTAACTTTATTATTATTATTATTATTATTATTATTATTATTATTATTATTATTATTATTATTATTATTATTATTATATAATTCTCATAAATTTTTATTATTATAATACTGTTTTATATGTAAATATTATGCTAAGTTTTTTATTATTATGTAATATCTATAAATATACCCATGTTTATACTCCTATTTAACTTAACCATTTTTATCACCCACAATTCATTTATAAACAATTATCTCAATATATATATATATATATATATTTACCAGTATATATCTTATTTAATAACTATATCTATACCAATCTCATCCTAATCCCAGAATCCCTATTAAATCTTGGTTTTATCTTTCTTATTAATATAGCTTCTTTTATTTTATTTTCTGTAATACTTTCTGTATGTAACCTCATTTTTATGGAACTTTGTGTAAATTTGTGTCCTGATTCTTTCATATGTATATATATCAGTTATTTATTATCTGCCATATGTTGTTTTATTTAATCTTATTTTTATCGAATTTTTTATTTTCCCCACATATTTGTTATCAATCCCACTATCTAGACATTGTTTGCATTTTATCACATATACTCCATTAATTATTTCTTTATTATCTTTATTATATTCTATATATTTGTTATCTATCAAATTTAATAGGTTTTCTATTTTTTATTAACTATTTTTGTAGTAATTATTCTTTTGTATTTTTATTAATCTTCTTTACAATTTTGTTAAACTTATTCACTATAATATTATTATTTGTTTTTATTCCTATATATCTATTTTCACCTTTCTTTTTACCTTCACTCTTTTTATTTTTATTTATTTTATACTCTATTTTTCCAATACATCTTTTACTTATAAATACAGGGAAACCACTCATTTTTAACTCATTGATTATTAAATCTTTTTGTTTAATATAGTCTTGAAAAAAATGTTTTTCAAGAGATTAAAGTGAACTGGGTAAGTTCAAAGATTAGAATGTTTATAGGCTTTAGATATTAAAAAATAATAAATACAAAATATTATTTTTAACAGATGAATGAGTAAGCAAATAATAAATATTATATGATTTAAAGTTAAAAGAATATTAATTAATAACCATAAAGTTTAAGCTTATGGAGAATAGAAATAATTAGTAAATTGTTAACAATAATAAAAATAGATAATATATTTAGATTAATAGTTGTTCTTGAATGTATATAATTAGGAATACCCATGTATAATTTATATTTATTTTCTATTTATGTTGTACATTTTATATTAACTGTTTTATTTGGGTTTGATTATTTATTTCAATTTTTTAAATATATTTTAGGTTGTTTTTAGTTTTTTATTGTTTACATTTTTTATGGTATTATTATATAGTTATGTATTTTATTTTGTTCATTATATCATAGCTCTGAAGAAGACTACAGGACAGTCAAAATGTAAAGTGTATGTATATACGTACAAATAAAGAATTTTGTTAAAAAGTGTTCAAAGTGGTTTGGATAAATTGTATTTATTTTTAATTACTATATTATTTCCCTCACTCTGAGTATAAAAGGTTGGGAAAAAAGATTAGGGAAGTTTTTAAAAAGTTTTACAGATCATAACAGAATTACCATAAAGTCATAACTGGCAGCAGGAGAGTTCAGATCCAGCTGCTGCTACTAGTCCACAACAGTAGTTTGGATTCACTTGGAAGCAAGACCCAGACTTTCTGTGTTCTCTGTAGCCCATATATATGTATGTATCAGACAGAATAAAGACTAAATGGGGATTACTGCATGCCACATGTTACCTGGATTATACCTTTCCAATGATGACTAATCTACTGGTTAAAAGGGATCAACTTACCCTGACAGTTCATTATCTTTATGAAGAATTAGTTTATATATATTGTACCAGTCAAAATATGTTGATCCATCTAACATGAACTGGAACTCAATGAAACATACTTCAAACCCATCCAAGCCTGAGATTTAGATCAGGGACCAACCTCAATTTGAACCCATTCCACAAGCCCCAGATTGAACACCTAATAAATAACATAATAGTGATGGCACACATGAATTAATTCTTAAGTCCAGCCCACTAGAAGAGTGGAAGATTCAATGAGACATATTTAATGAGAATGCACATATATGTTGGAATGTATGGAAGTGGAGAGAAGATAATTTGAACTACATAAGTGGCTTGAATAATAATAAAATATTTAATAAAAAATTTAATGAACAGTAAATTACTTAGATATTTATTTGAATGCTCTTATGAATTAATTACATATGATATATCACTAAATATATTTGGTGGGTTAGATTAAGGTGCCAATCATTTGTCACAAAATAAACTTACACATTTTTAAATTAACCCTTTAGCAGTATCTCTGAAAGATGATGATGAGTGTACAAATTTATAAAGTGTTATAGGAATCATTATACATATTATACAACCTATTTTCATACCGTTTCAGTCATGAAAATCAAAATATACATTTTAAAATTGGTTTAATCACAGAGGACAACATTAGTAAGCATTTAGTAAAGTAATATACATTTAAAGCAAGTATCTTCTATTAGAGAACATAATTTAAAACCATTCTTTAAATTCAGGGTTTAAAAGGAAAAGAACACTTTGTTTTCTAAAATATGTATACTCCTAAATAAATGGGATGAATTACGATGGTGGGATTTTACAAAAAATAAAAAAAACAATATTATTAATTAAACTAATGACTATTATTGGAAAGACATATATATATATTGTACCCTTACTTCTCGATGTATAATATAATTTGAAATACAACTAGCTCAATTAAATTATAATGCTCAGTTAAAATTTGCATGTTTATCTTTAATATATTTTTATATTGTCATATCTTAATTAAATTTATTATCAATTATCAAAATCAATATAATTCTATAGTATGTACTAATTAAATAAGTATTTATTAAAATCATGAGACTGTGAAGTAAAGTTACAAAGTAATAAGTAGATTTACATTGAGTCAATATCTCCCAAGACATTGTCTCAATGGCATAAGAATACTATAATCTCCTTACTATCCTACTACTACATCTACAGCATTCTTATGGCTTTTAAATAAAATAAACTATCTTTAAATGTAATAAATAAATAAATCTTAATTTTATTAAGAAAATATAATTAAATAATCTCAGGCTCTTCTAATAATTTTAAGGCAATAATAATTCATGTAAATAAGTATGATAAGGGATTTTATATCAAACCTAAATACACCTAACTTATTATCATAATAATATATAATACTAATCTTATGGTATAATTTAATCTTATCTATTTTTGTCATATCATCAATCATTAAATAAATAATCATATGTATATCTTTTATTTTCATATAGCATCTTAATTCTAGCATAAATCAAAAATCTTATAATTTAATAATCTGTGGCAATAAATAATATTGTACTCTTATATCGTGCATTATAATTACCTTATGACCATAATAATATTATATGTTAATGTCAATCAATTCTTATAAAATGATATCAGGAAAATATTGTGTTTATTTCTAAATAATAATAATAAATTCATATTGTGCAAATATTATGTTTATTCAAATTATCTGTTGTCAAATGCTGTGGTGTAAGATAATGAACTCGACACACTTTTAAAACAAATTAAACAAATTTATTTACATTAACTTCAACTAAGAATTTATTTACAATATTTACAGTTCAAAATCATGGAAAACAAAGAAAAATAAAAATAAGAAAATAATAATACAATAAGTTTACACCATTATTAATTCATACTCCTAATAAATAATCATACATTCTTTAAAATGCTGTACTAATAACATTGAAGTATGCTTTTAAAACTTAGACTTTAAATAAATATCAGTGAACTTCAATTATTACACAAATAAATTTATGTAAATAATATTTATGTAGCATATGTAAACAATTAAACTTTATTAATTAAATTGCTACATCACTTAGGTATTAATGTTATTCATTCCATAATGTAATAGTATGTGTTCACTTTACTATTAGTACTACTTTAATATTATAATATAGAAATTAATGTATCTTCGTAATGTAATAACAAATAATTGATTATAACTTTATATTTCACTTAATGCAATTCATGCTATATGTTTTATCAAATATGCATTACATACATGTATTGTTAAAATAATAATATTTAAATTATTCATCAATTTCAAATTCATAAAGTATTATATTAGATAAATTCTATGATTCTTTTCTATGTAAAATTATTACTTTACTTTATGTGTTATTCTACTCCTTCTTAATAAATTTCTATCTACAAAACATTCTCTAAAACTTATTTAAAATTTCCGGAAAATAATCAATCTTCGACTTTAAATAAAAAAACTAATTATCCAAACTATTTATACTACGTCATCTATATTTAGTAAACCTTCAATCCAAACATAAATTTCTACATAAAACTTAACTTAATTTATCCAATAAAACAAAAATAAAATATAGACTTTTAAATCTCTTCCTAACTTGCAATAAAAATAATTACCTATGAATAATAAATATAATTCTAATACTATAATATAAAAGAAATATCAAAGTTTATTTACGAAAGAATCATATAATTATTTCTAAGCTTCTTATGTAATGTTGCATCGTATTTATATCATAAATTCAAATTATGCATATTTAAATAAAACTGTCACTGCCAATATAATGTGTATGTATTTTTAAATTATTCATACATCCATTCAACAATAACATATCATTTGGTTGATCTAAAGAAAAACATATTAAATACATCAAAATTATTATTATTATACAATTTTTACCATCAATAATGATTTAATGTACAGTCCATCTTCCAATATTCTTCGGAATTACAGCTTCATAAAATAATTCACATTTACACTCACGATCTTTCTTTAAAATATTCTGTGTTATATTAATTATAAAATAAACTTATGCAATTAATCATTATATTATTTTTAGTTATTATTTTAAGAAATGTACCTATCTTATTTTTAATAGATTAATAATATTTAACTTTTATATTAGATAAATAAAACAAAATTCATATTACGTAACTCCAGCGATGTCTTCTTTTAACCATAATAGTTCTTAAATCCTAGGTACACATTCACTAAAACACCATTTCCGTTTTCCGGTCCATCACATGTTTTAAAAGTTTATAAAACGAAAACGTTTTTTTTTTAAAAAAAATAAGTTTCCCACAATAAAACAAAATAAAATTAAAATAGTTTATAGGATCCTGATTTACTTCTTTCTAGAATATTATTCAAAGTTATTATTTTAAATTAGTCTATAGTTTATGAAAAATTATCATTTAATTATTTTAAATTGACTGGGACGTCCACGTATTACTTGCGCATTTCTTAACAAAACATCCAGGTAAGAATAAGCTTCTTCATCTAAAAACGACCAGCGTTTAAATTATTTCAATATAATAACTTTTATTATATTAAGACTTTTAGCTAATTATATTTCAATTTATTTGCCTTCCAAAATTGTCAATATTCAGTCTCTTAAACACAAAGACTTAACAAGGCAAGTATTTATAAAACTACTTTTATTTCTAATATCTTTACTTAAGATATATTTAAATTTATAGCTTGCAAAAAAAATACTTTCTTCATAAAGAAGTATTTTATTCTTTTAAAATATCTATTTTCTAATAGTCAATAGTAATTAGCTTTTAAAATTATATACTGTCCAAAATATTACTTTTCTCCATCTCGTAATTTTCCGAACTAATCCAGCGTTTGTCATATTTCTAAGGTAAAGTTTCCGATATATTTCACTATATATGATGTTTTCCATGATTATTTGCTTGCAAATTGAGCTTAATTAGAGACGACTGATAGGGAAAAATTAAATTAACACTGCATATTTATCATTTTAAAATTTCTATAACTTATTTACAAGACACTCTTATAATTTTGAAAAATGATTTTTAAAAGCGTCTATAAAATTTACTTAGCTATTTTTTTTTAATAACACAATTAACTTGAAAATTCAATCACAGAGTCCTCTCCTAACAATTGACCTGAGCTTTTATACCGGAAGAAACTTCCCATCTGATTGGTACATTTAAACAATCAACTTGCTGGCTTATTTACATATTTACCAACAACACAAAATTAAAAATAAATAATGACTTATTTAACATTTAATATTTATTACATTATCAAATTTTAAAATAATCTTTATCATTTATTTACATCTATTAAACATTTTTTAAAAAAAATATTCTCTTACTTGATTTTAATTTTAACTTTTATAACATTATTTTAAATAAACTAAGTCTTTTTATACGTCATATTTTTAAAACAATATTCTAAAATCAGATTTAATATTTTACATTGAATATCTTTATTTTTATCTCGTGATAACTCACGTATTATTTATAAATTTTACAACATAATTTTTAAAATAGTTTTGCAACTTTGCTAAATAACTTCCAAGCATGTGTGCATATCTAACTAACATCTGTTTTCTACAACACAAGAAACGCTTGTCATAGTCTAAAAATAAACTAACAATTGCATTTTTTTAAAATAAATATTTTTTTAAAATAAATAAGATATTATACTAAATTTTAAAATAATTATTTGATATCATTAAAATCAAATTTTAATTTTCTATTTAAGTACTTACAATAATTAAAATATTTATATTCTTTTATAACATTATTTTATCAACAATAAATATATGCATTTAATTTTAACTTGTCTTTTTAAATACTTTAGTTTTAAATATTTATTTATTAAATCTATTAATGCAGTATTGATTATGGCCATTCTTTCCCAACCATATATTATAATCATCATTATTTAAAATGTCTCTCTCAATATCAGCACAATTTCACATATCAAATACTCATAGATTGCTTTAATTAAACCTTTTGAAATATTACCATAAGCAAAATTAACATCACATATTCAAACATATCTTAAATTCAAAATTTTTAATAGATTAGCACAAAATTAGATGGTGACCCATACAAAAGGGCACAATATATATATATATATATATATATATATATATATATATATGACTATTATTTGATATAGACATATATATATATATATATATAAGCAAAGTGCAAGTTTATGATTACAGCATTGAAATGAGGTCCTTAAATAAATAAATTAATACTAATGGGAAAAGCAGTGGGGCTGATATAAAGGCAGAAGAATCCAAAGTGATGTCATGCTTACTAAATGAAGAAAAAAAATGGCTAAGAGTCACTTTTCTAGGGTACTGCTTAGGGAAGTTTAATTAGGCTTGCAGTAGTCCCCAGGGTTCTCTGGACAACTGACATGAGAGGCTTGTTATACAAAAATGATCCCCAGAAGGACAACTACCCATAGGATAAGGCATGAAGAAAATGTATGGGTCCAACTTTATTGTAACCCTCCAAGTTAGAAGCACGTAATATTTAATAAACAAAACCTTATATCAGCAATGCAGCATATTACTGTCTTTAATGACATAAAATGGAAATCACTATTTTAAAACACATGAACCTCATTCGAATGCTATAATTTAGGCAATTAATACTATGCTATGTAATATATATGGGAAAGATTTAATTCATACAAATAGGTTTTAAAAATTAGCCCCTTTCTCTTCCTTGTTATTTAACAGACTGAAATCCCACCCTTGCAAATTTTATAACTTGAGAATAATCAAGTCTTTCAAATACTAAGAGTATAGCTTTATAATATATATATATATATATATAACAATAATCAGAAAAAAAATCATTTTTCAAAATTACATGCATGACATAAAAAAAAATATTTGATAGCATTAATTTTTTGGGAATAATAAAATTATACATAAAGAATATATATATACTTCCTTTTAAGACATTTTTAAGAAAATCATGTAATTGGGTTAACCAGAGAAACAATCTGGCAAGCGTATTAATTAAGAAAGTATGTAAATCTAATTCAAAAGGGAGGGGATTTTATTAACCTCGACTCAGGGAGGTTTAAGTAAATAGGGAAAAATAATTTTATACATTAGGCTCACAAGATTGTTAGATTGGCAACTTAAAAATAATAAAATACAACAGTTTAAAAATTAAGAAAGGAACCACACCAAGATGAAAAAAATAAGAGCAGACTTTATGTATAAAAAAAAATTAATAGTATGAGAGCAAATACAGTTAATAATTAATAAAAAAAACAACATTTAATTTAACAATTTAAAAAAGTGAAATTCAGAGAGCTGAGGTTGAGATTAATTTAGAAGGATTAAGATATAAAGTTCATAGGCGGTTCTTACATTAATTACCTTGCTATATTAAAGAGTCCATTTTAACAGTTCGGCTCCAGAATGGCAAAATTAATAGGATTGAAATCATTTTAATAGCAAGCTTTCAGTAGGCATTCCTCCATTCTTAGATCATATTTTGGGGCATCAGTGAGATGATTATTTGAGGCAAGATTGACCAGCAAAGGCAAGGAAGGTGATTAGTTTTCTACTCATCCAACATTTTTGAAAAAAAATAGCATGGAGTCCTCTACAACAGCTTTTCTACAAAAGTAATTCTCTACTAGGTAGTCAAAAATCAGCCCATTATATACAGTCCTCAGGTATGTGATGAATGCTTTTAGTATTCCTTTTTTTAAAACTTCATTTCTTTTACCTATTGTTTTGGAAATGCAACCATTAGATAATTTGGCCAAAAATATATTCAAATTCACTTCCAGAGTAGAAATAGATTTGCTAAAAAATGTTAATGCCAAAAGTACAACTTCTTAATTTGATTTTCCTTTTTACTTTTAGTCCATTTTAATCAAACATCCTTTCCTAAAATTAGATAATATAACATTTCCGCCCTTTTAGTTATTTTTGGACAATTAACAGTTGCATACTCCATCTTGGATTTTTAAAACAAAAAATATAGTTTTTAACAAATTTAAACAAAAGTTATTTTTTTACGAACTTAAAAACAATATTGGTAAAATTAATATAGTGTTAGTAATTGCTCCCGTTATATATATATTTCTGAGCTCCACCTAATATATTTTAATTTTAATAAAAAAATTAATAATAAATAGTAAAAAAATATTAAGAGCTAAATTTTATAATCTTTTAGGTGCACATCTCAAAGATATATATAAAATAAATATACCTTAGGAGCGGGAGGAAACATAAGGTTCAATCATGGTTAGTAATTTGGTGAGTATGAAGGACCATGAAGTGCAATTGCTTCAATATACACTGTTTTATCTTTAAGCAGAGGGGCATGGATAGGGGTACTGCATTTTATACATAAAGTATAGTTGGTGAGTTACTTTAAATAATTTTTTTAGTGTTTATGGACATCCAGTTGATGATGATCTTGGATTGGTGCAAAGGGGATATCTTTTAAAGTCTATGTACTACATTTTATTTAGTTTAGTATTTATTAGAAATTATGTTTATAGTTGACCAGTACATTAAAGGTACTAAGTGGCCAGAGCATTGATAATGATCAGCATGTTTTAGTATTCTAGCATTATTGTTTTTATTGTTATATATTTTAATGGATTAGCTCTTAAGTTTGTGCATCCAAATTAATGTATAAATAATCTGCCCCAAACTGACAAGGGTTAAATAATTAGCCTGGTCTATAGCAGGCCCATTTCAAATTCAGTCTCAAGATTGACTGTTGATCATTCACAATGATAAATAATTATTGCTTTTGGATAATACTGGTGAATTTATAATTACTTATAGTTACATACTTTTAGTTAGTGTGCTCATCTCTCATGATCTTTATTGATTTTTATATTTTGTCATTGACTTGGTGATGATGATGTTTTTTTATCTCTCAGAATTTACCCTGATTTCTCTGTATCATTACAATATATATATTCTGACCTTGCACTCATGCATCCTCACTTCCAGATAATATATGATATAAAATAAAACGAGTTCTATCTCAATTAATAATTAATAACTAAAATATTCAGCATTAAAATTAAAATATTTCACTAGCTCAAATTTAAAATACGAATAAGGTTCAGTTTATAAAAATAAATTAAATAAATATTTAATATTTTCATGAGACTTGAAGTGAAAATACAGGTGACAAGATAGAATACATTGAGCCAATATCCCACAGGATACTACCTCAATGGCATAAGAACACTATCCCCCCTTATTACTATTTCAAATAACAAACTCATAGTATTCTTACGACTTTAATAACTTCTTCTCACTAAGATTAAACTAATAATTAAATCTTAATCTCAGCTCGAATAAAATAATCTCAGGTTCATAAAGTTTATTCTAAGTTAATTTTAAAATACGGTAGTAAAATATGAGAAGGGATTTTATGTCATAATCCACTACACTGAAACTAATAATAATAAATAACAGTAATAATATTCTTCATTGTTTAACTAATTCTGTATACCTTTTTTTTTTTACTATAATTTTATTACCATAATAAAATAATGAAATAATATAATATAATCTTTTATCTTCATGAATATAATAAATACGTGGTAGCATATGATAATCTGATAAACAAAATAGGCGTGGCAACTGATAGCATATAATTTAATATAATATTGTGATAACTGATTTATGACCAATAAATAATGTAAGATTATGATTATTTAATTATAATGAATACCAATAAAATATTTAAAATTCTTAAAATAATTCTCTATTGATCTTTTTGTGCAAAATTATATATTTGTTTCGATTATTATGCATATATCGTGTTTTCATGCAGCGATGTGGAGAAATAAATAGCTCGGACACAAAATTTTTGAAATAACAAAATTTAACAAAGTTTATTACTAACAACAAATAAATAAACAATTTATTTACACTTTACAGTGGATATCCTTAACTTTTTTACTTTACAGTTTGATCTACCGGGTTATAAAAAAATAATTTATATTTCAATTACAACTTTATTTAGATTTAGGACAAAATTTTTAAAAAAAATGTTACTATTTGGTTTCACATTATGGTTAACCCATTACAAATAAATTTATCTACTTTATTAGCAACAGCATTTTATCCTTAATATTATTAAACCATCTTATTTCAAAAATTCGTACTTAGAAAAAAAAAATTATATAGAAAACAAAATTTTATAATGAGTATGGATTTCTCAAGATATTTTAAAAATTTCATCTTGCAAAGTCAAATATGTTACACAAAATATTATCCAAAATTCAGTACTAGATTTTAGTATTTATCACACAATGTTTACTAATCATAATATATTCTTCTTTAAGCCCTACTTTAGTATGATATAAGTGTAATCATCAATACATGTCTGTTAAATAATAAACAAAAAATATACTATTCATATTGTTTACATAATTTACTTTGTACTATTGTATTTTAAAATATGCAATACTTATTTTTCTCTTAAAAAAAATAATACTAAAGCATTTCAAATTATTATCACTTTAAAGAAAATATCTTTGTTTAGATACTTTATTTTAAAAAAGTTTATATTTCATTTCTGAAATAAAATTCAAAATATATTCTATGATTCTTTTCTTTCCTTAGGATACTTTGGATCTTCAATTTTAAGTTATAACATCCTATTCCTTCTAAGCAAATGAACCAATCTTATACAAAACAATAGCATAACCTAAGTTCTAAATTATTTATCATTTCTTTTAAAATATCTTACTAAATGATGCAGTTACATGAAATAAAGATAGCGAAAACAGATGCATAGGATTAAGGAAGAAAGCTAGAGTATTACTCTTAACATATCTCAAAATCATGGCACAGTGCAAAGAGGTATGGCATTTACCTGCCTAATATCCTCTAGTACAGGGACGATGTTAAAGCTATTTCTTCAGCTTTATTAGAACATAAAATATTTAAAGAAATATAAACACTGTCCAAATAAAATGTGTATCAGTCATAGGGCTTTGTTAACTATGCTGATAACCACATAAGTCTAAATATTATTTCCATTTCTTATAACATCCTATTTCTTAAAACATCATCTTGGTTTCCTGTTCACTAAGTACTTCCAAGTCACTATCTCAACATTATTTCTCAAGATTTTTCTACATCTTACATCGATAAATAACTATCTGCATTTACAAAACAATAAATAAAATTCATTAATAGTTAAACAATCTTACTATCCCATAAGAAAAGTTGCTTACTTCATTGCTCTGTATGTTTAATCATATACAATCTACTTAGACAATATTTGAATATCCAATGACATGAAAATTTTAAAAGAATCACATAATTATTTGTTATGTTGGATTATATTACTAATAAAAAAAAAAATCATCGTCTGCATATTTTCAAATCAATCCTATCTCATAATGTTTTTTTTTTTTAAAAAAAAATGTTGTATGAAAATGCGTTACATATAATTAAAAAAAACTTTTACACTTCATTCTTCCAATTTATGGATGATCTAAAGAAAACAAAAAATATACATTATAAATTATCAATAGTTATTATTATTACCAATAACCTTTATCTAGTCATCGTGTTCAGTAGGCTTTTCTTTATCCACTTGAGCATTGCAGATATAAAAAAAAAAATTCACACCCATACACTTTATTAAAATATTTTTAGCTAAATTATTAGATTGTTATATTATAAAATTTTAATATTAATTCGAAGAATGGATATTTTAATATCAAAATGCTTCTGTAAAATATTTTCCTGGGTTCTTTATTTAATTCTTGAAAAATATTTTTAAAAAATGTTACCTTCAGAAATGATATAACATTTTATTCCTTTGAATATCATACTATATAAAATAATTCATGCAATATATAACTATCTTATTACCATTTAAAAACAAATCTTGAATAAGCCTATAAATAATAATGCGTCTCCAATTTTTTCATTAGACTCTGTATGATGTCCGTGCTGTGTTTTTTTTTTTTATGTACCAACAAAGTTCTCTGGTTATGCATAAATAAAGCTGTATCAATAAATATTTCAAATATTTTTTCAGTATTACAATTTATATCCATTTTATTTCGTAGTATATCCATGTTTTATTGCGTAATTTAGATTAAACTTTTAGATAAAATACGACTGATAAAGAACTTTAAAAAATTTAACAAAGCATGTTAAACAAAATTATTAAAATATTTTTTAGTTTATACTCTCTTTTGCAAAAAATATTTTTTAAAATTATCAATTAGTTTTTTGCATATAAAGTTATAAGAAAGTACTAAAAAAAAATTGACTAAAATAAAAAATTTAAAAAAAAAATACTATCTCTTTGAGAGCTGCTAATATACCTTTCTTTGATTTCAATACATTATTAATCTCTCTCAATAACTTAGTTACTACGATATTTATAGTCTGTAAGAATACCTATTCCTATTGGTTAATTCTTACTTTAGCTTGAGAACAAATTTACATATTTTTAGTTTATAGTAGAATTAAATTTCAAAATTAGAAATTATGACGTAATGAACTTAAAATATTATTTAAAATATTACTTTTGAATAAATTATTATTTTATTAAAACTATTTAAACATTTAAAATAACTTTTAAAATAATTTTTAATAACTTATTCCATTTCTTAATATTCAATTTATCTATTTTTATTTAAATAAAATATTTAATTTTTATTATAACTGTATTCGTCTTTATGATACTATTTAAAACATTACATCATTTAAATATGCAATAATGACAGTTAACTTAATATTTATTATTATTTGCTTTTATGATAGGCAATAATTCTATCCAATTCTATAATATAACTTTTAAAATATTTTAAACTTTGTTATTATTTCAAACAAGCGTGTGTGTGAATGTATGTAATATACAAGTCACATGATTAATAACTTTGACAGACGATTTTTAATCTATTTCTCTGCCTAGATTTATAAAATTGCTACACTTATTATATTATATAAAATAATTATAAAAAATTTGGAAGAATAATTTTAAAAATATAGAATTAGATATAATTTTCACCATCATAAAGTTTATTTTTAAAATATATTATATTAATTTTGATTATTAAACATAGTCTATAAATCTAAATACTGTATAACATTTATTTATCTATACGTTTAAGACTATTAAAGTTGAGCTTATTAAATATACTTTTAATTATTTATAGCTGTGTTATTTAATATGGCCAGCTTTTACAACCATATGCAACAATATTTAAAGCTTTACATAACTATTTTTAAATGATTTTATATACTACGTATTCTCTTTAGCTTCAAATTGTACTTTAAAAATATAAGTGACTTAATATCATTAATGTATTAAAAGAACATATTCTAAAATTTAAAATTTTTAGTAATTGACTATTATAAATTATTACTGACCTATAGAAAAGGGCACATAACCTCCTCCTTCGAATAAAAATTTTAAATTAAACATCTATCTTATCATTTACTCTATTCATTGACACTTAATAGCTTTATCATTTGCTATAACCAAATTCTATCTTATACTACTGAAATAGAAAAGAATATACTGTTTTTAATACATACTTATAAAATATTCGGACATTACACTCAGAATCCCAACTAGAAATACTAAAAAAAAATTTCTACACTTTCCTTATCATTTTAAGATAATTAAGTTATGACATTTTAAAGTTTTTTATTTGTTCTGTAAAAATAAGGTTATAATATATTGTTAAATACACGTCTTATTTAGGAATTATTTGTCTTAATCATTAGGTATTTTCTTTTCTAAATCTAAACTTTAATTCTCTCTTGATTTCCTTAAGTCTCACCTTAACTTTTCCTATCTTCTTTTCCTTATTAAGATCATTCTTAAGAAAATCTGTCATGAATTTCTCGTGCTTTAGACATTTAAGTCTTACTTTTATCTTGCTTATATCTCTATTCTGATTAAATTTTTCTCTTATAAATTCACTATTAGGTATCAAGTTTCTAATTCATTTAAACAATATTTCTTTAGAAATATCAAATTGTAAATGAATATTTCTATCATTAACACTACATTTAGATATTACATCTTGCATTTAATTTTAAATTTATTACTACTTTTATCAATAATTTTTGGTAACTCATGTTCCAACAATTTTAAATACTTTTGCTCTGAAGAGATAAACTTTATCCCTGTAGATTTACCAAATCTTTTGTCATCAATATAATATTTTTTAAAACTATTTTAGTTGATCTATAGACCTTTCACTAACTACTCTTTCATAGGATTTACTCACTCCTATCATTTCATTAGTCAATTCAAAATATTCTTTGGGATTTTTTAATATTTTTCTGTATATTTCATTTCTACTATCAACTATTTCAATAGACTTTTTATTAATCTCCTTTTCTTCATAAATCATTTCATTATCTATAATAGTTTTTTCAACAAACTAGTGAATTTAATATAAGTCTCATCTTTTTTAAATTCGTCATCTGCTATCTTAACAAATGATACATCATTATATCTATCTTTATCTCCTAATTTAACAGAATCTATGTTTTCTGCTGTCAAATTGCTACATAAGTTAATATCTTTATTAACTATCTCAATGAATTGTGGACTTTCCTTATTTACCATCTCTATAATTTCTTCATCATCTACTACATTTACACTAATTAAATCAATAGATTCTTGATTCTTTTCCAAATCTGTACTAATTATTTCAACACATTTACTACTTATTTCATGAGATACTTTCTTACTTACTATCTTTCCTTCAAAGTTTTGTATCCCTAAATCTTTTAATTTTCCCATTACTTCTTTTTGGACTTCCTCTTTGATACTTATTTTAGTCTGAACTACCTCTTCCTTAATAATTCTAATTTCTTCATTAATATGATTTATATTACTCTTTACTTCATAGATTTCATTCTTTACACTTAAATTATAACTCTCTATTTTCTGATCTAACTTACTATTATTTAGTTGACATCAGACAATAGATTCTTCTATTTGAGTTTTAAAATCTTTTACTGCTCTTTCTGAAAATTCAGAAAATGTTCTCTTCAACAACTTTTGATTTCTGTCTTCTATTTGCATTATTTCTTCCTTTAAAGAATCAATAGCCTTTTCATTGTTATTAAATTTTAAATCCAATTTATTAAATTTATCTTGTACTTCCACCTTAAAATCTTCTACCGTCTTACAGGTTTCATTAAGTTTTTGATTCATACTTTCTACACAAGTTCTGATTTCATTACTATTTTTATCCACATTTTCACTAAGAGATTCTAATCTTATATTTGTTTTATTTAGGCTTTCATTAAGAGACTCAATATTTTTAATCATATTTTCATTAAGAGCTTTTGTATCCTCTCTATTTTTAATCATATTTTTATTAAGAACAGTAAACTTTATATTACTATCTTCTTTAAAAGAATCAAATTTAGCATCAGACTTTACACTATTTTTAATCATATTTTCATTAAGAGCTTTTGTATCCTCTCTAATTTTATTCATATTTTCATTAATCTCTTCTCTATTTTTTCTATTATCTTCTTTCATCTCCTTCATCATCAATAATAGTTGAGATATTTGGGAGTTCTCTACCTCCTTTTTAGGCACTATTATATTTTCTTCCACCGTTTTAATTTCCATAACCTCTTCTTTTATCTTACTATCTATAATTTGGACACTATCTACAACTGTTTCCATTTCAATTAAGTTTTCTATTTCTCGTTCTTCCTCACAACTTTCATCGACAATAAATTCAGATATTTCACTCTCTAAATTATCTTGATTATTCATTTTTTTTACAAATATGCTTTTTCAAAACTCAATATTTAAACAATATATTACTATTAATTTTTCATAAAAATAGTTCCTTACCAGTTTCTTTTATCCCCATCTAACCATCACCTAGATAATACCTCCTGTACACCTTATATTATCTAATCCTAAATAACAATAACGATTAACATTATGTGTGTCACAACATTATTTCCTACATGCATGATTCACAGACATTTTGCACATATTAAAGCATTTTCAAAATATATTTTTAATATTTCAATAATTGACATGGTCATAGTGAATACTAAATAATCATTAGCCACATATGCATATTTTAAAATTTTATTTGCTAATTGTTTTACAACAATATAGTACTATTTCTAAGTAATCAGATTATCTACCACATAAAATTACAATATTTTTAGTAATAAGCACTTAATTCACAACAATAATCAAATCCTAAATAATTATTGCTATATTAAATATTAAATTATCTATCTTCTGTGAGATATACTATCAATAATCTCTAAAGTTACGCGAACAAATTCAAATACTAACTATTGTATTATATATTTTAAACTACTTTCCTAATATATCTCATAGCCTAAATGTTTGGGTATCACAATCTGAACTATCGATTGTAGTCCTAACTACATATCGTGCAGTTACATTGGAAGAGCAAAATCTAATCGAGACTTCCCCATGTCATGTAAGCCCATTATACTCTCCCATTTTAAACACTCAGGCCCAACACGTTGCTGGCGCCATAATCTGACCATCAACTATGTGTAGCTCCACTACACATCATGCCAACCACGTTGGGGCCATAATCTGACCTTGCTCTCGTGCATCCTCCCTTCCAGATAATATATGATATAAAATAAAATGGGTTCTATCTCAATTAATAATTAATAACTAAAATATTCAGCATTAAAATTAAAATATTTCACTAGCTCAAATTTAAAATACGAATAAGGTTCACTTTATAAAAATAAATTAAATAAATATTTAATATTTTCATGAGACTTGAAGTGAAAATACAGGTGACAAAATAGATTACATTGAACCAATATCCCACAGGATACTACCTCAATGGCATAAGAACACTATCCCCCCTTATTACTATTTCAAATAACAAACTCTTAGTATTGTTATGACTTTAATAACTTCTACTCACTAAGATTAAACTAATAATTAAATCTTAATCTTCTATTTAATAATAATCTAGCTCGAATAAAATAATCTCAGGTTCATAAAGTTTATTCTAAGTTAATTTTAAAATACGGTAGTAAAATATGAGAAGGGATTTTATGTCATAATCCACTATACTGAAACTAATAATAATAAATAACAGTAATAATATTCTTCATTGTTTAACTAATTCTGTATACCTTTTTTTTTTACTATAATTTTATTACCATAATAAAATAATGAAATAATATAATATAATCTTTTATCTTCATGAATATAATAAATACATGGTAGCATATGATAATCTGATAAACAAAAAAAATGTGTGGCAACTGATAGCATATAATTTAATATAATATTGTGATAACTGATTTATGACCAATAAATAATGTAAGATTATGATTATTTAATTATAATGAATACCAATAAAATATTTAAAATTCTTAAAATAATTCTCTATTGATCTTTTTGTGCAAAATTATATATTTGTTTCAATTATTATGCATATATCGTGTTTTCATGCAGCGATGTGGAGAAATAAATAACTCGGACACAAAATTTTTGAAATAACAAAATTTAACAAAGTTTATTACTAACAACAAATAAATAAACAATTTATTTACACTATTTACAGTGGATATCCTTAACTTTTGTACTTTACAGTTTGATCTACCGGGTTATAAAAAAAATAATTTATATTTCAATTACATCTTTATTTAGATTTAGGACAAAATTTTAAAAAAAATGTTACTATTTGGTTTCACATTATGGTTAACCCATTACAAATATATTTATCTACTTTATTAGCAACAGCATTTTATCCTTAATATTATTAAACCATCTTATTTCAAAAATTCATACTTAGAAAAAAAAAATTCTATAGAAAACAAAATTTTATAATGAGTATGGATTTCTCAAGATATTTTAAAAAATTTCATCTTGCAAAGTCAAAGATGTTACACAAAATATTATCCAAAATTCAGTACTAGATTTTAGTATTTATCACACAATGTTTACTAATCATAATATATTCTTCTTTAAGCCCTACTTTAGTATGATATAAGTGTAATCATCAATACATATCTGTTAATCAATAAACAAAAATATACTATGCATATTGTTTACATAATTTACTTTGTACTATTGTATTTTAAAATATGCAATACTTATTTTTCTCTTAAAAAAAATAATACTAAAGCATTTCAAATTATTATCACTTTAAAGAAAATATCTTTGTTTAGATACTTTATTTTAAAAAAGTTTATATTTCATTTCTGAAATAAAATTCAAAATATATTCTATGATTCTTTTCTTTCCTTAGGATACTTTGGATCTTCAATTTTAAGTTATAACGTCCTATTCCTTCTAAGCAAATGAACCAATATTATACAAAACAATAGCATAACCTACGTTCTAAATTATTTATCATTTCTTTTAAAATATCTTACTAAACGATGCAGTTACATGAAATAAAGATAGCGAAAACAGATGCATAGGATTAAGGAAGAAAGCTAGAGTATTACTCTTAACATATCTCAAAATCATGGCACAGTGCGAAGAGGTATGGCATTTACCTGCCTAATATCCTCTAGTACAGGGACGATGTTAAAGCTATTTCTTCAGCTTTATTAGAACATAAAATATTTAAAGAAATATAAACACTGTCCAAATAAAATGTGTATCAGTCATAGGGCTTTGTTAACTATGCTGATAACCACATAAGTCTAAATATTATTTCCATTCCTTATAACATCCTATTTCTTAAAACATCATCTTGGTTTCTTGTTCACTAAGTACTTCCAAGTCACTATCTCAACATTATTTCTCAAGATTTTTCTACATCTTACATCGATAAATAACTATCTGCATTTACAAAACAAATAAAATTCATTAATAGTTAAACAATCTTACTATCCCATAAGAAAAGTTGCTTACTTCATTGCTCTGTATGTTTAATCATATACAATCTACTTAGACAATATTTGAATATCCAATGACATGAAAATTTTAAAAGAATCACATAATTATTTGTTATGTTGGATTATATTACTAATAAAAAAAATAATCATCGTATGCATATTTTCAAATCAATCCTATCTCATAATGTTTTTTTTTTAAAAAAAAAATGTTGTATGAAAATGCGTTACATATAATTAAAAAAACTTTTATACTTCATTCTTCCAATTTATGGATGATCTAAAGAAAACAAAAAATATACATCATAAATTATCAATAGTTATTATTATTACCAATAACCTTTATCTAGTCATCGTATTCAGTAGGCTTTTCTTTATCCACTTGAGTATTGCAGATATAAAAAAAAAAAAATTCACACCCATACACTTTATTAAAATATTTTTAGCTAAATTATTAGATTGTTATATTATAAAATTTTAATATTAATAAATTAATGTTTTTATGTTTTTCCTAATCTTATATAAAAAATTTAGATTTAAATTAGGTTAACAAAATAAAAGGAATCAAAACTATAGTTACATATTTTCTTGACGATAGTTCCTGATAAGTCCAAAATGCTTATTATTTTCTCTAGAGTTTTAAAAATGTTCTCAGGACCAAGCACGTTAAAGTTTAAAATAAAAATAATAATTAATCCATTTAGTAAAATTTATAAAATAATCCTTGGTTTTAATTTTTAGGACGATAATATTAATTAATCCCGTGAAGCTTCTTAATCTTCTCTACCAATATTCTCTGCGTATCCAATGCATCAATCCATCTAATTTAACTTTAAAAATATTCGATGAATTTTTAAGTACTATTTGTATTTCCATGGATCCATCTTTTATTCATCTATGTGTTCACTTTTTTTCTATGTTTCCTTCTTGATACATTTAAACTTTTGTTTGGTATTTTTATATATCACTTTAAAATAAAAATTTCAAGTACTTTTGAACAAATATTTTCCAAATACATTTTGAATAATTCGAAGAATGGATATTTTAATATCAAAACGTTTCTGAACATATTTTCCTGGGTTCATTATTTAATTCTTGAAAAATATTTTTAAAAAATGTTACCTTCAGAAAGGATATAACATTTTATTCCTTTGAATATCATACTATATAAAATAATTCATGCAATATATAACTATCTTATTACCATTTAAAAACAAATCTTGAATAAGCCTATAAATAATAATGCGTCTCCAATTTTTTCATTAGACTCCGTATGATGTCCGTGCTGTGGTTTTTTTTTTTAATGTACCAAAAAAGTTCTCCAGTTATGCATAAATAAAGCTGTATCAATAAATATTTCAAATATTTTTTCAGTATTACAATTTATATCCATTTTATTTCGTAGTATATCCATTTTTTATTGCATAGTTTAGGTTAAACTTTTAGATAAAATACGACTGATAAAGAACTTTAAAAAATTTAACAAAGCATGTTAAACGAAATTATTAAAATATTTTTTAGTTTATACTCTCTTTTGCAAAAAATATTTTTTAAAATTATCAATTAGTTTTTTGCAGATAAAGTTATAAGAAAGTACTAAAAAAAAATTGACTAAAATAAAAAATTTAAAAAAAAAATACTATCTCTTTGAGAGCTGCTAATATACCTTTCTTTGGTTTCAATACATTATTAATCTCTCTCAATAACTTAGTTACTACAATATTTATAGTCTGTAAGAATACCTATTCCTATTGGTTAATTCTTACTTTAGCTTGAGAACAAATTTACATATTTTTAGTTTATAGTAGAATTAAATTTCAAAATTAGAAATTATGACGTAATGAACTTAAAATATTATTTAAAATATTACTTTTGAATAAATTATTATTTTATTAAAACTATTTAAACATTTAAAATAACTTTTAAGATAACTTTTAATAACTTATTCCATTTCTTAATATTCAATTTATGTATTTTTATTTAAATAAAATATTTAATTTTTATTATAACTGTATTTGTCTTTATGATACTATTTAAAACATTACATCATTTAAATATGCAATAACGACAGTTAACTTAATATTTATTATTATTTGCTTTTATGATAGGCAATAATTCTATCCAATTCTATAATATAACTTTTAAAATATTTTAAACTTTGTTATTATTTCAAACAAGCGTGTGTGTGAATGTATGTAATATACAAGTCACATGATTAATAACTTTGACAGACGATTTTTAATCTATTTCCCTGCCTAGATTTATAAAATTGCTACACTTATTATATTATATAAAATAATTATAAAAAATTTGGAAGAATAATTTTAAAAATATAGAACTAGATATAATTTTCACCATCATAAAGTTTATTTTTAAAATATATTATATTAATTTTGATTATTAAACATAGTTTATAAATCTAAATACTGTATAACATTTATTTATCTATACGTTTAAGACTATTAAAATTGAGCTTATTAAATATACTTTTAATTATTTATAGCTGTGTTATTTAATATAGCCAGCTTTTACAACCATATGCAACAATATTTAAAGCTTTACATAACTATTTTTAAATGATCTTATATACTACGTATTCTCTTTAGCTTCAAATTGTACTTTAAAAATATAAGTGACTTAATATCATTAATGTATTAAAAGAACATATTCTAAAATTTAAAATTTTTAGTAATTGACTGTTATAAATTATTACTGACCTATAGAAAAGGGCACAATATATATATATATATATATATATATATATATATATATATATATATATATATATATATGAACAAAGTACAAACAAAATGATTTGTATGTAGAACTGCATATGTGAATGTAACTAATTGAATCTTTCAGACTTCTGGCCTTTTTTAAAGCATACATCAAGTCATCCAGATTAATCTCTTTCACTATACTTGTATTTTGCAAGCAATCATTGATCATTACATAAACTAAAGACTTGAATCAACTAAACATCCACACAGAAATTATAGTCAAACCTTTTTATATGTCTTAATTATAACCTATTTGATTTTTCTGAATTAAAATCCATATAGCACCCCCTAAAAGAAATATTTATGTAATAAATTAATAAATGTGTCTGAGGTTTGTGACTCACTTTTTTAAGCTTGTTAAAATCTCTTAAGCTATCTCTCAGTATAAATACTTTGAGATCAAATGTGAATATTGAATATTTGATGTTTAAAACATTTTTAATAAATGTAAATTCCATTTTATAATCTAGTTAAAATTACAGCCATGTGATTCCAAAGCAATAACTAATTAAAACTAGCTGTACATGACTGAAAATGGTAAGAAATAGTAGAACATTGTCTACACTTTTTAACCAAAAGTTATATCAATTAAATCATATAATTTTAAGAACTTGAAATATATAAAACCTCCTAATTCTTATATAAAAACAAGACTCTTTTGTAGTGAATTATGTATATTGAGATATGTTAATAGATTTATAGATAATGAAAACATTTTTAATAAATGAGAATTCCATTTTAAAGTCTAGTTAATATTTTCAACCAGGATGTTTTAAGACGATAACAAGAAAAAACAATGAAAGAAAGAGAGAGAAAATTCTGACTATTGTTTCTGTGTGGTTGTGTGGGAGTTTCAAGGTTTGCTTGCAAAAATGCATGTTTATCTCGAAAATTATGTACTTTTCATAAAATCATATTGCTTTTCATAGAATCATAGTGCTATCATTAACTGCATCATTAAAATATGTTTAGTGATAGAAATTAGATTGGAGGAATTTACATAAATGGTAGTTTAAGATTAATTACTTGCTTAAATGAAAACATTCACAAATCTAAATGATTTTATTGGTTATAAATATTTATCAAATGTCTTTGTTAATTCATTATCAGTTCCAACACACAACATGTGCATGCATATATGTATATTGTAACAGGATGGTCATATGTAATGGGATGGATTGTTTCACATCCTATGATTGGTCATGCTATATGTGTTGGGATAAAATCTATGCTGCCATACTCTTATTTAAGAGCCCCACCAATTTGGGAAGCATATGTAATGGGATGAACTATTCTCCTTGAGAAGTATATTTAACTATGGTCACCCATTAGGTTTTCAAAGTAGGGCATTAAACATGAAAAGGCAAGTCAGTTATTTGATGATTTATCTGAGTTTTATGGAATGATTCCATGATGATTAATGATTGAGTGGCATGGAGTTCACTCTTGCATAACTCCCCTTTCTTGACCTCTTCTTGATCCTTGTTATAATACAGAGTTCAAACTCAGGAAAAATGTACATGTACTCTATTTTAAGATATAATTATTTTGTGACTGACATGTGCATTGGATATGCGTATTGCATGATTAATCAGAAAATAGACAAATAAAATGAAAAATGACCAATTTAATTTTATATTTAATATTTAACAAATTAATTTTGATGATGATTTTCATTCATGATTGTTCTATAACAAAAATAATGTGTTTAGATTAATGATTGATAATTATATAGGCATGATCATCCTTCATTTGTATTTATTAATTATTTACTAACCCATACCTTTGATCCCTATGAAGAACAGTCATTCCTCATTCCAATTCACCAATCTCAAATTTACTTTGAAAACAATTTTAAAACTATATTTTAACAATTAACTCTTTGCTAACTAAAATTCCATGAAATCATTTGGTCATTAATTTCCACTCTGTCTATATTTTGTGATTTGTTGAGAGTTGCTTTTAGATTCTGAGCCCCCTCCTATTCTGGTGTCATATAAATCTATGATAGAACAGACCAATCATTCAAGGGTTTAATCATACATTCTGAGTAACAAATAATTAATAATTAAATTAATTGAACAAAAACATATATAACATCAAATATTGTAATTGTCAAAGTGTGAGCACTTAATATTATATAAAAACAAAGTCTCACCTTTCATGTCAGTAGATTAGTACACCTATTAGAAGCAAGCTCGAGAGTCTGCACCTATATTTTATTATTAAATGAAAAATTAATATTATAAATGATGACTCCCCTTACCTAGACTAATTGATGCTTGAATGGGTTGTCTTTCTGTTTCAAAAGAAAGAAATCAATTTAATAAGCAAATAAAAATTAAACATAACATGAAATATTAATCCACTACTCTCACCAATTCACGACATTATAGTTCATGTTGGAGAACATCTAAGTATCTTTTCCTTTAGGAAAGTCCCTTTGCATTAACTGGATAGTAGTTTATCTGATGGTATTCAGTCACTATTTGAATCTTCATGGTGGTGACTCCTTTTTTAAAGTATTTTTCCTGTGCTGAGATGGTTATCATGGATGTTAATTTTAAATGATAATCATATCAGAAATTCATGGTTGTATGATAAGCAGCTCCATCCCCACGATGTTTTCTGACTTCCTAGTCATGCATAATTTGTTCTTTCCTAGCTTATAACTTGGATTAAGATATAAGCTTTATGGAATTGGTGATGAGTTCTTTAATCAACTTTCTCAAGTTGCAATTATAGTGGTTTAAGAATTTTAATATGGAGGATAGTTAAGATGATAAATAAATTAATTTTAAGAATTTAAAAAGTAGATTTTCTTGATGGCATAATTTATTTGCCTTCCTTTTTTCTTAAAAAGAACCAGGTTGTTCTATATTGTCTTATGTTTGATTTATTGATGCATGAGTTTCAAGTTCACACTTTTATTTTCATTATTGATGTCATTTTGATCTTTATAGAATTTTATTCTGGATTAATAAACAACAAAAAAAGTTTAACATAAATGATTTCTTTCTTTTGTTTTTTGAGATTTTTACTTGCTTGCATTTAAGGGTTTGATATATATAAATCAGTATTGTCAATAATATAAGTTTAACTGATAATTTTATACAAAATTGTTAACATATAATCAATAATATGCTTTTGATTGTGTTGGTAAATTTAGTCTTTAAGATGGATGTGGGGTGGTAATTTTTGTGTTGTAGTATCCTTACAATGTATATAAATGAAAAAAAGCTGACCAATTTCCAATGGTTGTAAAAATATAAAAGTATTCATCTATATTTTATTATGGGAAAAATTAAAACAGCACAAATACTTTATTTTAAATCTCTGAATTAAATACAGCTTGATTTCTTTTAGAATTAAGGAATAAGATTGAATTTTACAAGCCAGTTTGAATAGCTGATATAATACTTTGAACTTGTATTTAAATAAATAATGATAAAAGACAGTTAGGCCACCACATGCTGGTGTTCAGGTTGTGCAGGGCACAAATGTACTTCACTACTGAAGCACCAAATCACCAAGATAAGTAATAAAATTTATATGTAAATAAAATTGTTTACATTTTCAAATCATTTCATCATAAGAAATATGTTCTGAATGTAAATATTTTTTATTTAAATATAAGAAGAATACTTAAACTTATTTATGACAATTACCCAGGCTTCAAATTTCTAGACACAAACTCAAAATATACTACATATATATTAGTAACGGTGCACTATTCTGTTATGTTTGTCTACATATACACTCTTATCATTACACTAAACTGAACAGACCTGTCATTTTGTCACAATAATTAATAAAACTTATATGTAAATGTTTAGATTTCCAAATCATTTTATTCATAGAAACACATTCTGATTGTAAATATTTATTATTTAAATACAAGAAGAATATTTCTGTACTTAGATTTATTGTAACAATTGCTCTAGCCTCAAAATATATTAGATTTATACTCTTTCATTGCACAAAACCGAATAGGTGGATGCTCTTTCATCACTATAATTACAGATTTTTCTTCATTATTAATAATTATGTAAGGTTTAATATGCTTGACGTATATAGTGAAATTAAATTCATAAAAAATGAATATGGAGTCGAATGCTCTGAAAGCGCTTAGCCTTAAGAAATATTAGTGTAATTTTTTATGAATTTAATTTCATTATATACGTCAAGCGTATTAAACCTTACACTATAATTAATAACATTTAAATGTAAATGAAAATGTTTACATTTCCCTATCATTTTTAATTAAATATTCTAATGTATATAAAAAGTAACATATTAATAATTTATTTAAAAATAAAGCTTATTTTAAAAATATAGTCTCAAAATTACAGAAATTCTGCATATGATGAATTTAGGTTTATCAATAATGTTTTACCAGTTTTAAATGTGCTCTTCACTTGGGTGTTCTGATGGAGAGTTTGCCTCTGAAATGAAATGTTGATGCTGTGTTGTGCTAAAGTTTTTTTTAATGGTGTTATCTTTTTTTTTTTGTTATTATCATTTATTATCTTTTTAAAATTTTTACTAAGTCTGTGCTCATTTACCCTATATTAAATAGCTTTTCCTATTTTTAATAATGATATTATTGCATGCCAAAGTACTTAATTTTTAACAAATTTCATGGTAACGATATTATTTAATGCAAATAACTACATGATTGAATTATTGATAGTCTTATCCAACACAACCTATGAATAAATAAAATAAGGTGCAAGGCATTTTAATTGCTTCTAAACATGTATTGGATAAGCAATCTAAGTATGAAAATTTAAAATTTATTTTCTTAAATAAATCCTAACTAAATTCCTAAGACTTATTAATAAGAGTTAAAAAATATATATAATAGAGTAAAATTATTATTGAACAAAAACAAGTGAGAGTATTTTTGTTAATAAAAACATAAAAACATTTTGTGTGAATTAAAAATATTGAAATGATTTTTAAAACAAAGAACATTTTAACAAGATGCGAATGGGATAAAAAATAATAAAAGAATTTTTAAAGCAAAGGTGCAAATGGATGTAAGAGTTTATCAGTTGTGTTATTTAAAATTGACCTAGGTTGATTGGTCCTAATAAAATATTAAAGTTATGTAATCAGTAACAATGTAAGTATGAAATATTACAATATCGGATTATATATAACCCTAAATAGTGTAAAATTTTATAATTTTGATAATAGAAAGTTAAATAAGTTTCGGCATGAAAGATTTTCACTCGGTTTTCAAACAAACAGGGATTAAAATTTAAAAGAATTACTGACCAGCAACGGAAAGGATGAAACTCACATTCTGGATGTACATAACAGATATTATTTAATTACTTATATAATATCATGGCTGGCCGAAAAGGGGATGGGAGTAGTGCAATGGTTTCATGGGTATGTGTGGGATAGGAGGTTATTTTAAATATAATAAAAACATATTTTTAAAAAATTCTTATTCCTATTTCAAATTTACTAAATAAATATTTAAATAACTCTATTCCATCTCAAACAACTGATACACATGACCACATACATCATGTATATCGTTGTGAGGATGAATATAGACTGAAAAATCCCAAGTTCAAATCCCTATAAAAAACTTTCAGCATACTGAATGAATAGATTAATTAAATAAATATTTTTGTTTTAAAGTATTATTTAATTATTGTTTCAAAAATTATTTTTTTAAACATTTAATATGTTTTATTTTAACATATATTTTATTATTCGTGTTTCCATAGCTAAGCTTGTGGTTAAAACACCTTTAGAGGTCCCTACTATCGCATTTTTACACGCATATTATCGAGGTTATAGCCTCAGTGGATATTATTTATAAAAATAAATGAATAAAACAGGTAGGTATTTACCAAACACGTTAAATGACTAAATCAAATTTTTCTAGCGAAAGGGCTGGAAAAAACCGTCTTTTAATTTACAAATTTTATTTCATAGAATGGGGGGGGGGGTAAAATTTATCTTGCACAAAAACGCTTCTTAAACCACGCGATGGGTCTGAAAACAGTATCTTACTTAATAAACTATTGCAAATTATAAAGAGATGTCAATAATTGCAAATAATTTAATAAACAAAGCCCTAAAATAAAAAAAAAGCAAACCAACTTTCTTTGGCTGTTAAAATATAAATGTCTATATCTGCATTTCATAGAATAAAAACGATAAATATGTAATGCTTTATTCTAAGCCTAGAACTGAAATATCGTTTGATTTTTTTCTACCAAGTACGGAAACAAAAACAAAATATATTGAATGACATAAGTAATAATTTGAACTTATACTTATGAGTAACAGTAAGAGATATTTCATTTTTACTTTAAGCACAATGTTTAAACAATTATTTGTCAATCATTCTGGCTTTTGTTTATAAAATTCAATCATATTTCTACATTTGTTAGAAAAATCAAGTCTTATTTAAATTCCAGGTTTACGGTCAAGTACTTATTCTTTTTATTGTAGAATTTTTTTAGTAATGAAATGCAAATATACACATCTTTATTTTGATAGCCAATGAAAGTTGGTCAGGTATTTTTCATTTATTGCTGGATTTGGGTTTAAATTAACTTTTTTTTTAAAAGTTTACTATATACATTGGAGATTTTTTATGTCTTATTGAATATATAGGAGTTTGAGCTCAGACTTTCACACGACTCTCAACCATCCATGCTACCTCAGACCGCTGGTTGAGGGTCGTGTGAAAGTCTGAGTTCAAACTCCCTATATATTACATATAAAAGTGCAGGTATGAAAAAGCCTGTACTGTAGAAAAAAGTCTTATTGAAACAAATAAGATTTCAAATAGAAAAGCAATAAGGTAGATGTCCATATAAGTAAGCAATAACCAATATATCTAATGTAAATTAATTAGTATATTCAATAGCCAAGTCACTGAGTTGTTGTTAATGAGATCAGATTCCATGTAGCTACAAAAATATCAACTGTTGCATGGGTTTGATCTCTGGTCTTAATGTTATTTAATATTTTAGAAAGAATGATTTAATATTGTGAGATGTGGGATTAAAGCTTAGATAACATCTGTATTTATTAAGGTATATATAGATTAAAATGAAGATTTTTACATGGTTAATATACATAAAAGATTTATCCTTACATAATTAATAATACACTTGTAAAAACTGGATTGCATTTGCTATTAATTAACTAAGAAATATTTCTAGAAATATTATAGGGACAGTGGTATCAATTAAAAGTCACCCCCCAAAAATAGAAAAATTAAAGAAATGTGAAGAGAGGAGTATCAGTTGATGAATAATCTAATATAAAATTAACAGGGATTGATTAATGAGTTTTAAGAAGATTTTTCCAAGTGGGAGATAGTTTAAATAAATCATCACATTTGTTGATCCAGTATGGTTTCTTAAGAATCTAGATGGTCTTTCTAATTTTTCTTTGGTTATATCACACTTAGATAGAAAACTGTTATTAGAAAGTCTATATTGGGATCAGTATCTATAACATGAAGGGAGAAAGACGGCACTCTTTTGCTATGTTAGTACATGCATCTTTTCTAGTACTGATGAACAATTACTTATACTCACACATATGCTTCACATAGTATTCCATAATCCTTCTGGGTCTTAAAAAGGATTGAGTTCTTAGGTTTGAATAAATTGTCATTATACATTTAAATTAATACGCCATTATATATTAAATAAAATAAATTAATATTATAAATTAACATTATTAAACTTCTACTTTAATGAAAGTTAAATGAGATTCAACATCATACATTAGTTATGTTAGAACTAATACCACACAATTGCTTGAAACATTCTTCACAAAGAGGGATAGAATTATAATTCTTTGATAATCATCAAGCTAATGCTATGTAAAATAGATTTGTCACTTTAGAATTTATAAATATTAAAAAGAAATATTTCATTATTTAGAAGTATTCAAAGATTGTGAATCAATGAAGTTAATAAGAAACTGTTACAAAAAATGACAGACAAAATTAAACTTTTAATTTATTTATCTTCTAAATTGCTATGGGGCTCAAGTTTTAGCATACATTTTAAATATAAATATACTCTAACAAAAATATTATTTATTTACTGAACAATATTCTTAAATACTTGAGATCATTTAGAAATTTGTTAAACATTAAAATCATTTGATTATTATTACCTATATTTTAAAGTTGTTTGGCATTTATTTAGATACATTAAAAAATGGCAAAAGTAAAACAAATTATAAGTAAAATAATAATATAGTATTATATTAATAAATATAATTCTTTTATAACTAATTACATCATGAAAATCTAAATACAGCATCATTGAATTTATTTAGGCATATTTTTAATCTCCTGAAATAATCACTTGATCTATTACTTATTTGCATTAATTTTACTTAGCATTATAATTGAGCTATTTATTCAGTATACTGCATGTTTACTATAGTAAATAGAGGGATTTGAACTTAGGATTTTTAGTCTACATTTATTCTCCCCTTCATCTCAAACAACCAATACACATAATAAAATAATCCTGCTAATAGCTCTGCACAAGCTTCTCTAACTAATGCCACAAGAGAAATCATTTAAATGATCTCTATCGAGAAACTCCCACATCCCCAAACTAGGTTCAAGCTATTGTCTCTCCTCAGTGAGGCACTGGAAGCTTCAGACACTAGATCTGAAATACCAGCTCAAAGTCAGCATTTATCTAATATTTAACTATTAAGTAGAAAATCTAAAAATTTCAGACATCTATTAAAGTTAGATAGTTGGCTTTGAAGACATGTAGATGTCTTAAAAATTTCAGATTTTCTACTTAATAATCAAATATTAGATAAATGCTGGCTTTGAGTTGGTATTTTAGAACTAATATCTGAAGCTTCCAGTGTCTCACTTAGGAGAGCCAATAGCTTGAAACTAGTTTGGGAATATGGGAGTTTCTAGATAGAGATCATTTAAATGCTTTCTCTTGTGGCATTAGTTAGAGAAGCTTGTATAGAGCTATTAGGCTCGTTTTACTATGTTTATAATACAAGCTTGGAGAACTGAATCACATGTTGTATGACTTGATTTTTTTACTATGACTAATACACATAACCACACATATGTGAAGAAGATAAACAAATTCTCAATATTCATATTTCTTGCATAAGCAGCACTCATTGGTGGGCCATATCATAACCTCCCACACATATATACAATCAGTGCTCAGCTTATATTAAGATAACAATTCCTTATGCTTTAATTGACACACATCCATCTTCTTACCCTTCCAACAATTCAACTATTCATTTCATTGAACATTCCATCATTGGTTTTTCAATGAAATGGATGGTTGAACTGTTGGAAGGGTGAGAAGATTGAAGCCATTCGTAAGTTTAAGGAATTGCTATTTTTATATAAGCCAAGCACTGAATGTTTATATGTGTGTTGGATATTATGGTTCTGCATGAAATACATATAGTGGGGATCATTTAACTTTTCATGTGTGTGTGATCATGTGTATCACTTGTTTGAGATGGAGTAGAAGATGAATATCCTCTATTTACTATAGTTAGCATTAATATTTACTAAGGCTGTAAACCTCAAGAATATGTGCATGAAAATGCAAAGGTAGGGACCTCTACAGGTCTTAACCACAAGCTTATGCATTGGGAGAAAATGTTTTTTTTTTTCAAAATTATTTTAATATTCACAATTTTTTTTAGACATGAGCATTTTCAATCCACTGCATAATTATTCATGCCTATTGTTTAACTTGTACATTAAATAAGTAATACTGTTTAACTTTCACAAAATAGTTGTTTTAAATTTTGTCATTGTATTTATAGTATATGTTATAAAAACCTGCAACAAGATCAGTAATATAATTTAGCGCCCCTAAGTCTTCACAAGTTAACTTCTTCCGCAACACATAAAACCTGTGAAAGAAAATATAGCTTGTCTTGTATATCTGACCACTCTACTGCTTCATGCTATGTTGTATTGAATTGATGGTACAAAAATAAAAGCATCACAGTTTGATTCGAGATTGATTAGAATATAACCTAATTTGCTTCTCTCACCTATAAAATTTTAAACAATTTCTAGGAACACCATTTCTAGTATGGTGGTAGCAAAAAATGTTTCTGATTTTTTTGATGCACAAGTAAGAACTATCAAAAAAATATCAATGTAACACTTAAATTCATTTTTTGCAATGAATTTTGATAATTTTAAATGTTTTCCCACCAGATATTACCTGAAAAATTGTATTCCAGAAAATGTATAAAAAAATATTTACTGCTAACAGTCATTTAATACACATCTCAAGCCAAAATCTTATTTAGAGGCTATTCAACCCAGAAACTCTTCAGATGATTAAAAATAATAATATAAGTACTGGATTTTTTGCCATCAAAACAGGATATTATTTTTCTGAATCAAACAATAAAGCCAGTTACAACTGATTTTTTTAAATATTAGTAGAGATTTATAAACATTACAGGAGTTGAAAATTAATGATGTCTGGTTTATTAATAACATAGTCATTAGTATACAGAAAATCTGATCATGTTAGTTTAGTGAATTTTGGAATATGATAACCTGTAAATGTAGAATTTCTATTTATTGTTTTAAATTTAAAGACTGAAAATGCATTTAGATTATATTTAATATGTTCAATATTTTTTTATATGTATGTACTATTGTTAACTATACATTTTTGAGGATTATCAAAGTTATTTACTATAGTATATATATATATGGATTCAGTCAATGTTTCAGAGATGGAATTTGATAATTTCTTATTTAGTTGTGATGACAAAACAAAAAATAAATAAAAGCATCAACTATGAATATCACATGATCATTATTTCCTATGCTTACACAAGCTGTTATTAGCAGTAACAAACTCTCCTTAGTTACTGAGGTTTATACTGGGTGACACTACTGTATGGAAAGTTTGCTGCTGCTAATAAAATTAACAATGCTGTAAATAAATAGCCAACTCAACAGCATGCAATAAGTGAATTATTAAAAATTATAAGTGAAACTATTACAGGGGAGAAAAAAACAATGATAAAGAAAAAAAACATAAAAAAATAAAAGCAATTTTGTCGTGAATAAACATAGTATGTTAGTTCATTAATTTGTTAATTTGATATTTTCCAGAATTGTTTTTTAATTTTTAATGCCAGAAACTTATTTGAAAATATTTTTTAATTAATTATAGTTTATTATTGCAGTATATTCATAGGAATAACTTTCCAGTGTTAGTAATCAGTATTATATCCTTTTAAGGTGACCGATAATCTTTACAATGGCAGATCTGAACTGTTGCCTTTCCTATCAAAACGCTCAAGTCCATGTAAGCTAATGTTTTAAAATGACTTTATTTTTCATTAGATTCATATGGCCAATTCAATGAGAAATGTGTTTTGCAAATGCAGACGAAACAGCAAGTTGAAGAAAATATTGAATCTTCTTATTGAACAACTTAAACAAAAAAAAATCAGATTTTTTTTGTATAACGGTGATAGAAAAGTATTTGGCAAAATAATTATTCTATATATAACTTAGTTGGAATAGTTACATCATTATAAAGACATTTTTTATTTTGGTAAATACAGCCGCAGCACATTGCAGACTGACTGTATCTTAATATCATAGTTAACTTTCTACTTTAAAAAAGGCTGACAAAGGATTTGATTCACCTTTCCATGCTGATTCTAACAAATCTAAAAATTTCTGAAGATTTTTTTTTACCATTGCCTAATAAACATTTGGACTGAATTTTCTGATTTTTAAACATTAAAATATTCTATTCTAGATCATATTTTAGCTTATTATAATCAGTAATGATTTCTTTATAATGCTAATTAATTGCTAGCTATTTTATAAAAAGTAAATCCAGACCCATTTAAATGTGTTTATATCATAGAAGTACATTAGAATATATATATATATATATGCTAAGCTAAATGGACATATACGTGTGCTCTATATATATGTACCTTTAAAGTTTTCTTGCAATGATATATATTGCAGAGATTTTGATTATATGGTGATTCTGAACTGAGATCAGACCCATATAAATATCTAGCTTGCTAGGCTGAGTTTGAAGACTTTACCGGTCTGAAAAATTCACGCTTGCAATCTGATAGAAACGTTTTGCATAAACACTTGAGAGTCAGTGTTTTAGATCTAGTTTCTATACTCTATCCCCCACTGAGGAGAGCAAACCAGCTTGAAATCAGCTGATCTGGGGGTGAGCAAATGAAAGAGGTAGTTAATTTCTGACTCTTTTTTCGTTTATGTAAACAAATCTTACACTTGTTCGGCGGTTTTGGTATAGCGCCATCTTTTGAACATATATATATATATGCTAAGCTAAATGGACACATATATAAGTAAATTATTCATCTTAATCAAGCACCAATTTTGACAACATTTCCATAATGATTATTTAAAAAAATTGTGAATCCATTTTTTTCAATTGATTGTTACAAACATCTGACAGCATCTTGAATCCATTTCCTATTCCAGTTTAAAGTTCAGATTTTCAGTTTTAATATCTAATTGATCTAAAGTGTTAATATAAAACTGAAAAATTTGTGCTTTAAGTTAGGATACAGTAGTACTAGATATGTCTGCAGTAAACTTTAGACGAGATGTTCACAAACCTTGAAATGCTGTCCTGAAGAAAAGGACTGGTAATAATTTTTAATGTACTGTCAAAACTGGTAAATGTTCATTGAGTGCAAGGTTAATGTCTGGTTAATTTAAAGTTTTTATTATAGTTTATTTATTTATATAGTCATTAATTTAGTGTTAGCATGTTTACTTTATTATATAATGCTTTAATATCTAATTGATCCAATATATATATATATATAATAGAAAATGGCTTCTTACATTTTATTGGCATTCTATCAAACGTCTCTTTAGCCAGATGAGAATATCTGATCATAAGTCTTTATGTAAGGTTTGGAGATAATTGATGTTAATTTTTGATGGTAGTGACAAGGCTGATGATAGTTTTGTTAAATGTATATTTTTTATTATTGGTTGGTTAATTTAAAGTTTATTTGATGAACAATTTATTTATATATATATATGCGTTTTAATCAACTATAATATTTATATATATTTTTTCTTTTATAAACTTTTACCTAAGTCGGAGTTAAGTTTCAGGAAGTTTTAAAAACATGAAAACCTAGCATAGAAGCAAAATGTTTTTAAATATGGAATTATTCTGATAAATTCAGTTCATTAAAAAAACAAACAAACACATATATGTTTATTCAGAATTTCAATAAATCAATTAAGATATCATCTATTCCTCTCTCCTTTTTAAATAAAAAAATAACATAATTTTTTTGTTACCTTTTATATTGTTATTATTATATTATAGTTTTCAATTTGAAGACTTCATATCACTTAATTAACAATATTTTTTCTTTTGAATTGTACGCAAAATAAAAAGTTGTATCGGTTCCAAATCTTTTTGATTAGTGTAAATAACATTTATAAAAATTATTAGAAGCTATATTTAGTTTTTATTTTATTTTATTTATTACAGGTTGCTGTTTCAATATTTGATAAATTCTTCTTTGATTGATTATCTTAGGTAGCGTGACAAAATGTTTAAATGGTTTACTTTTGAATTAAGTTAAGCTACAATTTTATTCTGTTTTAAGAAGAGGTTTCAAATTATCTGAAAATAAATTAAGTCTATTGTAGCATTAATTAGAACATTGTTCGCTAATTTTCTTCTGTATATGTGTTTACGATTTGATTTCATCTCGCAGATACTTAGACATGGTATCTGTTTTAACTTATTATTAATTAAGTATTTCGCTTTTTCATACAGTAGTGATTACTCGCCTATTTAAAGATGAAAGGGAGCTAAGATAACTTTTATAAAAATTGTATCAATTTTATTTAAGTATAAAACAATATTTGTTGTTAATTTTTAAACATTATATATATTGAAGCGATCATATATATATATATATGCGTGTATATATGTGCTTCATATATATATATATATATTGCTATTAAGTTAAACAAATATTAAGGCATTTTAAAAAATATAATGTACAAAAAATAATATTATAAAAATGTAAATTTTATTATGAAATTTAATTATGAGTTGGTAGGTGTGAAAAAAGATGGGGGGTTCAAATCAACCAAGAAAGTTTAATTTTCTAATTAATTAAAATACCAATTGATATTAAAAGAATGTAGGTACCAAATTCTAATTTTAGAATTTATATTTAGTGTAGCATTGTCATTACAATAAAACTGACGAGAAGCTTTCCTTTTGTATAATAGATGGTTTTATTATTAATTAGCTTGTTGTCCCTCATATGTATATTTGTCTAAATTCGGTGTATTTTGAAAATTTTATTTAACCACCCCTTACTCAGGGTCTAACAATTTATATGTCAATTCATTAGGGTTCATTTATTATTAGCTCTTTATACTATATATATTTATATATATTATGTTATCCTATTTGGTAAATGTTATTTGTCACTGATTGGTTTATCTGGTATTGTTACTCCAGATATTAATCTTGCTTTGAAAATTATTTGATACTTGTAATGTATTTATATTATAACCCATTTATAATGTAACACACTTATATTTGTTTTCCTGTTTGCTTCATATTTGCTCAAATGATTTACCTATGACCCAGCATTGTTTTATCAGTTTATATAATGTAATAGGAATCTTGGCCAGTTCAATAGTCATATTGTAATTAGAGTAAACATTTTCATTCCTTTGATTGTATTTATAATCCTTACTCATTTATTGTTTGTAATTTCTGACATGTAATATGTGATTAGTCTAATGAGACCTAGAATATAGATTAACCATCTGTATTTTCTTAGAGTGTAAATAAACTTTATTTTTGAAAGTAGAATATCGATACTTACTGGGGATTAGATAAAAATCAAAGGCATTCTGAATTTAATTTAAAAATGCACTTAGTAAAATTTTAAATTTAATTGCATTAAGATCATAATCAGTAAGATTCTTTTAGATAATAAAAAAAATAATTTTTTTAAGTTTAAATTGATTAATTAATTTGGAGAACAGCCGATCTGAATAGCTTTGTTTTCGAAATGTATATATAGAAAAAGGAAGAAAGAGCTTGTACTTCTTGTAGAGTTTAATTATTATAAATTTCTGGAAGAGTTATTGTAAAGTTTTAAGCTGTTAAAACATCAAGCTATGAATAAGTAGATCGCTGTAATTTCTCTGGCTATCACCAAGAAGCTGAGTATGGAGTTTTCTGGTCTTATAGAATGCTAGGCCAATCAAGTTCTTGCCTACATTTGACCATCCAAATTGCTGACATACTATGCCATCGCCATCAAAAGGAAAGAGGGATCAGAATTTGCCTCCCCCTACATCTTTGAAGCCACATGGAAGCTTATTATTATGCCCCCTAGGGATGGTTCCTTGCATAGCTAAATGAAAATCTCCTATTCTGGAAACAACAACTAACTGGCTAGTGTGCATTTCTTTGGGAGTGATTGTTTACCTCTCACCTCAAGCCTATCCCTCAGACCCTGGGCATTATGAGCTTGGAATTCATGCTGCAAGCTCTGATTTACCCATGTAATTTTATGGGTTTTTTCATGAACAGAACTTTGGTGTTGCCTTTATACATTTCGAGCAATGCAAGCTTAGTCACCAATCTCCAAGATATCAAATTCTGGGCCCTTTCCTTTGCTCCTATGAATCTTTAGTTTTTTCAGATTGTGCAGCACAGGATGTTTTATCATTGAACTTTTCCTTTTCTCAAATACCATTTAATGTATCCCATTAATAATTTGATCATATGAGTTGTATTCAAATTTCAGAATAAAAATTTCTATATTTTTATTTTTAAAAAAAGGTCGGGGGAAGCTTCTAGTATATAATGCTACTGATAAATGATTAAAGCCTCTTTATTATTCTCTTTCTTTGCTTTAAATAATTATATATTAATCATTCTGTAAAACATATTTATTATCATATTATTTAGATATTTTATTGCATTATTTAAATATTTTTTTAATGCATGCTTAATTAATTGTACATAGTAAGGAAGATCGACTATTGCAATATATACTCGATCTTTCTTAAATTTTGCTAGACTTAATATTTAAGAATCAGATGGAGGTAAATTTAGTAAAATATTTCAATAATTAAAATATTTGACATTATCTAAAAAAAAAGCCCAGTAATTAAATAAAAGCAAGATATTTAAATCCATTCTCTTTCTTTGATTCTAATTTTTTTTTTTATTATTATTTGCAATTTTAAATTTACCTATATAAAATCGCTTCTTGATTTTATATATAACTTTTAAAATTAAGATCTAGTGTTAATTAAAAGTAAACTTTATTTTCTGTTTTGGGAAGAGACGAGTATATATTTATACTGCGTATATTTATAAACAACTTTTTTTTTTTTTAAATAAAATTTAATCTTACAAAATTTAAAAGCTAAAACTTTGTTTTCTGTTTTAAAAGGAATAAATATATGTATATTGCAGATATGCAGTTTTTCAGTTCTATAAAACTGATAATGAAATATATGATACAATACTTTAATTCTTTAAAACTTTTAACACAATGTAATATATTATCATCATAGGCTATCATATCAATAATTCCTTATATATGTAAGACCTATGGGACAGATTTCTTATTAAGCAGGGTGTAATCTATCTGATAACTGCATAGGCCCTGATTTAGCCGCATATAATAGATATATGCATATTATAAACTTATGGCACAACCGTTCCTGTTTTATTTTATGCCTATCTTTAATTAAGTCCAAATATTTATTATTTTATATAAATATAGCTTTACTGTATTGAGTAATTTCATGATTATTTTATTGCATTTTTCAGCAGGTGTATATTTCTGCTTCAGAAGATTTAATTTGACGGATTCAGTTTGTCTAAGTTCTATGCAAATGTGGAAACATTCCTTTTTATTTTTCAGTCTTGTTCTTTTCTTGTTACCAGTGTAGTGGATTATTCCTGCCTCTTATTGAGAAATATTTAGGGTTATATGAAGATGCTCATTCCTTCATTCCATGACCCACTTAACTTTGCAAAATGGAATATATTCCCATCATTGCCTTATTATAAGACTTGGATATGTCATCGTGGAGGCGATCATATTCCAGTCTACTTCGTTATTTGTTTATTACTTTAGCAATTCCTTCCTTATCCCTTGGGTATGTTAAAGCTTCATATTTCAGCATTTATTGGTCATGATCATGAGAGTGATGCATTTATCTATTTAACCATATTTTTCTAGAGTTAATTAAACTTACCTTAAGTTATTATGTACCTGTTGAGGGACATCTGTCTAAAAGATTAAATGTGTTCATCATCTGAGATCCCTTGTGTGTGTATATATATATATATATATATATATATATATATATATATATATATATATATATATATATATATATATATATATATATATATATTATATATTGAAACTTTGACATATGTACTCATTAATTCCTGTAATTTCCACTATCTTATAAGTCTGGCAACCAAATTAAGTGGTAGTCATTTCTTTTGTTTATTTATTTATAACTTTCTTACTAATAAAGTGTTTGTATTTTATGTATATTATGCCGGGCACACTTCATATAGCCAAGTATAAGATTGTATTAAATAAGCAAATGGCCTAAAATATGTAATAAAGCCATTAAAGGGGGTGTATACCATCTATATAAACAAAATTAAGTCATGTTCAATATGTGCGCATGCTCATCTTAACAGGATTTGGATGAACCAGTATAGAGGGAAAATTTTGTTGCCAAATGTGTTGGGCCTGGTCTAACATGGCCAATATAGAAAAAATATGGCCACTAAACATAACTTTAAAAAAAATATTGCAAAATTAAAATGTTAAAGAAATTTTTTTTTTTAAGTGGAGAAAAAATTACGATAAAAAAATAGGTTTACTATTAGGAATCTATATAAATAAGAATTCTAAACTTTGTTTTGTTTTTGAAGTGACCTTTGTCACTACAATAATACTGATTTAGATTATTTTACTGTATATAAATATTTAATTTAAAATAAAAAATAAAAAAGTTAGATAAATAAATTGTTAGAGAAATAAATAAATGGCAGTATATAAGTGTAAACTACGGATGGTATAAAAATGGGTGCCAGACTTCGGGAATAAATTTAAAAAAAAAAAGTAAAGCAAATTGAAAATTGAGTCCATAAGAAATTTTTCAACAGCACATATCATTTATAATTGCAATTCTATTCATAATCAGTTCTTTTGTCTTAAAAACACTTTCAATACTTGTATAGTTTAATGTTGGACCATTTGTTTTTATATTGTATAGTATTGTTTGAAGAGTGATCTGGGAAAATAGATTTTTTTATCTTTAGTTGATAAATGAGTAAGAGTAACAAAGCACAAAAGGAAGAAATAAATGATGGTTAGAATAAAGGGAGCATGGTGTGGTATGTGCTGAGTATTTGTATAAGCAAAAAGGTAGAGAATAAAAATAGCACTAAACCATAACATCAATAGTGAAAAAATATATATATAGCCCAAGTGTGTAGCAAAAATAAAAGGTAGAATTGAAAACAATACTGTACATGTGGACAAGATGGCAGTATAGAAAACAGAATGAGTGAGAAATGTGATAAAGTGAATGGAGAGAAGGAAGCCAGCCTGAAAGATCTGAAAGTGGAATAGAGGCAGTAATCAAACTGCAAAGTGAAGAGAAACCCAGGAAAAAGAAAACAGTGATGATGATGGAGAGGTTTTTAAATACTGTAAAACTAGATCTCAGTCAGATGTCAAAGGAAATAAAAGACATAAAAAATGAGATGTCTAATCAGATAAAAGAAAGGTCAGAGAAAATAGCTAAAAGGTTTGATGACTTAAAGGAAGAAATATCCTTAGGGATGGAAACAAGGCTCCAAGGCATAGATAAAAATGTAGGACTTCAATCAGAGTAATAGTGATAGGTTGCAAGAGATCCAGACAAGGCAGCAGGTAATGGAAGTGGATTGCAAGGGAATATGACAAAAAATATACAAAAGGGTTGAAGAAACTGTAAAAAGTTTCAGCAATAGGATAGAGAAATTAGAAACATGCATAGTGGTGAATGTGGTGAATGATGATAAAATAGGGGATTTGTGCCAGACAGTTAACCAGATCGAACAACAGGTGGTGGAAGCATGGGTCATCACCACTATTACAGAGCAGAAGATAATAGTTGATAAGATGGAGATTAGAATAAGGGAGATGAAACAAAGGGTGGAGGATGAGCACAGCAAGGCAAGAGAAAACATCAGGGGATGATGTAACATATGTAAAAATAGTTGAGGGGTATGAGGATAGGATTGCTTTGTCCAGAGTAGGTTAGGAACAAGATAACTGTGAAAAGGAAAAAGTAAGACTTAGGCAGAAAGAGGTTGGAGAGGGTAAGACAGAAGGAGAGAGGGGTCATTTACTTCAATCTAATGTGAACCAATTCTTAAAAATTAGAACATTTGAGGGGCAAACAGGGGAAATGCCATTGGAGCATATTAATAGCTTAGAAAAATACTTCAGTGTTAACCAAATGATTGAGACAAGTAAACAGGCCATTGCATGTAACCACCTGCAAGGTGATGTCCAGGCATGGTGGGAATCTTTGTTTTATTAACCAGTGACCTTTAATGTCTATAAAGAAGCACTGCTAAGAAATTTCTGGAGTGGAGAATGCCAGGAAGCCATTTTATATCAGGTGATGAAGGAGAAATATAGGGTAAATGGGGGAGAGAATTAAGGACATTGAATGCATGTTGCACATTGGAAGGCCAGATTATAAGGATAACATGCCACAACCTACCTTTTAGAATAGAGCAAATGCTTCTCACAGCCAATACAAATTCAATAGAGGCAGTGGATGAACTACTAAGTGTGGTGGATATGAGCCAGCAGGGCCACCCACCTGATAGAACCTGTGAAATATTGGCATCAATGCTATAGGTTGGGGGGAAAATGAATATACATATGAATGCTGTCCTTGGTATACCAAAAACCCAAAGACAATGCCAGATGATCAATGGAAAAAAGAATCAAAGAACTTGTATATAAAAGGAAAAGAGCCCAGACCATCCTCGCCTAGGCCAGGGTATATCAAAGATGGAAATTAAGCTTTAAGTGGAGTTGGTTGGCCATGTTGTTTGAGGATTGGATGTGTTGACTGTTTTCTGGTTATTGTGCATGTAGATCAGTCTGTGTCTGTGCTTTCTGTGCCCTGGGGTTAGAGATGATGAGAGTGCAGAGCAGTTGGAGGTCTTTGTACGATTTGGAAGTTTTGTGATGCTGTAGCAGAGTATGCAGAGATGAAAATTTCTCTGGGATCTATTCTTCCATTGCAAAAGACCCTGTAAGTCTCAAGGAATGAGCCTGGGTGTAGTGGAGGAGCAGAGATGAAAATTCCTCTGGGGTGAATTCTTCAATAATGCAAAATTCCTCTATGAATTCTTCAATAATGCCAAATATCTTATAAAGTCTCAATAGAGAATGTGCAAAGGTGCATTTAGTCAAATTTTATATTTCAGTAGGGCTCTTGATCAGAAATACATACCCTTTTTTGTTTTAAAATGTAGTCATTTGACTCTCATATTTTAATTTGCTTGGTTGTCATAATTCTAAATGTGACAAGGATCTTTATGCCATGGTTCTGTGTCTCCTAGTCTTTCTGGCCTGGGAAGGGGAAGTAGGTTGATGCAGTCTTGGCCTATGTGTCAATGCTTGGGAGATGGGGTGGAATCGGATTTTTGGACAACATTTCTTCTTCTCACTAAAGATTCTTGTGGATAAAAGTGGGGGTCAAACATAAATGTTTGCTTTTTATATGTTTGTTGTTTTATGTTATAAATTTAAAAAAAAGGGGGGGGGTGTAATTAATAAGTAAAAGACATTAAATGATAATCCAATTTAAACATCTCATTTGGGAGGGGGTATTATGCTGGGCACTTCATATGGCCAAGCATAAGATTATATTAAGTAAGCGAATGGCCTAAAATACGTAATAAAGCTATTAAAGGGGAGGGGGTTTATCAGCTATATAAACAAAATTAAGTCATGTTTAATATTTGCACATGCTCATCTTAACAGGGTTTGGATGAACTGGTATAATACATTGCATTGGGTGTCTTGTTTACCACAGGAATTTATATACTTAATCTAGTTTTAAGAGTCTCTACCTCTCCCTGATCACTGAGTCTAAAAAAGAAATGAAGTAGTATGTAGGTTGGAATGAGTTGTGGTGGTTTAATTCATCCTAGAGGTGATTTTGTGGCTATCAGCTTATCTTGACCATTACAATATGTATATAAAAAAAGAAAAAAACTTACACATCTACAGCTCACTATGCATATATTATTTTTTGTTAATCTTTTCATTAGCCTTTATAGTTTAGAGCTTCAGAGCCAATTTTGTAGCTTAGCTTAATTACTTCTGGTATTTGAGATTTTTATGAACTTCTGAGCAATAAACTATTTGATTACTTTTATTAGCAATTATTATAATTATTCATTATAAACATTTCCAACCAGTACTGATGCACTGCAAGATAAAGAACTCTCCATGTTTAATTCAATTTTTCCAATTCATGCTTTTTTTTCCATATTCTCCAACAAACTTCGTTTATCCATTTTACATGTGGACTCTTTCTAAGTCTTTTACAAATTCTTGGGATAATAGTTGAAGACTTCATCTGTTCATCTATTATTATATTTTCTAGGAATATGTCCAGCTAGGCTTCATGTCATTTTCTCAATTCTTTTAATTGTTAATGTTATATGTGTGTTCTCTTAGCAAAGTATTACATTTTCATCCATTCTTGTTACTTCCAATATAATCTTTCTATATTTTGTTCAATGGTCCAGATCATTGTATTACTCTTTGTTATGTGCCCCAGTCTTAGATCCATAAATAAGAACTAGTAAACCACATCAGTTAAAAATCTCCCTTTTAAAACACGTAGGCATATTTTTTTTTAATATTAAGCTATTTCTGCAAAAATCACTGCATAACATTATATTATCCTTTCTTTTTTTCTAAATTAAGCAATATACATACTAAAAAAAATTGACTAATAATTGATTAATGATAAATGAATGAAAAGTTATGTAATATACATTATACAGGTATTTTTTTATGCCTTAAGAATATTGTATGAATTTAATAGGTTATAGATAATTTTAAAAAAAGATAGATGTCACTATGTATGCAATATAGATCGTAATTTCCTTCTTCCTTTTCTTTATTGTTGAAGTGTTTTAGACAGGTGGAAATGGTAAGATAGATATAATTGTAAATTAGTTGAAGCACATTGAAAAGGATACAAATTAATATTTGTCAAAAAGATCTTTTTTGTGTATGATGATTATTATATATATATTATTACTCTTATATAAATATATTTTATATTATATTATATCATTGATTTATTTAATATATATATTATTATCCAGGTGCCACTTCAAGGTTGAAATTATATACATGAAAAAAATAACAATTATATTTGAAAAAATATGCCACATCAAGGTTGAAATTATATACATGAAAAAAATAACAATTATATTTGAAAAAATAGATAATGCACATGTATAAAAAAATTACAAATATCTTACTCTAAAGTAAACACATATATAATGCTTTGATTAAAAGAATTAAGGTAATGAAAGAAATAACATATTTATAATCATTCCTAAATATTATGACAAAATTAATAATTACTCTTTCTTTTTAGTCCTTGTATTTTATTTTGTACTTTATCTGATGATAATAATACTTTTTTTCTTTGATGGAGTTTTGAAATATATTTCTCATTTGTTCATGAGTTTAAAATGGGTTCTTCATCCACTAGTTACTCTTATGCAGTTTGTAATCAAACAAATTTATCCATGTGGGTTTTTAGAAAAATTGTGGATTTTGCCAATTAACAAAATGTGTTATTATATTTCTTCATTGTTTAGGATGTGTTTTGCTTGTCATTGTGAATAAATCTTCTTTCTTCTCTCTTAATAAGGCACACTTAAGTATTCATGTATATTGCTGGAATGGAGCAATTATGCTTTTTTTCAATGCTAGATTATGCAGACTAAACATTTCTCTTTCTTCTTTTATGAAATGCCATGCAGTAGAGGCGGGGACTGCAAAAGTTTTCTCAGCAAGCCATTATTTTAATATTTATCTTACATATACATACAAAGTACAAAACCATCATGTATTTAATTTATAATGCACTCTTTCTTATTTTCTAACTATACACATTCCAATGGTTTTTATAAAATGTAGACTAATTGACTGCCTCAAATTTTTTTTATGGTCAACCTTTTATACTTTATTAACTTAATTACTTCAATCCAACTCTCTATAAGGTGTTTATTAATAAACAGTATAATTAAACATGTACCTTAAAATCATTATCAATGTTTGTTTTTTTAAAAGCATAGAATAATGTCCTGATTTCTAATCATGATTGGAAATGGTGATAGAGAAAACAGACAAAGTATATTGTTTTTTTTTTTTAGTACTACAAACTTTTTCTGAAATCCATGTTTTTATAAATTTGAAAGCTTGATCACAGAGTTAATAAATTTAATGAAACTTTCAGTTACCCTCTCTTTTTCCAAAACTAATTTTTACAATCAGTTAACAAACTTTTTATATTTGGGTTTTTTTTTTGTATAGAAATATTAGTTTGAGAAGATTGTAAAGAAGATACATGCACACTACATGAATAAAAGTTTATTTGCTGTTTTTAGAATTGAAATGCTATTAATCATTAAGGTTTTAGAATAAAGAAGAAAATGCCACTAATTATTAGCTTGCATATTTAACCCTTTATTTAACAAGGTTTTAGAATTAAAATACTGTCCATTATTAACTTCCATATTTGGCATTTACATCTAGTACTTGATGTAGCTATGCACTGTTACATTACCCCCACCTAACATGAAGAATGAAATTGTGTTGAATTGAATCAAAATGTTTGCAAATTTCATTTTACAGTTTCATATATTTAAATGTATCATGCTCAGCTGTTTTGAACATTATCATAGATTTATGAGATGGTATTGCAATGCCACTCTGGGATATCATGAACTTAAGATTAGTTAATCTCACTTCATGGTTAATTTATTTCTTGAGGTTGGAATGACTTTCAGCAAGTGGAAATAATTGTTACTGACTCCAACATGATGATGGACAAAACACCCAGCCACAGGCTATAAATATACAAAGCAGCATGAACACCAGAAAGCTATCTCACTTTGAGCACTTTACACAATTTTACAATCCAGAAGGAAAAATAAAACTGAATTTTTAGCACAATGAAGTCTTTCACATTTAATCTTGATGAGACTTAGAGCCAGTTCTGCTGATGGTAATCACCACAGTAGATACTTTATTATCAAGCCCTACTTCTTTGGAAATTAGGGGTTACTTTTAATGACTGTAAAACTTCAGCTTTGGTAGGTATAGTGTGTAGATATATAACTCCAAGGAATATCATAAAGACATTGCACTCTCATGCCAATGACAAAATCATCCATCAATTACTATTAAAGCAAAGTGTCGTACATCAGCAGATAAAATCCCTTTTTATAAATTTAGTCAAATTTGTCAAAATTTTGAATTTATAATTTTGTAATTTGTTCACTTTTTATCACTTAACTTTTTTTTGACAGATTTGATGTTATCAGAAAATAGATCATTTTTTATTATGTGAATTTTAATTTTTTATAAGATCATTTGGGATGACCAAAGAAATCACTTGTTTTTTCACCTTGTAATAGAGCTTCTTTGTCAGAAGAATAACTGCATCCTGGTTTTGAAGATTGGAATTCATGATCAGATCTGTGATAATGTTTATCTTGCTTAATACTTGACCTGATTTTAGTTCTCATTACTATCAAGTTTTAGTTGGACTGACTAAACTATCAGTTGATCTCCACTTTTTTTACTTTTTCCATGGTAGCACTTTTTACCTTTGTTTATAACCATGGTAGTGTCTTACTTCACATATTTGATAAAATTTATATGCAGCCCATTATCCTTTATGTATAAAGTTTTTGGTGGTGATTTAAATCTCCTTTTTCCTGACATAACAAGTTTGCTATTGCCAAAAGCATTTAACAGCTATGCGATCTATTTAATAGTATGACTATATGTACCTATTACATGCTTCCAACATTACTTGGGAAGCTAAGCTTCAATATTCATATAATTTTGAAATTAATACTTTTATGGTAAAAAAGATAGAGGTTTGTTTTAAAAATGCATGCAAACTTAGTTTTTTAATGTTTTTAGTCACATATTGATGCTGCAATATGGAGAATATTTCAAATTGTTTCATCATTTAGGAATATAGCCAACAATAATGTAGATATTTAAAATGTTATTAAATCTATATGATCTTAATATTGCTTATTATTTAGTATGCAGAACATTAAAAAGATTATGTGCTCTGTCTACAAATTATTTATTACAAAAATAGTATCAAAAACACAAAAAAAAACTTGTGATAATAAGCACTTACTGTTTGGTATCAGCAAAGTTTCACTTTATTCATTTTCCACTAGAAAGAAAATGCATTTAAACAATATATCACATATTTTTATAAAATAATTGGTGTAAACTTATTTATCTTTTCTTAAAATTTTAACAAATGTTTAAGTTGAAAAAGAGTATTTTCTTAAGTATAAATGAGTACACTCTTATTTTCTGTTTCTTGGATCATCAATATTTTTTTACATCTAAGATTTTTAATTAGAATTAAAATTTTAATCTATTGAATGGATTCTAATTGGAAATATTAATCAAAGCCTTTAACTTTTTGCCATAATCAATCATGTCAAATTTCTGCTATCAAAAGCATTTTAATTGTAATTATAGTGTGAGCCCCAAATTTTCAAGCAAATTAGCTAAAATATTAAACATTTATTTATTTTCAAATATTTCAAAGAATAGTTTGGTAATTTAAATTTAAGCTTTAATAAAATTTGTCTTAAAGATATAAATTGGATGAAGATATTTTTTTGTTAAATTAATTTTTTTTAGTTATTTAATATTTTTTATTCATAGAGTTAATATTTGTTCTTTAATTTATTTTCATTTTTTTGAATTTATGCTTGTATATTTGTATTTTAGACAAAAAATATAAATGAATAATGGAGATAGTTAATTATAACTTTAGGGATATATAGATTTTCTTATGAAAAGATTTACTATTTTTATTTTATGAATTTTTAATAATTAAGAATTCTTTCTTTACTTTTATGTAATTTTCAAAATTTAATTTGAAAATAAATAATTTGTTTATATTAGTTTATATTGATAAAACTTATTAGTATTACTAGTGAAATATTATCTGCACACCTATATAATTAATTCACTTGTTCATTTTATAATGATGATTTAATTTGTGTGAATTAATTTTCAAATTTTACAACTTGTTGCATAATACTTTAATTAATTTTGAAATAATTTATGTTTTGGCAAAATTTTATATTTATAAATGTGTAAAAAAATAATTACATTTATATAAGAGTTTTCTTATGTGTGCATAAATAAATATGGATACAAGTGTTGACATTTATATATGTGTCCATGTTTTGTTCAGAAATGAATTCAACCCATTATGATATAAATTAATTATCTTTCACTCTAATCAAATGCAATTTTTTTTAAAAATAATGCACAATTATAATTTTTCTTAAAAAATTTTACAAAAGTATTACATATAACTTTTACTTTATTATTTTGCAAAACAGAGAATGCCGAGTTTTATATAATCAGTTCATTACTAATAATAACATTGTAAGAAAAAAAATTTTTTTTTTTTTTAAAAAAAAAAAGCATTTTAAACTCAAGTTTAAACTTATAACATTTCTTAAGAGAATTTGAAATCTCAGGAACATGTTAAGTTTGGATATCCAAATTGGCAAATTTTGTGTTTAACCGGTTGAGATTTGTCACATACTTTTAAAGAACAAACAGTGATTTCCTACCAAATACTTTTGATATAAGTTATTTTTAATGCATCTAACATTTTAATCATAATCTCTCACCTAAAGATTATATATCACTAAAGCTAGATTTCAGTTTTTTATATTCATTTTTTATCTCTAGTTCATTATTTAAATACTAGTTGTCTATTTTAAATACATAACTAATTAATAGGTGAATATGAAGACATTGCAATCTGTCTTTAGTGATATGTTGTAATTATTTTATAAAATAATAATAATAATAATAATAATAATAATAATAATAATAATAATCATGATGATGATGATAATGATGATGATGATAATAATAATGATGATGATGATGATGTTTGATGATGATGATTCAATTTTTTAATTTAATCTATTTATTTACATCTTCCATACAGTTTGAAATATACAAACCATTTACTGGCAGATAATCTAAATATAATAAATTTATACATATATACAGTAAAGTTCAAGACAATGTAATAATAGTATAATAGACATAAAATTAGTATTTTCTATAATATAGATTTCATTATGTTTATAAATTTATCTTTATTTATAGATAAAATGTCTATTTCTAATTTATTATCAATGTTATTGTATAATTTGCTTATTCTTTGATGTAGTGGTAGAATGCCAAACTCTGGTGTTCAAGGTTCACATATTATGTCCAGATTTGTCACTTTTGGTGTTTAAACTTTTAAAAATTCTTGTACAATAAAACCATTCAATTAGTATTATTACTAACTACTACCACTATTTACTACTATTACTACCCCTACCACTGTCACTATTATTATTGTTGTTGTGATTATTATTATTAGTATCATCATCATCATCATCATCATTATTATTATTATTGTTATTATTATTTTACATAAATCATTACATTTCTAAGTTAACCATTGTTTTATATAAATATTACTATACAAATTGTTTTGTTACTAAGAAATTTTATTGAATAAGTTTTACATAGAGCTTTTATTCTTCACTTACATGGAACAGAAATAGGAATTATATGAAAGTTACTTTTAGCTTGGTATGTGAAGTTATATATATTTATATATTTACATATATACATTAAGGAAAAAACAAATATAATAATTATTATTAGTTATTCATTAGACTAGAGATTATCCAGTAATGAATAATATTTCTGTAATGTAATTTTAATTACCCCATTCTCATGCAAGTTAAGGACTGGTATTTTATCCACTTTTAACACCTTCTATAGTGAGGTAATCATAAACATATGATCAAAGATATGTAAAAAAAGATGTATAATTCCCAAGATCCACATTTCATGCTGAACCAGCACTCATCAGTTGGCCCAGCCCACAATCTCTTACACATATCTTTATCATTGTTCAGTATATATATATATATATATCAATCATCATCAACCATTATCATATCTTTATCATTGTTCAGTATATATATATATATATATCAATCATCATCAACCATTATCAATCCACTGCAGGATAAAGGTCTCTCCAAGTTTAATCCATCTTCTCTGATCTTTAGCTTCTCTTCTCCACAACACCCCTGCATATTTTCTTATTTCATCCATCCATCTCACATGTGGTCTCTTTCTGGGTCTTTTACAATCTCTTGGAATCCAGTTTAAAATTTCAATTGTCCATCTATTATCATCTCTTCTAGCAATATGTCCAGCCCAACTCCTATTTTTTTTTTTTTGTTTTAAAGTTTAAAATTAATGTAGTGATTTGGTCAGTTTTGATGTTGTGTTTTGTTTACAAACATTAATTGATGAAGCTTTAAATATAATCTCACAACGTTGAATTTAAGACCATATTATTGTTTGATTAAACATTGTCTTTTTTGTATACAATGGACAGATTAAGACAAGTTTGGTACTCCTATGGGCTCACCTATCTCAGGAGTAATAGTGTTTATTCATGGAATATATAGAAACGTGTTTAGAATCATCATCTTTAAAACCTCTCATTTGGTCAGATATAGACATTTTGTCATATGGAACATGGAAAATAATTAGATGATTTTTTTAATTTAAATAATATGATCCTCATATTAAATTACAATGGAGACAGAGTCTGATGGAAAACCTTTTTTGATGTTCTAGTCCCAACACCAAATAGTTTATCTTTTCTATGTACAGAAAGGATACACACAGATTATTTAATTTCCATTCTCATCATCACCCAATTCAGATAGTTTCTGTAGCAAAACTCTTTTAAATAGAGAATTATTTCAGATGACACATTGAAGAAGAAATAAATCATATTAATAGTGTTTTATTAGCAAATAGTTATAATTAAAATTTAAAAAAAATTTTTCAACAAAATAGAAAAATAGGAAACAAAAAGATGATAAGTCAGTATTAGGATTTGTGTTCCATATGTAAAAGGAACTACAGAAAGGATTAAAAACTATAATATAGATACAATTTTTGTCATCAAAAGATCAGAATATAATAACAATAAGATTCAATTCTTGAATCTCATGGTGTCTATCAAATCTCATGTAAAAATTGTAAACTTCTTACATAGTATGTAATCGTGATCAGTGTTAGGAGAGATGAGCATGTAATAGTAAAAACACTTCATCATCACCTCTCACTCCATACTATAGATTCAGGTCATAAAATAGATTTTCTAGTACCAGGATCATATAGATGTGATAACTCTACCAATAAAATCAGAAAAGCCATTGAGATATTAAAGGAGATTGATAATAAGCGAGATGATATAAACTTCCTCCTATTTGGAAAGATTTTTAAAAAATTTTAAATTTAATTTTTGATTGGTGGGATTTTTAATGTTTTATTAAACAGTGATTGTATAATTTATTTTTATAATTGTGGTTGGTGAAGTAATTTTGTTTGTTTTAAGATTTATATATATATATCAAATTACTACTGTTTAATTGATACCAAACATGCTGTCCTTACAATTTTGACACAGACCACTTAATAAAAGTATATTAATAAGTTTTATTAGTCATTCATTAGAGTAGAGATTATCTAATAATAAATAATATTTCTTTAGTATAATTCTTACTGTACCATTCTCATGGAAGTAAGAACTGATTTTTATTCATTTTTAACATCTTGTGGAGGGATGTAATCATAAACACATGACCAAAGATATATGAAAAAATCTATGATCCTCCAGATGTACATTTCAGATTGTGCATCTTAAGGATTATAGATCTTTTTTATGACATCATATGTTTACCATTACATCTTCCATAAAGTGTTAAAAGTGGATACCCTTCCTTGTGTGAGAGTGATGTGAAAAGTTTTTCCTTGCACATTTAAGGATGAGATAAATTCACAATATTGAGATGTAGATGCACATTTTTTTGAAGTGAAGAAAACAATTATTTTACAAATTTTGAAAAGTAAACATTAGCAACTTATTTGAAGTTAATAAATATAATTTTTCCAAGTTTTATCCACCATTTACTATTACTTCCAATTGAGAAAGTTCAGTGGTTTATTGTTGAAGAAGTGATTTAGCATTCCATAAATTAATTTAACCATTTTCTACTAATAGTTGATGGTAATAAATAAGATTAAGAAGAATTAGTTAATTAATCAATGATGGGTTCTGATATATTTATTATAATTCATCCTTTTCTTAGCATGATGAAAAGTCATTTTAAACAGAAAAGACAAAATACCTAGCTGTTTAGCTTAGCTGATCATCATGTATAAGGCAACCAAAATGGCCATTTAAAAATTTGAACCTGCTTAGGTTTTGACTGCAATAAAATTTTGTGAAAGCTGTCTGGATTTTCCAAACTTCAGTTTTTATATGCAGTTGATCAGCTGATGGTCTGATTCAATATATTTCCCATCATGCATTGGTTTTTTAATTTTTTCCCCAAGTAAACTTGGAAAACGTTGACATGGTTATTACTGGGCAAATGTTATATGATAAGATTTTTTTAATCATCATGGTAAATGTCATTTAAAAATGAAGAAAAAACAAAATATTTTCAGTCTTTCTTAATTGCTTTACTTTTATTTCTGGATTTTAAAATAATTTTGCGAACATTTATTTAAAATAAATAAATCATATAACTATGAAGTCCTCAGATATTTATGTCAATTAAATTTAAATTGATTTTTTTTTTAAATAAATAATATTATTTAATAAATATTCTAGCAAACCAAACCATTTAATTTTATTAAATTGAAATACAAACCTTTCACACACACACACAAAATACTAAATGTAAAAACTGTTTGTTCTACACATAAATAAAAAATGTAATTTGAAATACAATTGTTTTACTTTAAAATATTTTAGTGCTGTAATGCTAAACTTATAATTCTATTCTATATTTCTGTATTAAATTATTTGTTTTATATATTTGAACCCTTAAAGTTATTTGTACAGTTTGACAGCTTTATTTCTTACTAAGAATAATGCCAAAAATATAAGTGTACATATTTTAATACAAGCATTGACCATATAACCTGTTTGGGAAGCCATTCAAAAATGCTTTATAAAATTATATTTTTTCATAAGCATTAGTATGAGCGGTTACTAAACATGTTATTGATTATCTAAGATGCTATACAAACAATGATAGTGATGAATATACTTGTTTATCTATAAAAAATAAAGCCAATAAAATTTTTACCATTTTAAATTTATAATAGAGAATTTACAAAAGAAAGTGTAAGGTTAGAAATTACCCCTTTCCCTGGGGAAATACTTTCTTGGCTTGCAATTATATAAACTATAAAAATAACTAAATTATTAATATTTAATTTTAAATTTATAATTATTATTATCATAACAAATTTATTAAGTTGGAATGCTGGTATTGAAAGTAAATAATTTTTTATGAGTTAGTAAAGAGACAAAAAATATCTTTACTCTTTAAATTTATTACGCTCACGTTTCCTCTCATCAAAATAAGTCAACTTTCTATCTTTGTATTTTATAATCACTATTATTTGCACAACTAGAACCTAGTCTAGTCTCCATTACATTACCAAATCTATTTTCAAATTCATCTTCAGGATATGTTTCCCTATCCTCTACATTGTGGAAAACTAAAAAACCACAATGCATAATGGGAAAAATATCAAATCAGACATTAGCTTATCAAACAGGTATAAAAGCTGACCTTTGAACAATCCTGGAAGATTTCACAAATTTTTATTGTAGTTAGAACCTAAACAGGTTTAAATGTTTAAATAGCCACTTTGGTTGCCATATGCATGATGATCAGCTTTGCTAAACAGCTAGGCATTTCGTTTTTGCTAGTTAAAACTGACTTCTTCTCATCTGACTAATAAAAGGATGAATAACAACACATAAACCAGAACTCATCATTTATTAATTAATTAATTCTTTATTTAAAAGAAATCTCATTTATTACAGTAGTGGAAAAGTAAATAAATTGACTTATGGAATGCTTCCTCATAACTTCAACAATAAATCAGTGGACTTTTTCAATTGGAAGTAATAGTAAATAGCTGATATAATTGAAAAATTATATTTATTAACTTTAAATAAGTTGCTGATGGTTAGTTTCAAAATATGGTAAAATAATTATTCTTTTACTCCAAGAAAATGTGCATACAATCTCAATCTTGTGAATTTATCTCATCTTTAATTAAGTATGGAAAACTTTTAAATAATACTTTTTCAACTCAAATATGCCTTCATAAACTTGTCGCTTGGAGAAACACTGGACTTTGATTCAAAAATTAATGAGAATTGCTTTGTTATGTGTAATAAATTCGTCCTTGGTCAAATGTATGATCAGAAATATTAGGAATATAAATTAAAGATCTATAAATGAATAGATTAATTATATACCTCAAATTCAAGAAGTAATGAATGCTAATCCTTTGGATAAAATTATTATATTACAAAAATATTGGATAATTTCTAGTCTAATAAATGACTAAGAAAAATATTAATATACTTTCATTAAGTGTTGTATCAAAGTTGTGAGGGTAGCATGTTTGACACTTATCAATTAATCTATCTATCTATCTATCTATCTATCTATCTATCTATCTATCTATCTATCTATCTATCTATCTATCTATCTATCTATCTATCTATCTATCTATCTATCTATCTATCTATCTATCTATCTGTCTGTCTGTCTGTCTGTCTGTCTGTCTGTCTGTCTGTCTGTCTGTCTGTCTGTCTGTCTGTCCATCTATCTATCTATCTATCTATCTATCTATCTATCTATCTATCTATCTATCTATCTATCTATCTATCTATCTATCTATCTATCTATCTATCTATCTATCTATCTATCTATCTATCTATCTATCTATCTATCTATCTATCTATCTATCTATCTATCTATCTATCTATCTATCTATCTATCTATCTATCTATCTATCTATCTATCCATCCATCTATCTATCTATTTATCTAACTGTCTATCTATCTATCTATTTACTTTAATGATTTTTAACAAACCTATAAATAAATTATTGACTAGTAAATATGTAATACGGACAATATAACAAAGCAATTAAAATCAGCATAGGTTTATGTAATAATTGATAAGACAGCATCCCAAAGAATCATTTTCTAATAAAGTTTCAAATAATGCCCAATTTCATCTCACCTTCATATTTTTATAGAGTAAATAAATTGAACATCGATATTAAAAAAGGTTTAAATTTTATAATAGCAGTGATTTTTGAAATAGTAATCAAACCAGCTTGTAGTTTCAAATAACAGTTGAGATGAAAATTCTAATAATTTTAATAAACTCATCAATGATGGTTATTAAATATGAAATATATTCATATGCAGTTGTTTCATAAATAAGTTTACAATCAATTTGGGAGAAAATGATCATTATTAGATGATTGGAAACTTTAAAAATGCATTTTTAATAATATTTATATATATTTGATTGTATAATGTAAAATGGAAACCAAAATGTTGTATTTATTAATATATATATATATATAAAATGTTGTATTTATTAATATATATATATATATATAATTTTAAAGAATGGCCACTAGAAAAAGTTACTATAAAGCTATTTAGCATGTGATTATTAAAAATAGATATTTTGAAAAGATCCCTATAAAGAATAAAACTAGATGCTGTAAATAAATTTCACTTAATTTCTTTATTATTAATTTTATTTAAAATTGATTAATATTTTATATGTATTAAATAGTAATAAAAATAATATAATTAATTTTTTATGTTTGAACAAATTCTTTTAAGAATTTTATTGGCTATGGTTATAGATGAATTGTTACCAAAGATTCATTGTTGTTTTAGGACTCAAGAAGCAATATAGACATGCTTTTCTTGCTGCGACATTTAAATGACACATACAAGAGAGTGATTTATATATAGGTTTTATTGATTTAAACATTACATTTGATTTAATTAAATTAACAGGTCTGCAGCAATGTTGAAATTAGATGGATACTAACATATTGAAGCTTGTATAAAATGAAATGAGAGGAAATATAAGTAGTAGTAGTACAAGTAAATACTGATATTCAGTAAGAATGTATATCAGTTATGTATATCAGTTTCAACGTTGTTTTTCATTTATATGCCAATACTCTATGGAATTATTTATAGAAAGCTTTATAAAGCAGGTAATAAGATGGGATTTGGTCTGATGTCATGTACTTACCTTCCAGATTTACGATTTTCTGATGATTGTGTTATTCTCTACATTTCAGAAGATGATCTATATGATATTTGTAGCTGTTTTGAATATAATCTATAAAATCTATGATTTAATGATTAAAATTTTTAAAAATAAATATGAGGAAAGAATCTCCAGCAATTTTACTTTGAATGATTATCATTAAAATAATGGGAGTCAATTCAAATATCCTAGTAATTAGCTGTTGAGACGTAACGCAGACTCTGGTTCCTTGCAACCCCATTTAACACGTTAAAAGATAAAGTATTTTATCATAATAATATTAATTATTTTAATTAAATTAACTGCATATAGAACAGTACCCTTTTTTTCACATTATGATATCGAAGTAATTAACACATAAACGTAAAGGCATTAAAAATATTTTTAAAGAGATTCTACAAAATGTGATAACAAATTAAGATAATGAATGAACAATAATAAGCTATAACAAACAAACAAACAATAATAAGCTTTCTTAAAAAAATATGTATTATAAACTTATTGAAGAAACTAATACTCTTTAAATTATATAGATTATCTCTAAAGATACTTTTTTAAGATAAATACTTTCATTAGGTAGATATAGCAACAAATATAAAACAGTGGAAAATTACAATTATACAAAGTATTAAAGTTCTCTGAAAAAGATAGCTTAGCAATTTTTTAAATTTGTGGTTGATGAATGAGTTTATATAATCATCATAAAACTCATTACCCAGTATGTTGTTTTAACTTTTTATCTTTATTGTTTTTTTCTTCTGGAATTGGGATGACTATATTCATTTGCACGCCTTTGCTGACGATGAAGATAAATTTATTAAAAACTATAGAAGATTCAGTTCATGCATTTGATTACGTATCAATGTATCTTAATCGTCCCCCGGGTTTTGCCAATTAATTGTACACAGACTAGTAGACAGATAGCAGTAGATGTTTTATTGTATGAGATGGGTTTGAGAACTAAAGTTTTAAAAATCACAGGGCGACACTTTCATATCAGGTGCTCAAGCGTTTTACGATTTAATGAACGGTACCCCATTTTTTTATTTTACTATTATTTCTAGAAGAACTGAACTATATTTTTATATAAAATTTATCAATATCATAAATGCAGTTTTATTTTACCAGAACCAAGCAATCTATTTATTGACAGAACTTAAATATAAACACACACATACAAAAATATAAAAAGAATTGTTTTCAAATATATTACTGTATATATCAAACCTTGTATTTATATATATTTTCCCTTTAATTGCTTTATTTATATCTCGTTCGGTTCTTTTGTTGTTTAATTTTTTCTCAAATAATTCTCTTTGAATGTGAATTAAACTGAGAGATTAAGATTCTCTGATAGTCTCTATAATTAAATTTCATTAATTCACGGGAATTAAATTTATCTTACTTTCATTTTTTTATGTGTAGATATAAACATTGGGTTTTATGTAATCTATATTGAGAAATAAAATTGATTGAGTCAAGTAAATATTTATATATATAAAAAAAAATAATCCGCTAATCTTAGCGGAAATATTTTTTACTTCCTGACTTATAAAATTTACCTTTCTTTTATAAAAGTAAATTAATCTAATGAAAAATCATTTTGCTTTACAGTTTCACTTTCTTAGTCACTCTTTTAATTCTTTTTTTTATTTATTAAAAGATGAAACATTTTTTATTTCAATCTGATTTTCAACTCTCCCCCACCCCTCCCCATCCCAATTAAACCTTTAACTTAGAATGTTAACCTTCTGAATGATTCTTTTACTAATTATCATAAAGTATTTTAATATCTGCAATTTAAAAAATACCTTTGATAAAGTGGCTGTAAACAAGCTAATAAATGTATTTTATACAACGCTGTATTTGGAAAATTAATTATTTCAATGAGATGCATACGATCGCGAGAAATTATAATGTTTCACAAATTAAAAGAATAATGAAAAAAAAAGTATACATTTTGGAGAGTTAATGAGATAAGATGTAAGCAAAGATCTATTAATTATTTATTTGGAATGGACTTTTATGAAAAGAAAAACATTTTCAAAATGTCAGTAATGTTTATTAAATAAATACTTGTTTGGAATTGGTATTGTCTAAAAGGCTACGAAATAACATAATTTATTATTGTGATTTTAAAAAATGTTAAATGATCTGCCATTTTGGAGCTGGAGTAATTCCAATAAAGCAATAAGTAAAAAATAATTGTAGAAGAACGTATTTGTACAATTAGAAAAATATACAAGCTTTTAGAAAACAAATGCAGTATAGCAATGATAGTAAATGAATTATAAAATTGGAGGTATTTCTCCTGAGTTGAAAGATTTTCAAATCTATTAGAAAGACTTGCTTAAAATGGTTCTCTCTTGTGGGAATTCTACAGTCACTCATAGTACAACACACCAGAAGATCTAAAGGGCCTACAACGCTTTTTAATGAGCTGGAACAAATCTCTCACCAAATCAATGCATTCAACATCGATAATGAGCCATTGGAAAGGTTGCTTAACCTTAAGCATCAATATAAGACCAAACAAGTGGCCATTGCAGAATACATAGCAATTAAAAGATCCAAAATATACCTACCTAATCAGCATTGTTGGACTAGAGCATATCTTCGTTGGGCATTAGGATACAAACCCAAACAATCCACGCCCTCAACAATTATCATCAGTGGTTCCAATTATACTGGAATTCATATGCTTCAGAAAATTGAATCTTTCTTTAAAGAAAGATTACAAAATTGTGAACCCAGAGTTGATCTCTCTTGGAATGACATTTTTCCAATAGGTAGACATGGCATCACAGAGACTGACATAAAGAATCGCTTAGCAGTCCTACCTGACCATGTACATCCTGGTATACATGCCATACCTAAGTTTATGCTTCAACATCTTAGCAACATTGTGATTCCGATTGTAATGGGAATGATAAAAACACCTCTCAACACAAAAAGGGTAATTACTAATCTTTACCCTATTGCAATGGTGCCGTTCTTGAAGAAAAACAAGGAACCCACTTCCATCAACAGCATTAGACCGATATCAATGACTCCTATCTTATTCAAAATCATAGAAGGAGTCATTAAAGAGAAAATAGAGTCCAAAATCA